>CM069436.1:109359737-109959737 GCA_035610365.1 Aquatica leii
TTCTAATAGCAAAAAAATATGTTATTGTATATTATAAATATAGCCCTAAAATTTTTTTGCAAACAAACTTTTCCTTCTGTCAGTTTCTTGACGGTGACACCATTGGACCACGTGGATTTGTAGGACAAATTGGAAAATTGTTGGAAAGTTGTCAGAACTTAGAAGTTGTATGTATCTTAATGACTTGACACAGTTTATTCAAACCGTCTACGCACCAATGTGGTTTGATATCAAGTTTAATGCATCATGCACAAATGTTTCTAAACTTATTTTTAAGACAATTCAATTAAGTCGATACTTGAAACTGGAGCAAAAAAATATTATTAATGTAGTAATACAACGTAATGGCTTTTTCATTCATCCTGAAAAACTGTTAGTAACAGTTACAGATAATAGAACAGTTATCCAAGAACAAGCACTAAGACGTATATTAAAGGCTAGAATGAACCGTGATAAAAAGAGAACATTCAGAATTCCAACAATAAATTTCGAGGCAACCGATTATATCGACCTTATAGATTGACAGGTTAGTAAAATAACAACTTCACCCATTCTAAATTCTGTTACCGATGAAGAAATTAAGAATATAATTCAAGGCGATAACACAATAAATCTTCTCAACTTTCTTTACCATACCCAGGCGGTGGACAGAAGTGTCAAACTAGTAACTGAAGCTTCACAAAGTGTTATGGGATCAGAAGCCAGAGATGATTTTGTTAAGGTTACTCTTAAATCCAGAGCAGCAATGCCCGAGTTTAACAAAAACATCAATTTAATCAATAGACTCTTAAGTGCATCTAGTGAGGGCGAGAGGCATAGATCTCGAATAGCAGCTATCCCTTCTTGATGACCAAGATTTTTTATATGTTTTATCATTATTTTAAGGCAGAGCCATCTAATAGTATAATTTTACGTCGTTTATAGCTATTTACAGTTAATTATTTTAAGGGTGCGTAGGGGGAGAAAAATATGTTTTTATTTTTTTAATTATTAGTTTAGTAATTGAACCATTGTAACAACTTTTTTTCGTTATTAGAAGGAAAAATACAAAAGTTGATTTTTTCACTTTTTTGAATTACTTTAAGGGTGCGTAGAGGGCAGAAGATACTATCCAATTTTTTGTTTTAAATCAGGGTAATAATTGAGGTATAGTAACAACTTTTTTTCACTATTACAACTAAAAATTAAAAAATGGATTTTTTTGCTCCACGCTAATGAACATCATTGTGATTTTTTCTTTGTGTGTGATAATTTCTAAAAGTTGTAGTGAAATGAGCTACAAAAAGGAGGAAAAAAACTTCAGCGCCTTTATGACGAGCTACTGATAAATGTGCGGACTATGTTGTAAGTAAATGATGATGATGATCAATGCTGGGAAAAACGTGTAATTGAAGTACAAGACGTCAATTCATACAATCAGCAAGACATTAATGAAGATGAGGTCAGATTGACAAACAGATTGACCTAAAAAGATATTGATTTTCTTTGTGAAAAGAGTGACTCCGAGGAAGAGACTAGATTTGTAGATGATGTCGCAGACAACGATGATTGTGTTTCTCAGGACTGCGATACATCAGACGCGGAGAATGAAGACCACGAAATAGAAATGGAATTTTTTGTTTCCGATGAGAATGTCATCATAGAAAAAATCATAATGGAAAAAGGAGAGAATGTCGATAAGCCCGAAGCAATGCAAAGCCCTATGTTTAGGACGTCCAAAGATAACATCGAATGGAGATATTTGTATTTTCCCATCTGGGAAAACAAGATCAATAAATATCAAGACGAAAAGAAGTAAGAATATAAAATATTTATTTGTTTATTTACTTGTTGATTTATTTTTTTTTCAAGCGGAGTTGACCGGAGATATGTCAACGTTACCATGAAAAAAAACAAGCTTTCTCATCTCATTTCTTTCATCAATATTTACGGAGTCTCAAATTATTCTTTGGACTAATAAAAGAGGAGAAAAAGATGTCGATGAATATAATGAAAAAGATTCAGACGAAACTAGACAGGTTTGGCTCAGTCAATCCAATCTAGTTGAATTGGATGCCTTTATTAGTGTATTACTATCAAGAAAAGATAAATGGAACAACTTTACATTGGACGAGTTATAGGGAGAAGATAGCGTAATCCTGTATCGAGACGCAATGAGTAGAGATTGATTCGTTCAATTATTGAAATATATTCGTTTCGATGACCCTCAAACTCAAAATCAACGGAGTGAATAAGACAAATGTCTGAGCTATGGCTGACGTTGAATGACCACTTGGGTAAAATTTACTACTCCAACGACCCCATAACAGTAGATGAACAATTAATCCCGCAAGTACTGAGACTACTAAAAACGGATGACATCGATACAGCCTGATATGCTTTTGGGGAACGATGTACTATGCTTTTGGTCGTTGCCAAAAAAAAGCGTGCTGTTTATCTTTTGAGCAGCATGTATCGTACATTAGGCCAAGTACTTGAGATGGTTCGTCATAAAAAAAATTCATTGAAGAAATAAATGGTTATTATAACGCCACGAAAGGAAACGTTAACATTTTTGATCGGATGTTGAGCAACTACACATGTAAGCGCAAAAAAAATCAATGACTACTAGCGGTCTTTTTCAATATGTTGGATGTGAGGCAGCTCTTGCGTCTTACATGGCCTACAAGGAGTTACATCCACATGGAATTAACAGAAAATACCAAAAATATTTTTTGACTCAATTGGCCAAAGAACTATGAATAGAAAACATTTAAATTAGGGCTGCGCATCGGTTGGTTTATTCACGTGGCACAACTCGCGTCGCCATTAAATTTGTGTTTCTACAAACACTGCTTTTTGTTGTCTCATTTGTTCCTGCTGATTGCCATTCTACTCGTGAGCAAGGAGCCTTCAAAACAATTAATTCAACGATATTGGTACCTGTACAAGTCGCAAGAGAAACAAAAAAGGAAATCAAAGAACCAATGTTCAAATTGTTTAAAGCCTGTTTGCAATGAACATGCAGTAATTGAGTAGCGTTGTAGTCATCCTTGTGTTGCTGAATAATCATTTTTACCATTTATTATTATCTTTTTACCATTTATTATTATCTAATTATCAATAAAGGTAATTGACTTAATATTTTATTTGGATTTAATTGATACATAATGTATTTGTTTTATAAATTACTTGGGGTTACCGGAGTAACCATCTCTTTCTGTACTATTTGTGGATAAGGTTTTGGAAAAATTAAATTTTTGAAAAATCTAAAAAATTATAGAATTAGAAAATAACTAAAAACTGATGCCAAATACTTTTTTAAGATGTCCTAAAATTTCAGCTTTCTACAATAAATATATTTTTTAATATTCATGGTCAAACATGTCCAGTAACCCTTCAGTAGCTCTAGGGCTACACCAAATCTTTGTTAGTAAAACCAAGACCATTACCAAATGTACAAAAGAATTTTAGAAAACAAGAGTAGAGACATTTTCCAAAGAAACTAGAGAAACAAGTCTCAATGTCATTCAAGAGTAAGGTAAGCTTGTTCTAAGTGTAAAGTAACTTTGTGCCTAGAAAGCAGCTGTTTTAGAAGTTATCATTTTTAAAAATATAACTAAAACAAAATGTGCATTTCTATATCTTTCGTATTCTTAAAAACTTATAGTACTAATTTCAGCATATATCTGTATCTACATAGTTTTTAATGTTCTGTCATTATGTTCCCATTTCAAATTGTTATCGATAAAGAATTTTAACAAAAAAAAATCAAATCAAAGTGCAACCATTATTTTCAATTTTTTTGTTTTAACAATTAATTTTAAATAACATACATTTTTATTTTAAAACGTTTCTTTTAAATGATACTTAAAGTGCTAAATTTGATACTCCCTTGGCACGAGCACTAGCAAACAAGTAACTTTAGCACAAAAATAAAAAAGAACGGTAGTCTTATTTTTCCGCTTTTTCTAAATTCATTGAATAAGACAACAAATTTTTCTGTACAAGTACAACAAAGGATAAATGCGACCGGAAGACTGTAAAATTTAAAAGCTTGAGGATGTAATAAAATAGTTCACAAACAATTAAATGTAATTTCAAATAGAACTGCTACTTTATTTGTGTCAAATAGAAACATGTTATAAACGTTTTTATTTAAAATTATAATAAACAATTACAAGTCTCTTAAAATGTATAATATTTTAGATTAACACGGTGTGTGTAAAAAAACTATTAAAATGTCTGTATAAATGTATGCATTATATTTGGTATTTTTTGTACTAACTTTAATAGAACAAAGCTTTTATTTGCAAACATTTGTTTTATTTAACTGTTACATTATATTTGTTAGAACTGTCAAAATAATATTTTTAAAAGTGTGTACAACATTGTACTTTATAGTAAAACATGCTAATTAAAATCAATGTTATTCACAAAAAACACTTTTATTACAAGTGGCACCCAACGTGGGGCCGATTTAGCTAAAGATTTTTATTTTTTTTGTGTAACTTGTCGTATAACACACAACTTATAGACTTTCAATAATAACGCGACTTTTGCAATAAAAGTGAAAACACTTTGTAACTTAAGAAAAGCAAATTGTGTGTAAAATTCAACAACTTTTAGTATTGTTTAACAAAACTACTTGCCCACTAAAAATTTATTTAGATCAGCGCACACAACATTGGTGCAAATTCATACTAAAAAAAAGTTTTGCGACAAAACCGTAATTACAAAATCTTGTTTTAAAAACTAAACCGGCTTCTAATAACTCAAACTGGTTATGGAATCAAAGCAAAATAACCCAATCAATTACATTAACAACAGAACAGTTTCAACAATTGCTTCAAAGATTTCAAAAAAATTAACGTTGCAGATGCTGGTAATGATTTTAGTAGTGTACATTAGTTTCAAAGTGACGCTATTTTTTAAACAAGAAAAAAACCGACACTTTTATTAATAATGAGTGCAAATTACCATAATCAAACTAAACGCAAAGCTTTAGCAATGGTTTCTATATGAAGCTCTGTGACATTAATTACAGCCCACCAAACATTAAACTAATTAATTAGTTAAATATCCAAACTGATAAAGTAGCTAGATGGGTACTACTGGTACAAAACTATGATGCAAACATTGAATGAAAAGAAAAAAAATGTTGTGCAGATACATTGTCTAGACCACCATGCAAAAAAATTCAATTGATTAGCCAGATCGGTATGTGGCAGATATAAGAACACAGCTAAAAAATCCGAAACTAGCAAATTTTGAATTGTTTGAAAATACTAAATCGAATGAGGTCAGTATTTAAACAGACAAAGGTATCTTGTTTCTTAACGCGTTTTACATCGCTATGCTTTAGAAAATGATTCTGAAAGGCACATCTAGTCGAGCCCTGCTCTGACAGATAAACGCTATGGTGCTAAGCTATAGACTACCCCGTCGCATAATTAACGAAAACTGTGACAAATTTGTTAGCAACATTATGAAGCAAATATGTCATTGATTGAAAGAAAAAAGCAAGGTTTAAAACTAAAGTTAACGTTATTAGTAGGAAATCAACACTATTTATGGTATGGAAAAACTTGCAGCCATTCGTTTTTCAAATTCGGATTTAGGTACTCTAGCGAACTTCGAACACCTGATGACGTCATACAACATTTTTGACAAGTTGTTGAAGCCGACAATTTTATACCGCAGATAACACATATTTAGTACAAAGACTTTCAAAAACACTACAAAAAGGCAAAGAAAGCGAACGAGAAACAGCAGTATAGACAAAGAATATATGCAATGCACGTTGTCAGTTAAGTTATGTTCGAAATGCTTTTCGTTAATTTACTATTTAATGGAAGTATTTTAAGGCATCGTGGTGTCTTGCGTTCTTAAATTCTAGTAACCAAGATTTCCTAGTGAAATAACGTATTTGTAATTTAATTGTTTGTCAAGTACCATCAAATATTCTCGTATGGTTATGGATACAAATTTTAATTCCTTATTCCCGTAAACTATCTTTGCTATATAGCGGTTGTACTAAGTTATCGCCGCAATTCTAAAAACATCCTCGACTATCTCACATGGGAACTGCGGCTAAGCTGTAACGTGTAAATTCGTATTTGAGCGTAAATCCGCCTGATAGTTAGGCAACTTACCTTTAAAAGTGGGAAATATTTGACCTCGAGTTGTTTTCAAGTTATGCTCGCAGAGGGCGCTCGAGAGTAGTCGGCCATCTACGAAATTCACTTTATTTGGTAGTTTTCACAGTGTCATGGACGTGACAGAGTCGGATGGAACTCACTAAGGAATCCGATTAAATGTCCTATACACCAAACAAAATATCTACGTATTTTGACGTAAAACTCGTAAAGTAGCTCTTTTGTTTCTTTGTATCTATTGGAGTTTTCTTCCGAGCTCCGTCGAAGCTTTCGGACTGAGTTATTTTGGTATCGCTGTACTTATGCAGTAATCAAAGTAGCGGAGTAAAGGATCCCAGTGGATTGATGGCGCTGTGCTAGAGGTTGGGGGTTTGAAAAAAAAACGAGGTATTTATAGTATTGTTAAGCGTACGTTTTGCAACCGCGAGGAGCCACCAGACCTCGACCCATTTTCTTCCACGCGCTTCGGGGTCATGACTGCTGCCGTCGCTACATACGCTGCGGATTTATTTTAAGTGAAATCAGTGCGAACTTCGAATGTAAATGCATTTTTGTCTTGAACTTTGTCTTTGTACATCCTGTACACCTAGTCTACTACATTTATTTCTGTTTAATTACAATATTTAACGAAATTTTTAGACATGCGTAATTATGTTTAATTATATTTAACGTCAATTTTGCTACGATTTAACTAGAGTTAATTACTATGTTTAACAGACGCCTTAATGTAATGGTTTATCTATTTAATGATTATTTAACATAACTTACAGTTTTTTTGAGTTAACATAAAAGAAAATTTTCAATTGTACGGGAATTGTAAAGGGTAGAGATTTGGGAGCTCGCAACGTTTTTGTTGTGAACTAATTGAATGACACTTTTATTACCGGTCGTGAACGTGACGTCAAACACCACGGGCGGTGTTACTTTGTTTTAATGCTCACGCGCGACCGCGGGTGGATATGCTACGGGTTACGGTAGCCGCGGAGATATACTTTAAACATTAGCGCTCTACTGATTGCTTCCAGAGTCTATTTTGGACCTGCTTTAATCTTATATTTATATGTTACCATTTTATTGTGTGTTATATAAGTTAATTGATTCTCTGATTATACCAGTGGCGTAACCGTCGAATGGCTGTTTCCGTTCCGGAATTGGCTATTAATAGATAGATACTCAATAAATGGTTATTGTTGAATCTCGCTATATTTCTTTTGGGGGACCTCGGGTCTAGGATCTCTTTTTCTCCTACCTAGACTGTTTATCTTCGACAAAAAATTCGAGAAGAGGTGGCGCACTCGGGCATTTCGCTTACCTAAAGAAAACTCTGTGTCTTTCGATTTTCTTTTACCCGACGACCATCTACGGTGAGGCTAGCCGAAAGGTAAGCGTGACATCTTGGTAATTAATTTAAGAATTTTTTTTTCTTTCTTTTTCTCTACCTACCCCATTGAAACATAACAAAGCACATAAATTTGTCATTCGAGAAATATAATTAGAATTAGGTATTTACAAGTAACACTTATCGTAATTATACCAACTAAATTCACCAAATACTTAAGTTTTTTAATTATTGCATATTTCGATTTTATGTATTAACGATTCCATCTCTGCTTTACAATCCACATTTTACTGATTTACAATTAGAACGTTTAACCAAATATAAATTATAATTATTTTAGTTACGTTAATCGATCTAATTAATTTTGTGAACAAAGGCTTTTAAACCTAATTTTACTTTGAATTTTATTTGTTGTTTATTATTTTAAATTTAATTTCAATGTACGTTTCATTAAAATTTATTTTACCTTTTGACAAATTTTTTGTAATTTACTGTTTAAGTATGAATTTGTTTTTTTTTGTTTGCGTTAGTTAAATTATTTTATTTTTTTTATGTAATGAATCTTAAATTATTTCAATGTAACAGTACTCTTATTCAATTAATCTGTTTGCAAGACATATTTTTTTGTTCTATTTTCAAAATTTAATGGCTTTACACACAAAAATGTAGGTCCTAATAGTGTGTACATCGCATGGCATGTTCTTTGACTGGCAAGATTCAGAGGTCTGTTAAGCTAATAACTTTTCTGGCGCCCTTTTCATTTTGACTTTTTTTGCATTAAGCGTTTTCTTTTTATTCAAACATTTATTTTATTAACAGCTTTGCATGTAATAGACACAGAATGAGAGAGAGAGAGAAAGAAAGAAAGAAAGAGAGAGAAAAAATAACGAACACATGTTAGTATTAGCGAGTGTACTTAGATTTTTTAGAACTGTCAAAATAGTATTTTAAAAATTTTATAAAGAAACGTGCTAGTTAAAATTGGTCCCACCTTCATTTACTTTTATAATAAAAACACACCTTTATTAAAAAGAGATTTTTAATTGTCTATAATTATTTCTACATTACAACAAAAATCATATTTTTGCTTTAGTTACTATTGAAAAATAACTGTGTTTGAAAAAAAACAAAGTTTCTAACGTCTTTATGATTATTGCTCAAAAAGAAAATCTATTCGTATCCGCTTTAATCTTGCATACCGTGATTTTTCTAAATATGGAAGATAATTTGCTGAAACGTGAATATGTTAAGTACAATTGACTGTGAGAAAAACATTTATTTTTTAGATTCAAACCAAAAATCCTCACGGAATGACCTTGCGATTTGTTGATCGTCATGGACAATCTAAGACCAATCGGAAATTAAATTCGTTTAGACTCGAATAGGATATCGGTTGGGATCTTTAGAATTCTTCCTCACCTTTAAACTTTCTTTAGAGTATCGTCACGTGAATCATATTTCCCATGAATTTTCTCACCAACAAACGCGTTCCTTTACATAGCTTTTGTTGGTTCAGCTTTTGAAGCATGATGACTACCGATCCAGCTTTTAGTTGTAAATTGTGTGTTAGCAAGCCAGGCAGATACAATCAGTTTAAACATTTAATTGAAAAGTTAATTGTTACTTTTGTGTTGTGTTTTGTGTTACAATGATGTTCGGGAACACTTTGTTAATGACCTTATTCTTCGTTCAGAATGCAAAAATTTGACAATCAAACACAGTCAAAAAGTACCGATTGGATTAATTGTCGATACGTACACAATGACAAACGATATAACCTTTCACAATGTGCACTTCATCAAACTAGACTTCTTTAAAATCACTTTTCGGTAATTAATGAATTTCAAATGGCGTCAAAAAATGAATAAAAAAAAATCACAGGTGTAGGCCTGTACAGCTAAGAATCAGTTGTCAAAAATTAATGGACACAATGCCATGTAATGGCATTACCGGAACCAGCGTACAACGCCATGCTCGTTTTTGTTTCTGTCGTGTATCAAAGGTTATTTTTGTATGAAAATCTTTTTTTCCTTTCCATTGTGCGGCCGAAATCAGCCAATCCGTTCTCGAGATGTTATCCAAAAACCCTTTCCATACCAAATTTATAAAAATATGAATTATTTTTGTAAATTTTTCAGATGTTTTAATAGTTATTCTGCTATTCATGACCAAGACAAATCCAACAAATCAAAGGTTTTAAACATCGGTCTAGCCGTTCTTAAGTTATAAATAGTGTAACTAACTTTATTTCATATAGTTGCTGGTGTACACTAAATTATACGGCGTTTAATGATTAAAACATGTCCTTTTGCAGAGTTGATCTTTAGAACGAAAAAAATGATTTAAGAAGAAGAGCCACTAATTTTTTAATATAAGTTTTTTAATTGGAATGCATGGGGAAGGGGAGAAATTCCTGTCTCTAACTTGTAGCTGCAAGGTCAATTTTGGTGTCATTTTCAAATAAATTAAGCATCTATGTATTTAATTCGGTTCTGCTATTTAATTTGCAATATTTTTTACCGAATCAGCCAAAAAATTAAACAAAAAACCGACATTTTCATTTTTTTGGCCATATCTGTTACATTTGAATTGACAATAAAATAAGAAGCATTTATTTAGAAAGCCTATTTATTCATATTTTTAAAAAGTGTCCACATGATGTATTGGTTTGAGTAATGCAGACAAAAAAATTACTCGTCACAGTATCAAGAACACTATAAATTACAAAAACCTGGTTTCGACTATGAACTCATCTGACAAGAAAAGATGGTGCAATTTAAGATAGAGCATGCTTTGTTTTTAAATTTTTTAATAATTAAATTTAAAATGCCAAAGATAATAAATTATTAAAGAACCCATTCAAATAAGTAATTCGTGGAGCATAAAAATCGTGCTTCGAATTATCGCAATTCCCTCTGCAGTTACATAGCTGCGTGCATGGTAGCTCCTTTCGATAACAATAACATTTCGTTAACTGACTAAAAAAATCCCAGATATAGGCGTAGGTAGTCTATGTCGGCTTCCATACTTCTCTTGTGTCAGTCCATCTCCAGTCCGCCGGCGAGACTATCTGTGACAATGATTCAAGGGCTCGTTCCCACATATGGCCTGCCTGATAAGATGCCCGCATGATGTGCAGGAATTTTCCAGAGACCTGTTTTTTGATGTGAATAAGAATTTTCTTGCATCGTTAACACTAATGATGTCAACGTCTTTACAGTAAAGCCGCACTACATATTTGTCTAATGTATTAAATACATTCTGGGGCAGTTCTTTTAGTGGGTGATAAGGCTTTGAAAACAACAGTAACCTTGGAATATTTGTGCCAAGTATTCCAAGTTAACATTTTAGTTTTCGAATAAAACGCCGAAACAGTATCCCAACCTGTGAAAGCGTAGTAACCTCTCAAAGTTTCTGCTTTATCTGCGGCTAAATGCTTTAGTACTTCATGCACCGGTATGTAGCAACGGTGTTTCTCAGTGCCGAAAAATATCCACAGTTTTTTGAGACCAAGTTACTAAAGTAAGAAATAAAAGAATATCGCTATAACCACAACATCAAAATCAACGGTGTGTATCGTAATTTTCGACCCGTTATTGAGCACTATGTCTTGTGCGTGTAGAAGAATACGACCATCTGATTCTTCAACATAAGTGTTGAGCCCATTCATCAACGTTCCAGTTACTATCGATGATTTTATTTTGTGACTTGCGTTAGTCACGATCTGTTGCACTTCGGCATATTCAAGAGCGTAGGATGCTAAAAATGCAAAAAGTTCTTCTGTATTTTTATCATTTTTTAAGAAATCCGGGCAGTTACTAGGCAGTTTCGAGTTTTCTCAAACCTGACAACGTGTTCATATACCTCATAACTATCTAAATCCAAGTGCCTGTTTTGACAAGTAATGAATATCTTAGAAAACAGGCTCACATCACTTTTTTTATAATTGAATGTTATAAGTTGAGCAATAGTCAGAATTGGTTCACTTGCTTTACACTCTGTCGGTGACTAAGAAGAAGAAGCTGCTACAACAATTGGAGGAACACAATTTTTGTAGAAATTTTTATCAAACGTGCCTTGAAAAAATGTTTTCCATTTTTCTATTTTCTTTTAATAGCTATGACAAATCTAAAAAATGTAATGGCGTCATTATTAAATTTTTTTGACTGTGTGATTGACACGAAATCTGTAGATTTGCACAAGAATTGATATTCTTTTAAAGGACGATGAACCAGCAACTGTGAAAAGTCGTTCTGAATCTTTTCTCGAAGCGTAGTTGAACAAATAGAAATCAAATCACTCTCAGGAGTATCAAGTAAGTCAATCAGTCTCTTTCTGTAAATATTACTTAATATACTCATCGAAAACAATACATCTTTGTTTTTGCTCTTAATTTTTTGATGCATGTAAGATAAATCAGAAAAAGCTATTCTTTTACATAAAGCAATTTCACTTTTATCGCCAGAACTAGAATTTTTTTCTACATTTGTTACTTAGGTTTTGTAAACATATTTGATGGTATTTGGCTTCTAGTGCTACTAAGTCATTTGTTTCCAGCATCCCGATAAGCCGTCCATCATTAATCTCGGTGCTCATTGCTTTACCCAGACACTTAGTTGTGACAAGATGTAGTTTTTTATCCCGCTGTTCTGGCAATGAGCATATGAAACACAGTAATTTTTTTGTATCGACTAAGGGATGATTGTGTTGAGCGATTGCTTACAGAATTACTTACAGGTGTTTTCTTTTTCGCGTCATATCTCTTATGTGCTCGTTCAAGTTTTGTTGAATTATACTGCAACATACATAACATGCATTATATTTCTGTGATGTTAAAAATAATGATCCCTTCTTATAGGAGGTAGGAACAGAAGCAACTATTTCAGTTTTT
Organism: Aquatica leii; assembly: GCA_035610365.1. Taxonomy (NCBI): domain Eukaryota; kingdom Metazoa; phylum Arthropoda; class Insecta; order Coleoptera; family Lampyridae; genus Aquatica; species Aquatica leii. The sequence goes on from CM069436.1 coordinate 109,372,105, forward strand.
TACGACGTTTTGTGTTTTAGATGAACACTTCATCAGGTTCGCTTCACTGAGTCAAAAAGAGTTAATGGTTACATAAAACACATCTAACTTTAATTAAATTATCGTGGCAAAAACATTGCAACCCTTTCAAGGCAAAAGTGAATATTTATTTATTTTCATTTTCTTTCGGAGTTTTTTTTATATTAAACGAATGTGAATATTAGTTCAGAAATGAATTCTACATTTGGAGTTTAGTCGAAAACGATACTAAATTTCTTCATAAAATGATCTAAGGGTTCTAGGTATTCACTCTGCCAATGGAGCGCTTTTAATAATCAAACCCCGTATATTGCAGTTTTTTGTCGTGTACAGATGCCATTAATATGTATATATATATAAATTTTAATGTATTTTCTTCATACAGCCGTGTATTAACTTTAATTATAAACGATGACTTACATAAATTAAACACAGGAATTCGGCATAACAATTTAATTGAAATTTGTTTAAATTAGAATAGGCTACGTTTCGATAACTATTGTTATCATAATCATGCCTAAAAATAAGAAGATTGCAACCATAAACAACAATAAAAATATTTTGTATAAAATTAACTTACCACTAATTACACAATTTATAAATAATAAATAAATCTAACACTAAATAAACTAACACATTTAAATATTAAGAACATTGTGAATTACTTTTCAATAATTTTAACCTTGCACTAACGGGAATAATTTAGTTGTAATGTAATGTTCGTTAAATACTGATGTACGTTTTATACAAAAATGTGTTAGTTTATTTAGTGTTAGATTTATTTATTATTTATAAATTGTGTAATTAGTGGTAAGTTAATTTTATACAAAATATTTTTATTGTTGTTTATGGTTGCAATCTTCTTATTTTTAGGCATGATTATGATAACAATAGTTATCGAAACGTCGCCTATTCTAATTTAAACAAATTTCAATTAAATTGTTATGCCGAATTCCTGTGTTTAATTTATGTAAGTCATCGTTTATAAATAAATTTTAATCGTTTTTGAAACACCATCTTGTAGTAAAAATACTATTTATGGTAAATTCAATAATCTATTGACAATGTAACGCCGTTAAATTCCCAACTATAGAATAAGTTAGGAACACTGTTGGTACAATTGACTAATTCAAAATTCTGTCAAACTGACCTACAGATTTCACATAATTTTTTCTTGTATTAAAATTCATAAATAGTTTGCTGTCAAATCTAATTGTATTAGAAAAAGCTGACAACTCATGGGGTTAACTTTCTTGTAAATTTTAATGCAAGAAGAAAGAATATAAAATTTAAAAGTGTTTGATGGCAGAGCCATCTCATAGTGTAATTTTACTATGTGTCTAAGTTTAAATATAAAATTTTAGTTTAACAGCATTCTGCATTAGTTAGTTGTGAAAAATAACGTTAGAACTAGTGAACAGTTGTTTCGTTATTTTAGAACTTGTCAGCATTAGGGTACACGAATGCTATTCCGCAACTATACCAAAAGGCAACCGTAATATTTATGTCGTTAAACGTTACTTACATACCTAAATTATTTTTGGAACGCTATGCGGTAATAAAATACTAGGTAGATTTAATGCATACAATATTTGACGTAAAAGAATGCGCCGAGCTTCCCTCTAATTAACTTTGCACTTGTGTAAGTATTTCTTTCCATAAAGTGGTGTACAACTCTTTAGCCTTTAGCGACCTGACGTCATATGCCACATGTTCCTTATCTTCACTGATAACGGTGAACGTGTGGTGAGTACGGAAATCCGATATAGACAATTAGGACAAATTAAACCCCCCAATAAAAAAAATATAATGGAAAGCTTGTCTGTTTGGTACCAGATCTTACAGGAAGTAAATAAAATATGCTGTTATAAAATTTGACATCGCTAACGAAAGAGTGGCGGTGTCAAGAGACAAATTTTATATTTGAAAAAATTTTTTTACTTGAAAATTGATCTATCAACTTTTTATCATAACACCGGGTATTTTTAGGTACCATCGTAATAACGTATCAAATAATTTCCGCGATTTTCGCCTTGGTGTGATTGTAACCTCAATATCAAGATGTTTAACGTGCACATTTTTTTTAATTGAATACATCCAATTTTGATTACATTTTTTTTATTTACTGTGTATGCAAATCATTTGCGCACGCAATTACGCATGTACGTTTATAACCACTATTTTAAGTCATCTTTGAGCGGTTGCTTGTCGCAAAAGAACGTTTTCGTCGTGTGGGAGCTAGCCACTTATAAAAATTTGAAATGTGGTGTACTGCCTTTGTTGTTACATTAACAATCCGTTTTTGATGTGGTTTACTTGTGCGTTAATTCTAAATAAAAATAAGTTTGTAATTTGTAGAGGTAAGTTTAATCTTTGTTCTTTACGCATGATTTAATTTTTAAAACGCGTTTCTAGTTTTCATTATGATTACATTTTTTCATAAAGACATTTTTTTTGTTACGACACGTATCATTTCGTTTATAGATACAAAAATTTGTTTTGGATACTTACGGACATTTAATTTTTTCGATTTTGATTTTTGCAATATGATATGCGATTACGATTAATGTGCGTTAATGTTAGTCTGCAACTCACATTGTCAAAAAATTTCCGTTTTTTGTCTAAGATTTGATATTGTTACAAAAACGATAATTATTCAATGTGTTGCGTTCTGAAGTTATTTGATTTGATTTGTGGTGAATTTAAAAATTATCGTAATATGATTATGAATCAATTAAATTAAAATATGGAAAATTTTAAAGTTTTAATACGCATTACAAAAATTACGCAATATTACGTTATCTAATGGTTAAAATTAACCACAGCCATGAAAATTGCATCTCTGCGATGACGCAAAACGATAAAATAAACTTCAATCTTTTATGTACTCGACCTTTTGTACTTAACCTTGTAAATACGTTTCTTCACTAGATAATTTTTTCTTTTATATTTTATTATGATGTTTATGTTTTATGCATTTTTTGGCTTACAATATTTATCCCAATTTTATTATGAAAATATTGTGTTAGTCCAAATAGTTAGACAATAATCTATTACTGTAAACGGAGCGGTTTTCAAAGCCGTGGCAACAAATGGAATGCTGACTGTAGATAAGATTTCTTTTCTTATTTGTCAATTAAAACCTTTTAAATACTTTTTTCTTTCTTTTTTTCTAAAGAAACAATAGCAAACTGGCTATATACAACAATATAACAACACAAATCATGAACTTTACATATTTAGGCGTAGAAACAATCAAATCTAGCAGTGTCTGGATGTTTCCGCGATATAATATGGTAGAATATATGTATATACAGTGAGCTCGTAAAGTATGGAATAAATTTATTATATTCTAAATGATATAGTTTAAGAAAATTTCCGTAAGACTATCTTGTGTGGATTTCAAAATAAGTTGCTGTTGTTCGTTAATGTATGGCAAAAAAACTCTAGAGCGACAAAGTGATAAATCGAAATCTATTTTTTTAAAGTCAATTCTGAAAATCTATTTAAAAGTTTTTGAAGTTTCATTCAAATTTGAAAAAAAGATTTAAAAATTCAAATGGAGGAAAGGCGAATATAAAGACTTTTTTTTATTATAAAAAATTTGGCAACATTTAAGAGCCCCTAATGAAAATAAATTTTTAAAAACCGGCAACATTGCACCGGTTGTAGTACAGATTGTCTAGACTATCATTAAATAAATTTATTGTGCGTTTTGTGGTTTTTGGGCGTTGAACTGACTTGTAGATGTTTGTACTAAAATATAATCTACATAAATAAACAGTTTAAATTAATAACATATTTTCTGGGTTCATAGCGGTTTTTACGTATTTTTGAACCAAAATTCAATAAAATGAATTAGTATGTCGTTTTGCCCGTCTGCGTTTCGTAAGCGTTTTAACTAAATGTTTTGTTTATAGGTACTGAGATGGTTTACCCATATAAAAGAACGACAGTAGAGAAGCCTAGAATGTAGCGGATATGGAAAGCGCTATACAAACTGTCTGCAGTGGGAAAATAGGCTGGTTACAAACAAACAAATCTTTTAATGTACCCACTGAAACATTGCGTCGTCAAGCTTTTAGAAAAAATAAATTTGCCGTTAATACAGAAAAACGTTTTGGTTCCTTTCAATTTAAGCTAAATAAAGAAGTTGCGATTGTAAATCATACTTACTTACAATTTCGTTTTTTTAGAACGACAACAAAAGATGTTTGACAAATAGCGTATGAAGTTGCCAAAAAAATAAGATCAAGCATAATTTCAATAAAAAAACTAACATGGGTAGAAAGGACTGGCTTCATGGATTTTGTCAACGTAATCCTCAATTATTTTTACGAATTCCAAAAGCAACAACAAAAGATGTTCGACAAACGACGTATGAAGTTGCCAAAAGAATAAAAATTAAGCATCATTTCAATAAAGAAACTAAAATGGGTGGAAACAAGTGGCCTCATGGATTTTTTTAACGTAATTCTCAATAATTTTTACGAATTCCAGAAGCAACGTCGCTCGCCAGAGCTTAAGCCTTTTAATAAACCACGAGTTAAAAAAATTTTTTACCAGCTGGAGCAATTCTTCAAAGAGCACAAACTTGATAAAACTATGATTTATATTATGTACAAATCCGCACTAACCACAGTGCAAGTGCTACCAAAAGCGTTTGCTCAAAAAAACAAAAACAAGTCGGCGCTGTCACCCGTGCAGAGAAAGGGGTACACACAACCGTTCTCGCCTGCATGAGTTCTGAGGAAATGTATGAGCCGCAATCAATCATTTTTTTGCGAAACAGTTTTAATCCAGACTTATACGATAGAGGACTCATTGGAACATTAAAACTTTACGAGTCAAGTTACATGACGTCAGATTTGTTTGTAAAATAAATTAAATACTTCATAGAAAACATTCGACTTACTGCAAAAAAAGCAATGTTAATTTATGATGGCCATTCTAGTCATAAAAGCTATGAAACCTTAGAATTGGCTAAACAAAATTCAATCGTTCTTCTGCGCCTTCTTGCACACTGCACCCATCACCTTCAAGGCTGAATCCCAATGATTCAAAAATTATCCCGGGTGTACAGTGACTACATACTGGGTATTCAAACTTTTTAACCATTTTTATAAAAAAAACAAGAACACTTGAGATTGCAAGTAGTGCGTTTTGTGCTACGGGAATATCGCCGTTTAACCCAGACATCTTTCCTGGCTACCTATTTTTGCCCGGTTTAACAACGGACGTAGCAAAAGCAGTGGTTAAAGATAAATATAGTGTTCATAAACACTTATCCTGGAGAGCCTCAAGCAAATAACACAAAAATACAACCACTCGCCGTGGACCAGGGTTTTCATGCTCTTCAAAAAAAGTAGATATTCAAAATATGTTGCAAAAATTGTCATTAGTGTTTCAGAGTAACGTCAGAACAACCGTCAAACTCAAAATTAATGAATACCAAGATGATTTAACCGAAAGCCCATAACTTTTATGCGAAGGAAATTGAAACAGATCTCTACTGTGTTAGTGACAATGGCGAAGACTGTGCATATCTCTATTGTAACGATCTGTTCAACAAATAATAATGTAAAGAAACATGGTTGCAGTGTCAATTTTGCCAGAAGTGAGCGTATACAGACTGTGTAGGTATTCCAAGAAAAGTTAAAACGTATTAAAATATTTTTCTAGGATAATTAGTGTACTATTTATTTAAATTAATATAATGCGAGCTTTCGAACTTGGTCTAAGTTCTTCGTCAGGCAAAATTAAACTAATTTATTAAATTAATTCCTTAATTAAAAAAAAATATTGTAATATGTTTTATGGAGAAAATTTTATGTTTAAAATGTATGTTTATGAACTTTGCAAACACTTAATTTAGTAATAATTTTAGGTTTAGGTAGTATTTAGATTTAAATATGTTCTTTTTATGTATTATTATATTTTTATTTCTATATGTCGTTTTGCCCGATCTAGTCGGGTCGAGTTACAAATGTAGTGCCAACATTATATTTTTCATAACATTTTTAAAGTGATCTTGCGGCGCATTAATATTTGTTATGCTACGCTTTACTTTAGAAGCTTATTATATATAAATTACTATTTTGTGTTGCTTTCATGGCAAACGTCCGTGTAGTTACGTTATGACAAACAACTCTAAAACCGCAAAGTAATAAATCAAAATCTACGCAAAACTGTTTTCAAAGTTCATTGTTACTTAAGTAAATGTCGGTTTTATTTTTATTTTAATTATTTAAATACTAGTTGGTAGTGTTTGTCCTAAAATTTTAAATTGATTGTCAAAGTTGACAGATTTTGCTAGTAGTAAATGTAGTACTGCAATATACAAATTTTGTAAAAATTATTGTTTATTCTAAAAATAATAAAAACTACTATTATTTAAATATACACATATTATATACATTATTTTATTCAAAACTTATCAAAACAATTTTTTATATTAAATTTGTTATTTGCTCAACGACAAACAGAAATTGTTGTAGTAGGCGGTTGCTTTTAGTCTTTGATTTAATATAAAATGTAAAAATTTTAATTGTAAAAACTTTTGTACGTTCTTTTGATAAAACGTGTATTTAACTTAATTTTTTTAATTTTTTAGTAGTGTAATTAAAAAATAAATTTATTTGTAAATAATCTAATAAATACATAAGTTAACATCTAAAAATATTAGTTTAATGCTGTACAAAAACGTTTTAGAAATTGCTAAAAGTATATTTAAACGTCGCGTTATATTGCCAGAATTATAAAGTATTTTCAATTATGTAAAAGATGTGGGTTCGTATGAAATTCAAAAGGTTTCGTTATAATTGCTTATTTACTGTCAGTTCAAAACATCGTAAATATTTCTTTAATTCCCACACTGGCCAAACCAATTCTGTTAGCAAAGTATTGTTGAAAATTCTATTCAACGTGAAAATTTATAAAATTACTTTTGTGTTGGCGGATTCAATTTAGAAATTATATAAGTAAAAGTAATTACTTTACGAGGTGCGCGTTTAATAAGTTAAGTATAAATTGAATTATTTAATTACAAAAATAACTCAAACAAATTTCATGCAATGTGGATTAGAAACTTCCCACATTTGTTACAATAACACAAAGAGTTTCTGTGTAAATTTTCTGTAACACATTGCCGCCTACTCGTTTCAGCAGTAATAATGCTTCCGTATAATTTAATAACGAGAATGGACTTAAATACCGTGCAAAACATGAATTGTATGCTACAAATTAATTTGAAATTCTTTAAGTAGTTATACTAAGCAAGTTATTTAAAATTTAAAAAATTACCTCAGGTGTGACAAAATAGCTGGGACTTTTTTCGATAGTAATTTGTCCTTGATACGAATGAGGCATTTTCATTCGGTACCATTCCAATCCTCTGTTGTAATTTTCGTCTCTGTCAAAGAAATGAACTTCGCCAGCAGCTTTTTGTACCATAGGATGCAAATATAACATCTCGAGTAGCGCTCTAGTCCCGCATTTTCTAACTCCAATGATAATAGCTTGGGGTAATCTTCGTGCGGCTGCAGGGTATAATCTTCTAGACAAGAGAAGTAACGGTGGACGAGGCCGTTCTATACTTGAAGCTTGAAACGTGTGAAGGGCGCTATCGTAAAGCATGTGAAAAGTTAAGAAGAGAGATAGTAACATCACTGTTAATATTGCTGCGGCCATTTTGGGTCGAGATACTCCAACTACTAAGACACAATCTGATGGATCTCCTTCTACGGAACGCATTGCAGCACGAGGCAGCCATCTAAAAAAAAACATTATATCAAAATTTACTGTATTCATAAAAAACATATTTTTAAAACAAGTTTCATGCTCAACCGTAATTTACCCAACTTATTTAAATTAAATCCATTTAAATTCTAATTACGTCTTGCAAGGATTAAATAAGCCAAAGCATATAATTTTACGTAACGAATAAATTAAAATAATATATAATAGATTACGTTATATTATTCCAAAGTATTATTTATCAATATACTCATTTAATTTTAAAAAATATTTTATAAAAAACTACGTAAACTTTAAACTGTTTCAAAACGAGATAATTAGAATATTATATATGGTATCAATTTTGATTTCATGCTAATTTTATTTTTCTTTGTTTAAAAGCTACACTAGCACATTGAATTTCTTTAAATCATAATATAAAAAATCGTGTTTGATTAAAATAACTACATTTTTGTGATTCCTGTTTATAGAAGAACTTATTTTATTAATGCTGTTGTACTCATATTTCATTTATAATTTAAGATTTCACATTATCTTTCTTGTGATAAGTTTTTTGTGAATATTATTTTTGTTTCTTTTCCATTACGTTGAACTTATTTTATGGTTATTTTCGATAACATTCATTTATTATGTAGAATCATTTTTATTAAGTTGATTTTTAATACGTTCTTTTTTATTATGTTTAATTTTTATTATGATGAATTTTCATTATGTTTTTTCCCATTATGTATTTGATAATAAAAAATAACTTGACAACAGCGCAACAAACAGCTGATGTACGCTTGCGTCTGTGGTTTGCGACTTGCGCTATATCCATAACGTTTGCACGATATGCGCCTTTTCTTTGTTTTAGATTTATAACAACTAATCAAAGAATAAATGTTTTGACCATAAACTAAACAATTGAAACTCAGAAGCAGGGATTAGGTTAGCTCAAAAGCGTATATCTGTCAGCTGTTTCTTGCGCTGGTGTCAAGTCATTTGTTATTATCAAATACATAATGGAAAAAAACATAATGAAAATTCATCACAATAAAAATTATACATAATAAAAAAGAACATAATGTAAAAGGAGAATTAACAAAAGTTAACAAAATTGAAATCATTATGCATAACAACAAAATGTCATGGAAAATAACCATTTTTATGACTATGATATTTATCTAGAAACTATTCTAGTCAATACTTTTAATTTACTTTACTTTAATTTTACTTAATTTTCTTGCAACTAATTTTTATGTAGAGCAATTTTTATTTTAAATTGAAAAATTTAAATCTTTAAATCATTTAAAAAAAAGAAAAAATAATAAATTACTTAATTTTAAAATGTTTTATAGAAACGCTCTGATTTTAATGTCAGTTAGTTTCTAGTTGCTTATTTTTAAAAAACGTAAGTATTGATTATATTTTACTGATTTGAAACGATTATAGTTATTTATTATTGAAGTTATTTCTTATAAAGTTTACAGAATATCAAAATTTAGAAGTTTTAGATACTTCTGGGTGTCACTCCTTTAGTTCAATGATACCTGTAAACAAAAAATATTCTGCAGAATTTGATAATAGAGTTTCTTAGTCCCCGCCGATAATGAATGTTAATTCAGCGCCCAATAATAACAAAAAATGTAAGAAAAAGAAGATCCTGACAATAATCCTGATAAAGAATGATCAAAAGATATTGACTATTTTGACAATTTAAATCTATGTTTTTTATGTAACTAAGAAATTTAGTTATCGGGTATAATGGCCGTCCAATTTGCCAATACAAACAAACTGGTGTGGTCACTTCACAACTTTCCTATAAGGAATGATGTAGGAATGTCTACATATTTTTTTAAAGTTATGTTGTCATAAAACCACTTTGAAGTGATATGCACACGTTTGTATTGATTTGCTAGCATGCTATAATTTTTTTGAAATTTTTCTCCTTGATTTCATTTGTCATGTCGACTAACCCTTATATTTGTGCGTCTAGATATTGCTCTCCCTTTTAGTAAACCAGTAAAAATTATTATTTTAACGTATCTTGCTTTACCTTCAAGATATAGAAGTTTTTCCTAAAAAAATTCGTCGCAGACAAGATACGAACTTATATTTGTGAATTCATTTTAAATTCTAAATAAAATATCTAATAAATGTTAGAATTTTTTTTATATGAACAAATTTTTAGGAAGAATTATCTTTGTAAGAAACAGTAATAGTATATTACACTACGAGGGCCGAAAGTTGAATTTTCGGCCCTGCGCCTCATGATGCCCCGAGGCGAAGCCGAGGGCATCATGACGCGCAGGACCGAGATTTCAACTTTTGGCCCGCGTAGTGTATACGATTTTTCTTCATAGCCGGTCGAAAGTACGTTATTAATTCTACTTTTTTTAACTTTAAATGTTGATATGCATGTTTTTGATGCCTGCCCCCCGACACGAGCGAAGCGAGTCCTTAGTTACGAGTATTAATACGCATGAGAAATTCTTTCCTCCCGGCGTTATAGAGGGCGCGCGTGTACTTCTCAAAGGGAGTAAATGTTCAACTTTCGTCCCTGCTATTAGGGACGAAAGTACGTACTTTCGACCGAGGCATGAAGAAAAAATAATTCGAATAGTTTACATACGTATAGAGTTATATAAGAAATGCTGTTAAAAATGACAGATATACCCACTTTCGGTTTCTTTATCAGACCGATCTTTTGATAGTACCGAGAGAATATGAAAAGCCATCTCCATACCAACTTTCAAGTTATTAGAACTTTTAGTTCGAGAGTTATCGTGGATACATCGTTACACACACATACAGACACACAGATTCAACAGACCTTGAGTAGTAAAATTATGCAAAAACAGATTTCTGAAAAAAATGCGATTGGTATATTTTTCTGATAGGAAAGTAAAATATTTAAGCAAAATAAAAAAAAACTAAATTAAATTAAAACGGTACTTATTATAGTCAACCATCCAACTGTACATTCATAAGCCTAACCAGCTCAAAATCAAAGAAGAGAAAATTTAAATTAATTTACAATATTAAAGATTTTAGAAGAACATAATGATCCTAAATATGCCGAAATGAAACCTACTCAATACTGTCTTAGAAGAAAACACTAAATCTTCAAAAAAAAAATTGCACAAATATGTATATATAGTTGTCAGGACAACACGTCCTTAACCAATCACTAAATTACAATTATTTAATAATTAAAATTATAATCACGTTTTGTATAGACTACCATTAAGTGACAATAAAATAAATAAATCACATTTATGATACGGATTAGTAAAACGTGCTAAGTTTAGAATCGTTAATGGTGCACAAATAACTAAGCGAACACACCTTGTATATAATAATTAAATTACGTCCTTATCTCATATACACAACAAGAGCTAGTTATTTATCCATCCACTATATTATTCTACGCGCTAAATTAAATAACGCCTCAATTACCATTTATTAGTTTTACAATAATTTTAAACATGAAATTAATTACAAAAAAATTAGAATTAAACAAAAATTTTATTTGTAACATGAATACACCGTAATTTGAATCTTCTCCGCTGCTACAATTACGCCGACAATGAAATAAGGTAGTTGACTTACTCTTCTGAATAGTGTTATTATTGGTTTACTAGATTAAGCTTAACCTGTTATTATTTGGAAAATCCAAACTGGTATATCACGTCTATCATATCTCGAGGTTTATCAGGAACCTTAAATACTGCTGACTCCAAATGTTATCGTGGATATTTTCGGAGCCTTAAAACTATCCGAAACTCTGTGATGAAATAGGGTTTTAACTATCTAATTACAACCAAAATACAATTATTTCTTAATACTAATGCTTAGCTTTACAACAAAAGCAATAGTTTCTTTAATAATAAAAAATTTTTGTTTAACGACAAATGCGATAAGTTTCTTTACAATTGCGGAGATTTTTTTTTACGACGAATGCGGAAATAGTCACAACGAAAGCAAAACAACAACATTAAATAGCGATAAAAGTTTTTGTGCACTCTACGTTTGGTACAAGTGGCAGTAGCAAAATAAATTAAAATTTAAAAAAATTGCAACGAAAAAACAGGTTTATTGGCATAAATGGGCAATTTGCGGCAATATATTATCACGTGAGAGTATGAAACCACCAACCCAGCCAGCAACCTAAGAAATAGTTAAAATAAAGTTAGGTAAACGGAAAGCAAACAAGGTAAAAGACATACCACTTTCTAAGCATAATATTAAACGCAGAATAAACAGAATGTACTGTCATATTCAAAAGCAAGGAATTGAAAAATTAAAGAAGAACCCATATTCTGTTTTGTAGTTTGATGAATCTAGTGGTGTTTCAGATTGTGCACAGTTTAGATATTGTGCGTTATAAAGCAGAAGAAAGTACCACAGAAAACATTTTTTGTAAATACTAAACGTTAGTGTTTTGTACGACGTGCTTTTAGACAACACTTGCGACTACGAGATTAATTAGAAAAAATGTATCGCGTTTTGTAGCTAAGCTATAACTGGCAAAAAAAACGGACACGTTGCATAGTTAAAATCGATAATGCCAAATGTCTCATGAACACACTGTTTCCTTTAACCACAAGCTCTGGTAGCCAAAGTTTTAGCTTCTAAAATTTTGCAAATTCGACTGTTTGTGGGGACTTGGGTTTGTTCTATCAAAACTTTTTTTATTATATTGGCTATCCAAAGGAAGATTATTTACAAGAGTTGTAGACCAAAAGATCAATTATTAACGGCCATTCTTGCAGAGCCAATCTTATCCTCAAAATTTACTACATGTATCTATATTTGATGTTTCTTTTAACCTTTCTCCTGAGCAAGTAGACGAGGTTATCTTCCCACAAAATTTAGACTATGTTTCCGACGACGTACTAACGCTAACAAACATCTAAAATTTTATTGCCGCTTTGAATTTAAAGACAAATCATTGGTTTCTGAACGTCTCACCAGAAGTTTGAAAGCTTTTTGTGGCATCATGTCGAGTTTACGTCACCTAAAATGCGTGTTGGGCTAACCACCATTTCTGTCTTACGCATTGCTACAGTAGTTAAAAATTCAGTAACCATACTACTGTTTGTAAAAGAAACTTACAGTGCGGCTATTCTGCCAAAAACATGCAACTAAAACATGCTCTAACACGGAGCAAAACCGTTTATGCGCTAGTTACGTTTAGTTTGCCCACAAAGATAAAGTCGTTAGACACAAAACATTCAACACATGCTCCGCATATTTGAAACAACTAGACGCAAAAATCGCAAATACCAATTACGGATAATAAGCACACTCAATTAATTTTGCGCGTGTAAATCTTTGAAATCCACGCGTTGTGATTTTTTAGTTTTTCCCGACAACAATATTGACATCTTACTAATGCAATACGTGTTCAGTTTTCATTCAGGGCACAAGCTCGCTGGCGCATGTGTGTCTGTACATTTCTGCGCCCTTTTATCCATAGTTTGAGGTCCGTTTGAGTTTAAGTTCAGTTGTTATTTTAAAAAAGAAAATCTACCTGAAAGCATTTTGCTTTAGATCATGATGATTTCACAAAACAATCAATGTTCGTTTTCAGTTTAAAGTCTAAATTACCGTATGAACTGAAAATCTCTGCTAATGAATAAATAAAACAGAACAAATCAAACTCAAAAACAAAATAAAAAATAGCATTTAACACTAGAAGTAGAAACGCAGCCAACATAACCGATCTTAATTTTAATTCGCTTCTAATATTTTTTTTATTGTTTCAATTTTTGACAATTTTTTTTTATTTTTTCTAAAAGTGACTAATGATATAATTGTTGAGCAATTTTTGTTTGCATTTCAATTACATTTCTTATCATAATTACGGTTCTCGTCATTATGACCGCTACAATTATTTTTCAATCTTCGTGCTCTGACAAATTTCTAAGCATTTGTATTATTTGCTACATTCCAAATAATTAAATTAATTTTAAATAATGATATTTTCAACAACTACACACTTCCTAAAAGTTTTAAAAAATTAGTAAGTATAAATACTCCTGCACATTGCATCAAGAATTTTAGTTACTTTATGTTCAAAATGTCGAAATATCTTTCTGAAGCCAAACTGCTATATAAAATATAATTTATCTCTCTACAATTCTAACTGTGATAACCGTACTGATATAGTAGTGACATCTGGAAAGAATACATCACTAGTAATGATAAGGAAGGTGAGTATTTATCCAATTCTCCAGAAACATTAAATTTTTGTGTAGAATATGATGCAGCTGACGGTACTAAATAAAGAATTCTGAACGATTTCTAAACGTATATCTTGCCATAACATACTTAGAAACAAAGCTAAACAAATCGGATATGGTAAACAAGACTTTGGCAATACTTAATTGGATGTGACAATTCATTAACAACTTCTCTAAAAGAATTAGACGCGTTAATATGTTCTTTGTACGCTTGTGGGATATATAAGCTTTTGAGCATTTCAATTGTGGAACAAAGTATGGGAACCTAATTGTATTTGTGATGCAACGCCCAGAGATAAATTCAGCCAAATAAAGCGATTTAGTCGATCCTACTTAAAAACACATGGTTTTGATTGTCAAAAAATCTTATGCTGCAGCATCTAAAATACAGAATAAATTTGTGAGTAATTATATTATGTGCTATAAACAATAAACAAACATTGCAATTAATAAACAACTATTTTTTACAAAATTCAGATATTTATTCACCAAATATATAAATAATAAACCCGATAAATTTAGTATAAAGGTTTAGATTGCAGCTGACGTTGAAACAAAATATTTGTTAAATAGATTTCCTATCCTCCACAGCACTATATTGGTTGACAACGATAAAGCATGAGTCAAACTATGCTATACCTCAAAAGTGATCTATGGGGCAGGGGCTACAAAATTACTACAAACAACTAGAGAAACACAGCTTTAACTATTAATGAATTTGAAGATAGTGGGAAAGATGAACGGAGCGTTATTTCCACATAAACAAATAACGGTATGGTCACCAATGACGACTCCAAAACCTACTTCATTTAGTGCAAGGGAGATTAGGAAAGCCGTAAATAACTGAACAAAAAAAGATTCCTGACACTACAAAAAACATTGAAGACTTTAGAAGCATATCGGTCAAATAATACCGGCTCACAAAGGATAAATCGACGATGGACGCAATAGAATCGGTCAACCGGTGGGCAAAAGAAGCTTAAGAGGGCACTAAAAGAACTATGACTATGCGCCATTGCCACCATAGACAGTAACATGGCGTTTAATTTTCTAGCGTGGTCGATAATTATGAAGACATTCTAAAAAAAATCATGTATAATCAATATTTTGGATAACATCTGGAAAACAGAAGCCTAATCCTACAAAGCCAAGATGACACAAAGACAATGCAGGTGACATGCGGGATGCCACAAGAATCCGTACTGGAGATGATTCTTTAGAATAATGTTTCTAACGAGTTACTAAGAGTCAATCTAGGAGACGAGTCACAATTAGAACTTTACTAACGCCTTTGTTTTAATGACCAGAGCTAAGATGGAAGAAGCTAACAGGGCATTGTGTGTTATTGACGTATGGTTAAAAAAAAGGAACTAGAACTAGCGCCACGCAAAACTGAAGTAGTAATATTTTTAACCAAAAGACGTATCGGTGCCGTTACTTTTAGAATAAAGGATCCTAATGTGTCTTCCAAAGCTAGCATCAAGTATCTTGGAATATATGTGGACAAACACTTTAGCTATAGTCATCAGTAAGACATCGGCGGCTCTAGTTAAAATAATGTTAAATACGTTTGGGCCGATCACCATAAAAAGAAGTCTAATATCTAGGGTAGTCTGTTTTACCCTTTTATATGCTGCTATAGTATAGACAAAAACGCATAGAAAAAGCAAAGACCAAGGCATGGAGGAGGTGGGGGCAAAGTTCATTTGTTTAAGAGAAAAACCTGGCTGAAAATTATAGTTGCCTACCAAACAACAGAGGTGGCTCAACTGCTTGCAGAGGTCATACCTTTGGACCTGCTAGCGGCTGAACGTTTGATAATTAAGAAAAATAACTACTCAATCACGACGGCAAGGCTGTATGTAATGGACAAATGGCAGGAAGTTACTACGCAAGTGTCACTTTTAGAGAAATGCGTTGAAGAAATTAAAAAAGTATTGGTCGATAGATGTCAAATAATAGTAATTTTTATAATTTAATTTTTTGATGATTTACTTGTAAACTTAACTTGCTGTTGTGTTACTCTCGTGTTGTGTTTTTTTTGTTGTTATTATTGTTTTGTTAACGTGCACAATGCACATATTCACTTAGGCTAAACTTGCCGATATGCACCTTGTCCTAGGGGAAACCCATACATTACGCGCCGCACGCTAATTGTATTATGAGCAAAATCCAAATAGGCAATTTACAAACGCCCGCACGTTTGGGACTGTTGATTAACCTTTGAGGGACATCATAACCGCGGCCGACAATCATGGGTTCGAGAACTTGCATTAGAAGATGTGATTTTAGAGCGGTTTGAAAAAAATCCGTTAACTAGTACAGTGTTGTTTACTGATAAAACCACGTTCCTAAGGGAAACAATTAAATTGAGTATTAGCCATGTTTGGACCACAGTGAATCAACGCACGACAAAAAGACGTAACAATCAACATAAATTCTCTGGAATGTCTAGGCAAGGATTGTGGGAATTTATTTAATCGAGTCTTACATTCTTTTTCCGCGCTTACATGAACACATTTATGGAAAATTTCTACGCAAAGCCCTTTTAGAAGTGCCCTTTAAAATAAAAAAAAAGAATGTTTTACAAACATGACTAGGTTCCCCTACATTTTGCTTTAGCCGTTAGAGTGGATGCACACGCAATTTCCCGATAGATTTATTGAACGTGGTGAACTTGTTCATTAGCCGGCGTGGTTTCCTGGCCTGGTTTCTTTCAATTTCTTTCTCTGGAGGCAAATTTAATTTATGAAACACGTGTTAAAAATGTGAAAAATTTAACAGCTAAGATTTCAACTACTGCCGGAATCAAAAATAATCCGTAAATGCTGCAAAATTCAACAGAATCTATAATTCAAAGAGTACGTTTATGTAATGAAGTAAATGGAGGACTCTTTGAACACATGCTTTAATTTTATTAAAAATCTATTATAAATTCGTCCTTTAAATTTTTGAATTTTCTGTTCACATGTCCTATCAACCCTAAAACGTTCTCATGATACAATTGACGTAAGTATAGGTTTTTTTGAGCACAAGATGATTATTGACAAGTTCAGTCCAAGCAAATCTGTGCGTTTTGCATGTCAACGGAGCAACATTAACAAAAACACAACAGATAAGCTTGCAAATAAATTACCAAAAAGTTCTGAAAAACAAACAAAATGGCAATTATTTGACATATACCAACGCTTACTTAAATTAACGCATTTCTCTAAAAGTAACACAGCGGTGCCTACTTCTTGTTTTCGCTACCTACTCGGATTCTACTATGATTATAAGCAACTTTTTGACTTAAACCGCGTTGTAGTTCAACACCCAGACTTTTTAGGCTTGGTCCTAGTCTCCCCTTGAGAGCCAAGACAAGAAGTAAAACTTAGTTTTTGCAGTATTTTCGTTTGTGAACCAAAACAAACTGACGTTTCGCAAGACATTGCAGCTTGCATCTTCAGGATGTTAAATGTCACTGAAAGAAAAAGTATAAGTGACGATATTTATAACATTAGTGATTATCGTAATTAACTTTGTTATTTCTCGCAGTAAGTATTTGTGTCCTTTCCAAAAGGTTAATCTTTGTCTTAGAAGATGTAATACTACTAGCCAAGACTTGCTGAGTCTTAAACCGTCTTCTCGGTTAATATTACATGAATGTTTTTCTAATTCCACAGCTTTGTGGATTAGTTTGAGAAAGTAGAAAACAGTTCTAGCTTTAGTCACAGTTTAGCTTGTGTCCTTGGTTCCACATGTGTTCTGCCATTGCTGATTTTGTAACTCTGCGGTGTTTGAAATCAGCCATATGTTATGTTACTCCGCCGCGGTTCAATATTAACAGACAGGAGAGAGAAGCAGCTAAGCAGTTACGTGAGAACAAGAACATTTTAGCATTGAGGGCAGATAAATGAAACGCTACAGTCGTTATGAACATACAAGAGTACAACGAGAAAATAACGAACTTACTCTCGGAAGAATGCTACATAAGTTTACAAAGAAACCTTTAAACTTCTTATGCACTAAAGTAAACTCGGCCATTAAAAATTCCATTACTATAGATATTAACAAGAAACAAACTTTGATTGTCAAAAATCTAGTTATGCCACTTGCGTATAACAAAAGAAGATTTTGTAGTTAGTTTTGTCGTGGTATAACATTTTACTAAAGTCTCGCTCGACAAAGTGTTGTTTTTATTCAAGAACAGAATTACTAAAGAAGAAGTTTTGCTTATCAAACCCTGTCTTAAAAACACTTATTTCAGTTATTTAAACAAGTAGAAGGAACGACCATGGGTTCACCGATCTATCCAGTTATAGCCAATACTAAAGCCCAGTTTTTGAATTAAAGTTTAAACTCCGGATTAACTAAACTACGGTTAATTTTAAAATATCTGTCTTATTATTTATTAGGACGAAACCAATAACATGACAGTATTTTTGAATTAAACCTAGTTTAAATTAACCAAAGTTTAAACTATGATTGAGAAACCGACCATAAATCTTAGATTTTTGCCGCCATTTTTACCTGTTAACATGCCTTATTGACCCTGAAATTACGCGCACTCATTTTAAAACTATAGAACTTATTTAATATATTTATATATTGTGTCGTAAGCTTATACAAAGTTTTTATCTCTATTAGAACCTTTAAATATTAATGTTAACATGTCAATTATCATGTGATGGCCCAGCCCTAAATCGCTTTTATAAATAATAAAACACAAGTCCCAGCTTTGCCTACCAAATATTGCTAGCCAGGAGACGAGCTGCAGCAACACTATTAAGTGATCGCCTTCTATCAAGACTAAACCAGTAGGAAGTAAAACTTCTTTAAAAACGAGGGAATATCTTGAATTTTGCTAAGTTGCATGGTAACGAAAAAGGGGACAACACAGTCACAGCAAACTATATATATTTATTTACATTTTTGACGTTTTTATTGACATGACATATTCTAACCTTTAATTTTGTTGCAAATATCCACGCGTTTATAAAGCGTTGTTTAAATTTTTTTTTTAATTTACAATTATTTTAATTTTTTCTAATAAATAAAAATAAAATAAATTAATTAGCAAAGAAATATTACTTCTTCCGCGAAGCCCACGCGTTTAATTTTCATAATTTTTTTAGAAATCGTATTTAAACAATTTTGTCGTTAATCAAAACAAAAAAAATTTTACGTAAATAATTAGAAAAAAGCATTCATTAACAAGGACGTAAACGATGTATAAGAAGCATTTAAATAGTTGAGCAATAAATTTGTCAATTCAGTTTTAGATTAGAAACAATTTTATTTGGTTACAGTTACGCGAAACAAATCTTTTCGAAACATTATACATTTGTTTTAATTATGATTAATATCATTTTTGATATAGTTTATATTTAATTACCACCCAATGTTTTTTTTTTTAATTTTTTATGTTATTTGTAAAGTGAAATTTTTGGTTAAAATTGTAAGTTACGTTTATTATTGTTTATTAAATATTTAAATTGAATTTATAAATTTTTTGCATATTTTTTATTTTAGATTTGCATGACTACATGTAACAAAATTTAATCGCACTTTATGCTCTATTCGGGAGGTCCAACGGATCGAATCTTTTTAGTCTGTTAACAGTTGGTACATTAAGTAGCGCTTTAGCTAGCACGTTAGGATGTTCTTGAAGCGGTTCTTTGTATTTAGCACTAAGAATTTTAATATCACTTTTCACTGTTTCAGCATAAAGGTCACGGTGTATAACTGAATTTGGAACAAACCACGGGGCATCCACAATTGAACGCAGCACTTTTGATTGAAACCTTTGAGGTATGGAGATATTCGATTCACTAGCTGAGCTGACTGTGTACACACATTTAAGAAAATTGAAGACCAAGTTGTTTACTTTTAGTAAAGATGTGCATACTTTATGTAAATCGCCTGTCAAGGTGCATGTCCAGATATTTCACTACGTCTTTTTGGGGGAGTATACAGTTATTTAGTTGGGCAGTTGCACAGTTTTTTTTAGTGTAAAGGTAGTATGAGTTGACTTCGTTTTGTTAACTTTTATGAGCCAGTGTCTAAGCCAATTTTAAATTTTATTTATATGCTTCTGCGCGTTTTGAGAGAGTAAAATAGCTGTGTCGTCAGCGAAAGTGGCGATCGAGGTTAATCTAGTTTTTGGCAAATCTGCTGTATACAAAAAGTACAGGATTGGTCCGAGGACGCTGCCTTGAGGTACTCCTGCCTTAATTGGCAGTAAGATTGTTTAAACATCTAAGTACTTTATCCCGAAATATCTATCTACTAAATAAGATTTTAATATTTGATAGTAGTTATATGGCAACATACTTTTAATTTTATATAACAATTTTTTGTGCCACACGTCGAAGGCCATTGAAACGTCTAGAAATACTCTGTCAGTTTCCAAAACGTGTCTGATTTTTTTCGCAACACGATGCACTTGTTCGATCGTTGAATGTTTGTGTCTGAAAACAAACTGATGTATGGGAATAATTTCTTTGTCTTTGAGTAAGGGAAGTAGTTTTTGCAAGACAAGTTTTTCAAAGATCTTAGATAATGCTGGTAAGAAGCTGTTTGGACGATAAGAGCTTACTTGTTCTGCTGGTTTACCAGGTTTCTGGATCATTATAATTTGTGCTACCTTTCAGTGTGACGGAACGTACCCCAACCTAAGGACTGAATTGCATATCGTGATGATGAAATAGAATCCATAGGTAGGTAATTCTTGGAGTACTATTCCGGTGATTAAATCATATCCAGGCGCCTTTTTGGTATGAGTATGTTTAACCCATTCCGTGCGCATGACGCCAGATGGCGTTAACCGTTATTACAATTTTACTAAGTTAGTATTCAATACGCAGTGAGTCTGAGTGTACGTAATTTTATACGCATATAGTTAAAGGTTGAATACACGTGCATAACAAGCCGTTTGAAGTTTTGTCGGTTTTTTTGTCTATTACGTAAAATTTAATAATAAGTGATTTGTGTGATAGTAAACCTGGTCCTTCTGGCATAAAAAGTCCTAAAATCATTGTAAAAAATCCGCAAAATTTAGCTGAACAGGAAATGATAAATTTTTTATATAACTCTGATTATGATAAAGATGAAGACAACGAACAAGACACTTCAGAAAGTGAACCCGAGGAGAATGACGGTAAGTGATAGTATTGCCTTTATCTATTTTTTTATTTTTTTATTTTGTTTATTGTTTGATATGTAATAGATATAATTCTTATATAGGAACAAATTGACAAGGCAGAGCAAGTTCAAATTGAGGACAGCATCGGCACGTGGCAGGATTACGCAACCAGTATGAGAAACCTGGACTTCGATGAAACAAATGAAATGCTAGAGGAGTTGCTTACAAATGCCAAACCATACGAATATTTCAGGCTTCTTGTTGACGATGAGTTCCTCAATAACATAGCAAAAGAATCAAATGAGTATGCTGTTAAGTTGTGTATGGAAAAGGGTGGATCAGAAAGGGCCAGGATTTCCTTATGGAAAAATCTCACTCAAGAAAAACTACTCAAGTTTATAGGATTAGTGTACCATATGGAGACAATAAAACTAAGCAGATTGCAAGACTAATGGAAGACTCATCGTCTATTCAATTTAAAGTGTTTTTCCAAACAAATGGGTCGCAATCGATTTCTAGGAGTTTTGAGATGCCTCCACTTTGCTAGAAATCCTAGACAAAGTGAACCGATACCTGGTGATCGATTATTTAAGATCAAACCCATTATAACCTATTTTAATAACAAAATGCGAGAAATATATTATCCGGGTAAAAATGTATCCCTTGATGAGTCGCTGATGCTGTGGCGTGGGCTACTCGTCTTTAAACAGTACATTTCAAACAAGAGGCATCGGTATGGTCTGAAACTATACATGCTGACGGAACCAATTGAACTGATATTGAATTTTGTGGTGTATACTGGACAATTGGATTAACTTGGGGATAAGGGACATGCTCAAAAAGTTGTCCTGCATTTGATGAACAACAAGGTAAATAAAAGATATTCAGTTTTTATAGATAATTACTATAACAGCCCGGAATTAGCTAAAACGAAATAATAAAACACATTGCACGGGAACATTACAAGTCAATCGAAAGGGTGTTCTAAAAGAAATGGTGAGTACCAAATTGAAAATTGGTCAAACCACAGCCAAATATTTTGATGGCATTATGGTAGGAAAGTGGAGGGATAAACGCAAAGTTACTTATATTACGACGGAATTTACAAATGATATGGTTAACGTAAGCAACAAAAGGGAGGTTTCAAGAAAAAAACCATTGCCAATTGTTGAATACAACAAAAACTTGGGAGGCATAGATAAGATGGCATATTATCCATCTTTACGGAAGACCTTATTTTGGTACAAGAACCTAGCCATTCATGTACTACCACTGCTTCTGTACAACTCTTACATGTTGTACTGCAAATACTCCGGTTAAAAAATAAGTTTTTATGATTACAAGTTGATAATTATTGAAAATCTATTACCTGATCCCTTCAAAGCATCTAGCATATCATTAGTTAGTAAGCATATTCCATCTAAAATAAATATACATGAATCAAATCGAAGACCCAGGAAAAGATTCCGCTTATGTAGCGAAAAGAAAATTAGAAAGGAGAGGGTATGGGAATGTGATGTTTATCCCGGCAAACCTGGACTGTGCCCTGAGCCTTGTTTTACACTTTTCCATTCAAAAAAACAGTAGAATTTAACCTTATCGAACAAAAGCAATTCTAGTTTTTATGTTATTTCTAAGAACTTATGTTATGTTATTTTTCATAAAATAGTTAGTAGTGAACAATAAAAGATAAAAAACATGTAGTTTATTATCCTGTCTTTTTATTTGACTACAAAAACAACTGAATCTAATTACGCCATTTGGCGTCATGCGCACATTTACGTAAAAATTTTAGTATGTGCGTATGCCGCCATTTGGCGTCTGTTACTAAAAATAGTGTTAGTTACCTTGAAACATCATTTTACCTAAAATACATAAATAAAAACGTGTTAGCCAGATAAAATAATACTTCAATGGAACAAAGCGTATTCAGCTCCCCAGGGTGGTAAAAAAGTTACCAAGCGCAGCAAATGGGTTAGTGATCATGTTTTTGACTACATCTAATTTAAACTGTTTTATTGGAAGATCCATTTGAAATGGCGCTTCAAGCATTTCATGAATCTGTACTCCTTCCTCAGTTAGAGAAGGCATCCGCTTTCTCGTTGTTGTTTCTTGCTCAAGTGTTGTCACTTTTACGAATGGGCGGTATTTGCTTTTGTGGCTGATTCAATTCTTTGTCACTTTCCATAAGGAATAATCATTTGTTTCTGTTGCAAAAAGACCAGCTAGATATCTTTGGATTTTACGATTTGTGTTATTACCTAATAATATTTTAACCTGCTTTGTCGCTTGATTTCGTTTTTTTTATCCTCTGGGGCTCGAGTAGTTTGCCATCGTCTTCTAAGTCTACGTTTTTCCGTTATAATTTCCTTTATGTAAGAAGGACACGGTTTAGTGTTTGATTTTATATTAGTATCTGAAGTTGCTTTCCATGCCGCTTGTTGGATAGAACGGTTAAAGATTTCTATTGCTGCATCCATTTCGTCTGGCGTTGGAGCGGTAGGTCTAATGGAAGATTTTTGTTTACCTCATTGCTGAAGATTTTTTAGTCTGCTGTTTTATTGTCAAGCTTAGGGGGAGTGCTGTTATAAATTACTTGTGTACTAACATTAGCTAGTAACGGTGAGTGGTCAGAAAATAGTTAGAAACAGGACCTAATTGCCAGATAATTGCTCAAAATGTCTTTGGTTACACAGAAATTTATGGCACCAGAAGCCTTGGCCAAATTTGAGAGCCAATACATAGGTTCTCTAGTGGCTAGGTAATGTAGTTGACGTCCCCTAAGTGTGGTTAATCTCGACCCCCATAAGAGGTGCTTTACATTATAGTCACCTCCTGCAATAAAGCGGTTGCCATCTGTGGCATGGCGGATATTGGATACATTCTTTACCTCATGCCCTAGTGCATTTATTTTGGCTTTCAATTGTTCTATATCAGTGGATGGATGGATGTTGTTCTGCGACAACTCGAAACGATCTATCTTACTTAAGTTGGTAGGTGTGAAATTGAGTTTTTTTTTCTCGAAAGCTTTTATGATAGCTTGATAGACTTCTTTTGTATTTGCCTGTATCTTTATTTCATCATTATTTAAACATTTTTGAGTGTACTGGTTTAGTACAACTTTTTTAAGCAAATCTACCAGTAGCTGTATAAATTTTACACCTATAAAGAGGTATGGAGGTTTATTAACTTTAGTTGTAGTTTCCTGTTTATTGTCTGTTTGTTTCTGGTCTTCTAATTCCTTGTATCTGTTGGTTTTGGGGGCCTGATTTAGCCAGTAGTCTTTCATAGTTGGCTGTTTTATTATTCGCCTAGGACGTTTTGGACTTACTGTAGTATTCTGTATATTATAAGAGTTGTTGGCAACACTGTATTACATAAGAGAGATGTTAAAAGTTACAAAAATAAAATGGTTGTTGAATCTAAGTATTACATTATTATCGGTCCACCTTGGTAACATCATTATATTTGGCGACAAGGATAAACGAAATTTTACGACGGACAAGGTGTCAAGAAAACTATTAAAGCGATATTTTAATATTTGAAGCATTCTACAAGAACAATGGAAAATGCCACGTTGCTGGAAGGGTCAGCAAATACGGTTGTTCTACGTGGCAATATTAGCAAGGTGCCGGAGTTCGAAGCAAAGGATGATTTCCCATTGTACTTAGAACGATTAGAGTAATATTTCGTGGCAAATGGCATCGATGAGGGTAGGCAAGTGGCAGTCCTATTAACGGTGATTGGTCCGGAGGTGTATAGAATTTTAAGGGACCTATGCGATCCAATTATGCCAAAGGATAAATCGTATGGAGAGCTGTGTAGACTTTTAACGAGGCAGTTTTCACCACAAGTGTCAGTGTTCAGAAAGCGAATTGAATTCTATGATGTAAAGCAAGGGGCTTTAAAATCAATTAGTGGCTGGTACATTAAAATTAAAAATCTGGTTATTCTTTGTAAGTTTGGGAATATGTTAGAAAAAAAAACTCAAAAATAAGTTCCTTACTGGATTGAAAAAGGGGCTATGCGAAGAGAAAGAAACGAAATCGTTACAGGAGCTTGTGGCATTGGCTTTGAAAAGGGAGGCAACTACGAACAGTGTTGTGCATTATCTAGATGAAATTATATAGATAATTCATCTAGATAATTTTTGATCATCTTTTTCCTTATCTAGATAAAAGTATTGAACATTATCTAGATGATTATCTTAGATGATCTTTCGGTTATCTATCATGAAATTATCTAGATGATTTTTTAAAAGTAACATACAATTTGTTTAGATTTGTTGTTTTGTAATTTTTATATTTACAAACATAATATTGTTCGTAATGTCTGTGGTAATGTAATACGGTCCAGATCGCTAAAACCAGATAAACAATCGCCGTAGATGTTTCACATTTTTGCAGCTCGTCTGCTGACAAAAACTAGACTCACATGACCTTGAGCGTAAATACATGCAATACGAGTTATAAACAAAAACACAACTAAAATTACTTTTTGAAACTAAATCAATTGCTTGCGATAAGTATCTTATCGTCTTTAGAAGCAATAATAAGCTTTTTTATATACGTACATTTATTCAATACATTATCTTGAACGATTCAAATTCTGTAGTTTTGAAAATTTAATTAGTTAAAGTGCCTACACAGCAAAACTATGCCCAAATTAAAAAAATGCTTAATTGAAAAAGAGAAAATTCATGACTTTTTGAGCAGTTGAAAGTGACAAACCTCGATACACGTGATTTAGAGTTCTTTTAGAAGACTATTTAAGTCATGGAGCTTTTAGCTTACTCTTTAAATCAACTTGTTGAGTAAGTAATATTAACGTTAAATTAAAGTCGCAATAAGATCCTAATGTAGACCGCTCCTATATAAATCTATGATGTAAATTATCATATGAGTACAATTACTCACAATCTGTCAAATATAATTAACAAAACTGCAAAGCAAAAATGCTTTTTTTACATTTGAATTTGTTGCACTTACAATTACAAAAAGTACTGAGCAGAGCGTAACTATTTAAAATAACCCAAATTTTTTAGAAGAAACAAAACTGCTTGCGTTTTTTAGAAAACATAAAAGCTAATTCTTTAAGTGATCGCTGATGTAAGCTGTTCAAAATTTTAAATTCAATAAATTTTTGAGGATTAGTTGGTTTTTTTGTGAAAAATTTGCTTAAAATATCGAACTACAAATGATAAATTAAATTTAAAAAGAAAAAGCAATAATTCAGGGAGTGTGATTAACGGCTATAAGCGATAATTTTTCAATCTTTTAGGTTCAAATTGACGTCGATATCAAAGCCAGATTTTTCCTAACTGTTACAAAGGAAAACTAATTAAGTTTACTAGACATTTCTTCATTTGTGAAAAAGTTATTGATTAAACATATCAATTTCGGCGCTAATTGAAAGACTTTATAGTCCTGATTCCTGATAGTGTTGCTTAGTTTTGCTTAGCAATGAAAATTTTGAAAGAACCATATTGTATCAAGAAATTTGTTTTATATTTTACAATAGTAGGTCATTAAATCAATAAAATTTTTGTCACGTTTTTTTTCGATTTTTATTTTTTTTTCAGTTTGTCTTTCGGTATTTTAATTAGTTAATTTAATAAACAATGAATTGGTATTGATGATGATGATAATTAAATGGTAACAATTAATTATTACCCGTTTGTACCTATTTGATAGAATCATCTATCGTATTATCTACGTAAATTATAGATTATCTTATCTATTATCTAGATAAATTCTTCAACTTTTATCTTAATCGTTATCTAGATAAAAAAATTGGAAATTATCTATTATCTCATCTAGATAAAAATTTAATTATCTATGCACAACACTGACTACGAAGCAGTCCAATTCTGCAGATGTCACTATAAATCGTATGCTGGTAAAAAAGAGCGGAAAAGAAAAAACAGCCGACGGCAAGTACAGTGAGTACAAAAGAATGTTTTGCGTGTGGAAAAACAAACCACAATTTTGTAAATTATAAATATAAAAGGTATAAGTGTAAGATTTGTAAACGTGTAGGGCATTTGGCCAGTGTTTGTAAAGTTAAGCTTAAGGAAAATAGTTTTTTAGATGAGGTAGAAACTGAGACGAAAGCAGCTCAGGAGTCATCAACGGAATTACTTGAAATGTTTTCTTTAAAGACACAGATAATGCCTAACC
The DNA here is from genome assembly GCA_035610365.1 of Aquatica leii. Taxonomy (NCBI): domain Eukaryota; kingdom Metazoa; phylum Arthropoda; class Insecta; order Coleoptera; family Lampyridae; genus Aquatica; species Aquatica leii. Next base: position 109,399,410 of record CM069436.1, read on the forward strand.
TAGTAGAGGTTAAGGTTTTAATAGGAAAGGTACCTTTAAGAATCGAATTAGATACAGGTGCAGGAGCCTCAGTTTTGTCAAATTTTATATATAAAAAGATGTTTTCACATTTTACTTTAAAGAAAGCAAATGTAAAGTTAAAAACTTATGATGGAAAGGTGATTTAACCTTTAGGTCAAATAGAAGTACCGATGAAATGTAATGATAAACTTGATGTTTTTAGTGCCAAGTTAGAAAAATATGTTTATGAAACTATTGATTTAAAGTTAAAAGAGAAGGTTTCTGGAATTTTCAGGCAACCAGTTTCAATGCCATATGCAGTAAAAGATAAGGTAGATAGGGAACTGGATAGATTGGAAAAGGAAGCTATGATTACTAGGGTAGATAATAGTAGTTGGGGAACACCTTTAGTTCCAGTTATTAAACCTGATGGTTCGATAAGGCTATGTGCTAATTATAAGCTAACGGTGAACAAGTATTTAGAAAGTTGTAATCATCCGCTACCTAGAGTAGAAGATTTGTTTAGTGCTCTGCAAGGGGGAGTAGAGTTCACAAAGTTAGATTTGGCTTGTGCGTATAATCAGTTAGAGTTAAGTGAGGAGAGCAAGGAATTACTAGCGTGGAGTACGCATAGAGGGATTTACAAGGTTAATCGCTTGTCTTATGGCACCAAATCAGCTTGTCAGATTTTTCAAAATATGATGGAGAAAATTTTATTAGAGACTAAAGGAGTAGTAAATTTTATGGATGATATTCTTGTAACCGGAAAAAATTTAAGAGAGCATGTGGAAAATGTAGAAGATGTACTAAATAGGTTGAGGTTTAAATTATAAAAAGTGTGGGTTCTTTCAAGACAATATTAAACATTTAGGGCATGTAATAGATAAGATTGTGTTGAAGAAGGATGAGAGGAAAATTAAAGCAATCACCGACTTGAAGAGACCTGAAAATATAACAGAGCTTAGAGCTTTTTTAGGTATGGTGAATTATTATATAAAATTTATTGAAAATAGTAGTTCAATTCTAAGCCCTTTATATAGATTGTTACAAAAGGACGTTAAATTTGTTTGGAACGCGCATTGTGACAGTGAATTTGAGAGGATAACAAAAGAATTAGTCTCAAATGTAGTTTTAATGCATTTTAATCCAAAATTACCAATTAAACTAGTTTGTGACGCTAGTAAGATAGGAGTCGCAGCAGTATTGTTTCATGTATTAAGTGGTGGCTTAGAACGTCCCATTAGGTGGGCGAGTCGCCTTTTATCAAAGGCTGAACTAAATTATTCCATGATTTAGAAAGAGGCGTTAGCAATTTATTGGGGAGTAAAAAAGTTTTTGATAGGTAGTGAGTTTCAGTTGGAAACTGATCATAAAAACTTGTTAGCACTCTTTGGGGAAAATAAAAGTTTACCTGAAATTCAGGCAGGGAGAATGCAAAGATGGGCATTGTATCTATCAGGATTTAATTATAAATTAAAATATATTAAAGGTAAAACTAACAAAGCTGATGGAATTTCACGACTTCCTGTTGAGAATGAAATACATGAGAGCGAGTTCGAGAGTGTACATTTTTTAAGTACTTTGCCAGTTGATTGGAGTCAAATTAGAAAGGGAGTTCAAACAGATTCAGTCTTAGGGAAAGTGATAAACTATACAGAATTAGGTTGGCCAGCGAAGTTAAATGAGGCGGAGGAATCCGAATTAAAGAATTACTATAATCGGAGAAACGAGTTGTATGTTCAAGATAAGGTGGTTATGTGGGAGTATCGCATTGTAATACCTTCGAAATTAAGAGATCAACTTGTAAGTCAACTGCATTCAACGCATATGGGGATGAGTAAAATGAAAGCTACTGCTAGGTCTTACTTTTGGTGGCCTGGACTAGAGAGACAGATTGAAAATGAATGTAGAGCTTGTAATGTCTGTATGGAACAAAAGCCAGAACTACAGAAGAGCACATTGAATTTGTGGCCAGAAACCATAAAGCCCTTTGAGCGAATACATGTGGATTTCTTGGGTCCTATAAAAGGAAAAATGTATTTATTAATAACAGTTGCTTTCACAAAATGGGTGAAAGTGTTTAAAATGTCCGACACAAATGTAATGGCTACGTTGAAGAGATTGAGGGAGTGTTTCTCGAAATTTGGGTTACCCGAAAAGTTAGTAACAGACAACGGTCCACAATTTACGGCTCAGGAGTTCAAGATATTTTGTGACAGGAACAAAATAAATTATAAAACGGTGGCTTCATATCACCCGCAAACTAACGGGGCAGCGGAGAATTCTGTTAAGTTCTTTAAAAATAGTTTTAGTAAATGTTTAGTTGATCTATGTAATGCAAAGGTTTCTATCAATACCATTATTCAAAGATATCTCTTTTCATATAGAAACACGATTCATTGTGCGACGGGAGAAACTCCGAGCTATAGAATGTTTAATTGACGTATAAGAACCAACTTAGATTTCATTAGAGAAAAGAAAGGTCAAAGTAGTTATAGAGAAAAATTAGTAAAAAACTTTAAAGGTAAAAGAGAGTTAGCATTAAATGAGAATGATATTGTGTATGCTAGAGATTATAAGGTACAAAATAAGACTAAATGGAAAAGGGGAAAAATTGTAAAGGTGTTGGGAAAGCAAACTTACTTGGTTAATATTCTAGATGGGAATGTGTTTATACGTAGATCAGTTAAACAAAGGGAATGATCCTAAGGGGGAGGTAGATAGTGTTAAGGTTAGTATTGTAAATGATAGGTCAGATGTAAGGGAGCAAACTCCTAAGTTTGAAAGAGAAATTTTTGTAAACCCGGAAGTTATCCCTCCAGTGGCAACAGAGAGTCTAGATTCTAAAGTTGAAGAGCGAGAGGTTACGGTTAAAAACAGTAAACACAAACAGTAGTGTGGAAGGCTCTGAATGTAAAGTTGTTAGTCCACCTAAAAATCTCATCAATGTTGTAAATGGAAGACCTAAACGCACTATAAGACCACCTATTAGGTTAAATTTGTAGCAGTTATATAAGTAGGGAGGTACTGTAGTATCCTGTATATTATAAGAGTTGTTGGCAACACTGTATTACATAAGAGAGATGTTAAAAGTTACAAAAATAAAATGGTTGTTGTATCCAAGTGTTTCATTATTTTCGGTCCACCTTGATAATATCATTATACTATCCTTTCTGGAACGTTTTTTGTAATCTACCGTTTGTCAGTCGTACTCTTGTACTTGTGCAACTAGAATTTGTAGAAAGGCAGCAGGATAATGCTTTGTTAATGATGTAGAAGCTTGAGGGAGTAGAGCTACGTCATTATAATTATTTTGCATTTGTGGGAATAATTGTTGCATTTGGGGCAAATACGGCCCTCGCATATGTTACGGAGTTTGAAATTGAAGATTCTGATCATAATAAATTGGCGTTGCATATTGCACTGAAAAGTTTTGCCAGTTTGACTTCTATTTAATGTTGTTTATCTGTATTGTCACCTTACGGTCGTAAGTTTGTCACTTGATATTTCACAAAGAGCTCAAACCAACGTCTTTACTTTAATCGTGTATCAAAATTCAATTGTGTTCGATGTAGTCAAACTTTAATATAATTACTACTTCTTACATATTATTTATATTACCATATTACATAAGCTAGCCAGTGGGCTATCTTCTACTATATCAATCTATATCAACTGATTTTACTGATTGTTTGTATTTGAACAGATTGTAAACGTACCATAGATGTTATAAAAAAAAAAGATTTGCATGAAATTTAATCATTTGACTCAAATTTTAACTGTTTAATGAAACGGCATTCGATGTGTTTGTGTCGTTTAATTACGTTTTCTAATTCATGCTTTTTTGCGATTACAATCGGTCATTTTGAAACAAAATTGTGAGGGATTAAAACGCCGTTAAAAAGATTTAAGGGTTAGAAAGGAAAATAACCCACGCGTGGTTTGTTATATAAAAAGCAAGAACGGTGATTGAGTAGGTGCACGCACAACCACTAAATTAAGGATAAGCGCTGTGCTACAGTAGAATTTATTTTTTTAATACTTACAATATATCTAAATGTGGTGGACGAACGCATGGTCGACGTTGATCTGTTTTTGTAGGCCCCATTATTGTTGCTTATTTCCAATACATTATTGAAGGGTACTGAAACAAAAACAAAATTCAGCGATTTTTATGTGTACGATTTAAATCGATAAGAATGTAATACAGATATTTTAAACAAAAATTGGAAAATGTTACTGTTAAATTTTTTTACAGCGCACTCGTAAAATTCTTTATAGTTTTTTTTTTTATTACTTTCGGTAGTTGTAAATAAATTTGCGTTTGAATTTTTTATACGCAAAAAGCATATTAATCGCGCACAGCGTAAAAGCCTAATGTTTACGTGATCAAATTATTAGACGAAACCGACGTGATTAATATACAATTGAGCTTTTTAAATTAAAATCCTATGCAGATACATCTAAGCTTTCAAACCAGACGAAAAGTTTTAACCTCCACATTTCCTTAATCCCTGATGGATTAATCTAGGCAATCTCGGAGTTTTAATATTCTCTTGAGGATTTTGAATCACATTCCATTTCAAACAAATTTTTCTTTTACGTAAATAATTGCATCTGGGTTACAATTTTTTTTTGCGAGTTACTACATCCATAACAAAATGCTTTTAGTTTAATAATTATTTGCAACAAATACTTACACAAAAAATTTTTTTTTTGATGATTGATGAACTGGTAGTAATAAACAACGCGTGTTTTATATTATAACGATAGTAGTAATTTATGGATTTCTACTCTCGAATTTGCACACAAAAGTTACAAACTTGTTAAACAAATAAAACAAAAGCTGGAGCATTTGTGACATTTCAAATCTAAATAATCGGATGCTGGAAAAGCGTAGGATTTAACTGCAACAAGATAATAGTTGAAAGGTGAACGTAATAAAATAATTAATGTGGTAAAATGTAAAATTAAACGGTAACGTTATATTAAAAACACGCATATAATATATTTAAAATTGTGTTTTTTAGTTTACGATTTTATTTTAATGTTTAAATTAACTGTTTTGTGTTTACATGTTTATTTATAATTTAAAAGTTTTCCTATTTTTTATCGTTTGGCTTATTTGTTTAAATAATAATTTTTTGTTCTTTTATTTACACGTTACTTATTCAGAATTTTAATTAATTTTTAAAAATTAAAATACAAAATTACGTTTAAATTTTGCTATTTTTAAATACAAAATCATAATAAAATAAAAGCTAATTGTAATTATAAAAACTATAACAAAGGTTTTAAAATCGTTGATATTCAACAGCGTTTTGTATATTTTTTCTTGTTTTTAAATTTTTTTAAAATAATTTATTTAATAATAAATTTTACTTTAAAGCAACACAAAATTTACCAACCCAAAAAAGCATTTGTTTAAGTATATACAGTGTGCAAATCAAAGATCTAATTCAAATTGCAGAGTTTATAACTGCAAAATGCAAATAACAAGTAGACGTTAATTTAATTAACTCAAATTAGTTTATTAAACCAATAGTTGAATATTTCCACTTTGGAGAATTAATGTTATGTTTGTAACCGTGGTTTAATGTGCATAAATATTTATGTTTTTATCATTCATGCTTAAAAAATGTTCAGAAACTTTTAGGTTACAAATTGATTTACGTTTGTTTGATATTTTCTTTGATGTAAATCGAAATAATTTTGGCGATTTCACTGCTGTATTGTATTTTATGGTTCTAATGTAATTACATTTATCTGGTTTAAAATGTAATCTTAATGCGATTAGTTCAAAATTCAATTATTATTTAAATTTTGTTAATGAAGTATGATACACATTTTAGATTGTGGAATAAATTTGCGAGCTAAGGTATTAAATCAATGCTTATTGTTTGTAAAATACAGAAAAAGTATTTTTACAATTTCTAGTACTTACATATATAAATTTTACATAAAGCATTTTAATATTTATTAGTTACAGTTGAGTTAACAATTACAAAAAGTAAATAAAATTTTTTTAGCTAACAAATTAAATTGAAACACAAAACGATTTAATACAATTATTATAGAAACGAAAAACATACAGTACATAATTGTCTAACATTTTTATTTTTGTCAAAGTTGTATATAACTTGATTTTTCCTACAACTGCTGGTTGTATACGCTTTTGTTGTTGCATATAATAGTAGGTTGTGAAATAGCACTTTTTTAACCGCAGGTAAATAATTTTGAACGTATTTACATTTTCTGATAATTCTATAATTAAAAAAAAGGTTTAAAAAACTTTCTACCAAGCAAATAATTTCAATTAATGCTATTTTAATAATTCAAATCGTATAAAATTTTAAGCTTTCGCGGTTGTTATGTTTATGATTATAAGCGATTTTTGGCTTAGACCGTGTCGTAGTTAAACACCCTGACTTAGGCTTGGTCCTAGTCTCTCCTTGATAGCCAAAACAAGAAGTAGAACTTGGCCTTTCCTGTATTGTCGTTTGTGAACCTAAACAAACGGACGTTTCGCAAAACATTGCAGTTTGCATCTTCAGAGTGGTAAATGTCACTGTGGCATTTCCAATACATATTTTTAAATGCACCGTGTACATATTTTGTACGTCAACTAAAGCATCAACCTAAATAAATTGCTTGAATGGACATCTCCCACAATGTGATGTGATACTTGTGCCATTCGAATTTCACAGATCTACCAAATTTTGTCTCCCTGATTACTATACTCCAGCAAGGAACAAAATTTAAATAATGACTTAATTTTGCAAGGATCTGTAGGTTTAGCATCTCTATCGCGGCTAAAATTTGACTTTTGGTGATTTATGTATATATTTGTTAAATTAGTTCTATCAGTCAATGCTTCTCACGCATCTGTGATATTTTTTTTTCGCCTACCGGATCAGATTTATGTAGAAATATATTATAAACTTGGGTTCCTGTATTGCGCGTATTCATCTTCCTCCATTTTGTGGCGCCATTCTTACCTAAGTAATAAGGCACTCCATATTCGTTATTGACTTCAGAAACATCTTTACTCTCATAGGCTTCTTCTTCAGAATTAGTGTCAGATAATACACTCTTAACCTTTAACTGTGTTGGTAGGGTCTACAAAACTCTCAGCAGTTTTTTTTTCGTATTAGTATTATAACAAGTGACAAGTGGCTCTGCAACTTTATGTAAACTTTGTATTAGTTGTAAGTTATCGGAATCACTACCATTTTTGTGCAAATTTTGTGTTTTTACTAAAATAAACCAAGTTTTTGTTGCTTGGGCCCCATCAGCATGTATTTTTTTTTTCTTCTCATAAATTTGCAATTACAGGTTATGTTTGGCAGTTGCAGCATGGCATCAACAAGTAGAGGTTTTACATACGCCTAGTTGCAAGCCATTGTTGATGATCCGAATTTTTTACTTTCGGAAGATGAAAGTGATGTATTGTTAGTGATCATGATTCAAAATCTGTGACGTTTTCTGATGGTTTAGAAAAATATTTGTCAGACACCGAAAAAGACAAATTAACAAATAAAAAAAAGTTTTATTACGGTAAGAACCTAAATTTCAAGTAGACTAAAAAGTGCAAACCCCGTACGCGTACACGAGCTGCAAATATAATTTTTCACTTGTCAGGAGTGAAAAGAATTGCAAGGAATATAGAGCCAGGCCATGTTGTGCAAACTTGGAAGTTATTTATAACTGTTAAGTGTTACTTTAGTGCACACAAACGAATAAATAACTATTTGTCAAACCAAATTCAAAAAAACTTATCCTGCATATACAAAAAATTTAGATGTGATCGAACTAAACGCTTTTATAGGTTTCTTGTATTCACCCCAGTGGAAAAAGAGGTACAAAAAGAGAACTATAGGAAAAAGAAAAAAAACAAAAATAAGGTTGATGAAATTATGGGAGATGCATTGGAACGTAAAAGAAAATAAATTAGAGAAAAGGAGGCCAAAAAAATAGAAATAAGAGAGTTAAAGAATAAAAAATGGGGACGACCAAGCAAAGATTAAGGAAAACGATAAGAAATTAACAAAGGAAATAAGTTTAGTATTTTGGAACGTGGCAGGGGTTAAAAATATAGGAATTTTGAAAGTATATAGAAGGGTTTGACATTGTGGGTTTAGTAAAAACCTGGCTGGAGTAGAAAGATTGGGAAAGATGCAAAGTAACTTTACCAAAGGGATATAGATAGAATCTACAGTTAGCGACAAGAAAAAAAGGAAGAAGATAGAAAAAATTCAGACACAGTTTTGGGGGAGAAAAAGGTATGGACAGATGAAAATATTGAAGTTTATAGGAAAAAACTAAGGGAGGAACAATGTATGGAAGTAGAGGAAAGAGTGAAAGAACTGATCAATAAAACGGATAAAGCAATTGAAAGGAAAAAATCCAAGAAAAAAAACATAGAGTATAGAGAAAAAAGGTGGTAAAATAAGGAATGCAGAGATATTCAAAAATATAAAAGATTAAGACCGCAATATAGAAAAGAGTGTTGTAAGAGAAACGAGGAATTCAGAATGGAGTTAGAGGAACAAATAAAAATGTTAGAAAATGAAAAAAACATTTTTGAATAAAGAAAAAAAATTGGTAAAGAAGATGTGAATACAAATCGATATGAAAAAATGGAGAGTTGCGTAGAGGTCATAGAAAGGGAAGAAAAGAAAAAGGGTGAAATAGAAAGGACAAGAAGAGAAGAGCGAAATACCGCTATACAAAAGAAGAAATAAAAGAAGCATTAAAAAAAATAAAAAAAGGAAAAGCAGAAGGGGCGGATGGGAGGCAAGGAGAACAATAGAAATATACAGGAGATAGCACGAAAGAAAGAATCGGAAAAATTTTAAACAAGATATGGTCAAGTAAAGGGTTTCCTTATGATTAAAAAAAAGCAATGCCCAGTTTACAAAGAAAGAGACCGAAGAGAGCTAAAAAAACTATAGAGGTATATGTAAGCGTGGCAAATGTGGGATATAAGATATGACAATTTTGCAAAAAAGACTGAAAAGAAAAATAGAGGAAAAAAGATCTTACCAGACTGGCAAACAGGATTTAGAAGAGAGATAAGGGCATTGGATGATGTATACATATTGAAACAGATAGTAAACAAAAAATTAGAAGTGAAGAGAAGAAAAGTTTTTGCGTTATTTTTAGATATAAAAGCAGCTTTTGATAATGTAAATAGCAGAAAATATTGGAATATATTAAGAAAGAAACAAATAAAAAAGAAACTAGTTAGAAATATAGAGGAAATATATAATGAGACAAAGTGCAAAGTAAGAATAGATGGAAAGTTAAACGCAGCATTTTGGACAAATAAAGGATTAAGGCAGAGGTACCCACTTAGTTCTAGTTTATTTGCAGTATATTTACAGAATTTAGAGAGTTGATGGGGCAACAGAGTGGAGGAATAGTAATCGAGGGGTTAAAAGTGTGGGTGAAGAAGAAGAAGAAGAAAGAAAGAGAAATAAAGGAGATAATAAAGACAGTAAAAAAGTATCTGAAAAAAAACTGTTTAAGTGTAAATGTAAGAAAAACAAAGATTGTAGTGTTTCAAAAAGGAAAAGGGGGTAAAAAATGAGTGGAGTGGAAGTGGGGAGACGAGGTAATAGAAAGTGTAAATGAAGTGATTTATTTGGGTTATCGAATCAGATTTTAACAAGTCACTTGTTAAAAATATTTTAACCATTATTTTTGTGTACTAGTTTCATGTCGATTAGAGTTAAGGACTTTAACCTTTTAGTTGGCCTAAAGCAGTGCACGCCCTGTGCACGAAACGTCGCCATAATAAAATCTTGAGTGGTTTTAATTGCCCCTCCTAGTGAAGAACTTTCTACAATCTAGTCATTAACTCATTTATTACTTTCATACAAGCAGTTTTTGTTTTACATATTTTGCATGTAACAAGTTGTTAAAAATTTTAAAAATGCTTTAGTATAATGTTTGTCCTCTGTATAAAATTTACTATCAATACGCCCACTTTTTATTGTTAAGTAGAGATACAATGTCAATTTTTAAAACACGATTTCATTTTTTTCGGTAAAGTTTGAAGAACGCAAACATCATACAAAGTTGTTTACGCCCAACAAGGCTTTTATAGTTAAGTATTATACGCTCACCTAGGTGACTATTAATTAGAATATTATTATGATCTGAGTGAAAGTTTTTATTTGGGGAAATCATCTCTAGTGTGTCCGTACCGGGTTTCCATACGTTTTCTTTATCTGTGGAGATATCAACAGATGTTGTATCTGGGGAAAGTTTCCATGACGTCGTCACGTCATCGTCGTTAATACAATCTACACTATTTTTGTTATCGCATTAGAAGAAACAATTACCAAACTTATAAAATTTATTTGAAGAAAACGCTGCGCATTTGTTACAAGCTTTAGGTCTTACGAACCTTGCACGGCCAACTCACACAGTCGGAGATAGGGGAGGTTCAGGGAAGTTATACTTAAGGGCGCCAGATCAATCCTAATTAACACTTCTGCCTCGATTACGACAGACGGTCCAAACTTGTAACTAATTTTTAGGTTCGTAATCTTTGTTACTTTGGTGTTCGGGTAACTACAATTAAAAGAGAAAGGTATGTTACCATAAAAGAAAGATTAACAGGTATAACAACTTTAATGTAGTGACATAGAAGATTAACACAAGTATATCTAATTCTCAGTGCATAAATGCCAGCAATATCGGCAAAACAAGTCGAAGTCGAAGCGAACAGCGAAGAAAATTTCGTAGTAAATATTGTTTGTACACAGCATGCGATACACACAAAATAATTAACAAAACTACCTCAATGGTATTAAAACAATGATAGTAATTACGGAATTAACACTAGCCAAAGTTCCGTGAGTGACTTTTCTGACAGCGATAAAATAATTAAATAAACTTACCCACAATCTAGTACCTACTTGGTCGAAGAAAACGTTTTCCTCGGCAAGTGAGCCTGAAATAAATTTGAGTAGCAAATCGTGTCAACACCATGACTCATAAAATCAAAATCTACAAAATTGTTAATTATTGCGAAGTAAAGTTCACATAACATAACCCGATTGTCGAATGTTGTTGTACACATTCAATGAAAGTTGGTTTCGCAAGTGTTTGCCGCATGTGTAGGATCTCGAAGAAAAGTGATTGTCTTCGGTTTTTTTTAGTTTTAGGCCTTATATATAGTTATACTCGTTTTATGAAAGTATTTGTCGATATTAATCCCTCATTATTCTTTATTGAATAGAAACATGTGGGCCAAAACGTGGTGGAACGGCTATCAAATTAAGGAGAAATTACAAAAGAATTCTAATAGAACGGAAGTAACTATCTTACCCTGTGACGACTCAATTATTTTACAAGCGTAATGAAATTATAATTTGATTTCCATTATTGAGGAATGAGGATGTCCTTCGAAATTTTCTTTAAGCCGCACAGGCCATTTTATGCAGTTGACAGCTTAACGATTTCGTCGTAAAATGACAGTCACAAGAAAAGATCGGCAGAGGGCGTTAAAACCGGAATCTAATTTTAATTCAATATAAAGGGTATTACTTTAGAAAAATTTTGCACGTAGCACATTGCTTTGTCGTCAGTGATCGTATGATTAAAAAATGTATTACTTGTAATAACGACGCATGTACGTCTGTTCGATTTTACTTAAGCTTTAGGGAGTGCTGAGAAGAAGCCACTAGCTAGTTGCCGGTTTTGAGGAAAACTAATTGTAAGTAATGGATTTTCTATTTTAATTCTTAGTTTGATTGCACAAACGAGTGAACTTATATAACAGGTTGTTAACACAATAAATTATAAAATCGTTTTCTTGTGTGTCACTTATTATACGCAGGCGTTTTGATTCTCACTTTTACTTGGTTTTACGACGTGTTGTCCAGTCAAAAGTGTAGTTTAAATTATGTTTGTCATACCGACCTACGTGTTAGCGGTTGATAAAATTTATATAAATATATTTATGCACATTTTTCTACGTGAACTGTAGTTTGTGATAAAATAAATATACTCTGTGGTACCACTTCTGTCTTGTCATTTGTTTTCTTTTTTTATAATCTGCGCGAACACCACAAAGCTAACGATTATATCGCCGGAACAACTGAGTTAGTTGTCACTCTTTTAAATTTCGACAAAAACAACGTAACAAGTTGATGCTAAGTGATTCGTGTAAACGTACTGATACTTTATAATATTTAATTTAATTTTTTTATTATGTATACAATCGCAGAATACAGTAATATTGTTGTACGTAGATTGTGAGCTAAGCAATATCCTAATAGACAATTGCTTTTAATAAACCGTATTTAGGCGTGTTCCTACCTACGAAAACCGTAGACAAGAATAATTGTTTTCATGTATTAGCACCGAAAGAACAAGTAAACAAATAAATCTCTTCAATAAAATCATAACTTTAAAATTTGTTTTTTTTTAATGTATTTGGAACTATTGCAAATTGTAGAAGATCGGCCAGTTTAGTTGCAAAATATTCCTTTTAGATGAGTGTTGTTTTACACAGAATGGAATGCTAAACACGCATGTTGGGAATCAACCCTCTTAAAATTCAACAGAGTAACTTTCAGTGGCGGTTTTCTATTAATATTTGGACAGGTATTTTAAAAACTAGTTTAATTAGATTGTTTAAGCAGAAAAACTGTTTCTTAACTTTTTTAAAAAGAAACTTTTGCTTGAAAATTTGATGACTTCCCGTTGAAGTTTGCAAAACAATGTGGTTTATGCACGATCGAGCTTCCCCGATGTAAACCTTCCTGTTTGCAATTTTTTAAATATAATTTTTACAAACAGTCTTGATATTAACTCTTTAGACTTTTTAGTTCTTGGAAAAAGGTGAAGTATACAAAACCTTAGCTGCAAAATCAAACATTTTCGGCAGTAACTGCAATAAATTAGAAACAACGTGTAATTATTTAGTCAAGTAATGAATAATTTGTTACATTCCAAAATTAACACAAAGTCACTGCCTGCAATGTAGTAACATAAACGGGGGTTGTGCCACTAGCTCAATGGAGAAAGGGTGGGTTTTATTTAAAATTCCGTGAAAAATTGGAAACGCGATCGTCGTAAAAATGGAACTAGAACGGTAAAATAGTCAAATAATCGGTAAGGGCGCCAATCAAGGATTTCTATAAGGGGAAGCTTTCAAACCCCTGATTACCTGAAAGCTCATCCGGTTGGTTATAACCCCAGAACTTACCTTGGGTTATAACAATTCTGAAAAAAACACTTAAACAAAAATTTACGTATGCGGCGGCTAAATGAATAAAAGCTCTTTACATTTAACAATTTAACATTTATTGATTGAATATTTAAAACCAAGACAAAATAAAATAACAAGTACTAAATGATATCAAATAAATTTGAATAAAAGAAATGAAATAATCTTAAGCAAACAAGAATGTACAATTTACACACAAAACATTACATTAAAATTTATGAAAAAGAAATGCTACTACAATAGCGTTTTCAAATATAATTAAATCTCAAGATCTTGACCGCATATTTATAACAAACAAATTAAATAACACAAAAAAAAAACAATACAGTTTATAACATAAATATGTCCGAACTTTAGTTCGAACTAAACAAAATATAATTTATAAGTCGTTACATTATCATATACTCGAAATACGAATCACTTCTCAAACGCAACAAAACGAAATTAATTGACTTTAATTTCGCGCAAACACTATACGTGTTCATTGAAATAATTAAATTCAACGTTAGTCGTAATTTCAATTGACTCAAAATTGAAAGCTTTTACTGCATTTTTAATCGCGGGACACTGCACGATCAAACAACAAAATCGATAAATACCTTAATTCTTAATTGGTGATACCGGTTGAACTTTGGTCCAGTGGTTTTGAAAGCTTACACCTCGATGGACTTCGGCTGCTTCCCAAACAATAGAACAACGACGGAAGATATATCTCACAATTTAATTTTATAACCGCCACAGGCGAATTTAGGATTTAATCATATACCACCACAACATTAAACCCCACAAACGTAACAGTTTATGTTTCAGAAATCACGAATTTTACACAAGCCGTACTATACGAAATTTGAAGAAAAGTAACATTTTTCTCCACCACCTTAATTTTCACGATTTCTGACTAACTTCCGCGGTTCTACATAACGTCAGAGGGTAAATTACCCTATATCTCTCTACATCTTACGGTAACCGGTATTTTTCATCACGACCCACGATCGAATGATGCCAAAAAAAAATCTAACTTTTCCAACACTTCCTATCCCCTACTTAACTACTTGCATGTGCGCAGTCAATTCGTGGTAAAAGAAAAAACATTGAACAAACGAGAAAAACAAAGATGAAAATTATAATTAGTCGCGTGAATTTCCGCACGTAGACTTTGGTTCACACAAGAACGCTGAGACTTGCATTACTGCAGGTGGCTTAATCAAAGTGTAATTACCAAGAAAAATGTATCAACTTACATTCCACAAAGGAAGTCGTAAATTATATTGAATTGGTATTCTACGAAGATAACCAAATAAAGTATTAAATTAAAAACAAAACTACGGATCTGTATGCATTTAAAAGAAAATTTCAATAATGATTGAAAACAACTTGAAATATCATTAAACTCAAACCACACAAACAATAAACAAAACGTTCTTGATGCTAATACTAAATTAATAAATCGAAACACACAAAAAAAAAAAACTTACGGTGACTTTTACAACGAAATTCAAACGCAGGTTACAAATTTTCAACAATGTTTAGACGTTTGTGTTTCATCAAATAGAAGACATTTTAAACATTTACGATAACTTTAAGGTAACAAAATATGATTTTACTTATTTTTTCGTATTAATTTAGAATCAATTTTTTTAATTATGGTATAAACTACGAATTAACTAAGTTAATTTTAAAGCTCTATCATATTAGTAGTATTAGTACTCGCGAGGTTTTTGTACATATCGAGAACGTTCACCGAAGTATGTGGAACATTCGCGAAAGTTTCGCCAAAATATATAAATGCGGTGCAAACAAATTATAGGAGATTAATTCCAGTAATGTGAAGACGGCTGTGTTAAGAAGATTATTCAAGTTTAAAAAAATAAGTAATTAACGCGTGTGTTCGAGATACATATACGGAGTATAACCTTATACGTGACTTTAAAGTAAACATGTGTAAGTGTTTAGATAAATAGACTTTAAACTTTATCTTCGTGTAATAGTTCTATATATAAATTAGTGTAAGTGTTTTTATTAAATATCCTTAGATTTAATTAATTCGTTAATTATAAACGTGTAAAAAATTTTAGTATAAATAAATTAGTAATAATAAACGTTACGCTATGATTAAAAAAAAACAGTCCTTAGTAGCATGCCGCCGCTAGCTGCCGAAACAATACAGAAGACTTGTTTTTCATATTTAGTTTTATTTTTACACTGTTTTTTATTTATTAAATTATGTTGATTGACCTACGTAACATTACTTACATTAAAACATTTCTAAATACGCTATCTTCGAGATATTATACTAAATGCGTCTTTAGAATAGCAATTTATTTTAACCACAGTAATTTAACTGCTCCTTATAGGATAACATTATTTTGTATTTATTTTTATTTTTGATGTCAGCAAATTGCTGAAACAAAATGTACCTTTCTTAGAATACTTTTATTTTATTAATGTTGTCAACAATCTTAGAAGACTATTTAATACAACAGTTCGGTAAGTTATAATTTATTTTGCACATACAAACTTGGACTTAACAAACCATCATCATTACCAAAGTTCAAGATTATTTTATCATACATTTTAAAATCAATTTAAAAATAATTTTGTATATTAACTTCATCAATAATATAAATGAAATGGTAAGTCAGGCAAACTTGATGTCGGTACTTTAGTAACAATTAAACATAAGATTCAACACTTTTGTCAATTGGACAAAATTTTTATCAAAGAAAGCATTCAGATTATAGCTAAAATTAAAACCCAATAAGTAAACATTGATCAGTAAATAAAATAAACATGTTATTGAAATTGTTATTATTATAATTTATATGCAAACATTTAATTTGTGATTTTTATAATTTTTGTTAACAGTTTACATTTAAATTAAAAAATGAAACTAATTTTATTGTTCATTTTTTATAAAAATTATGTGGTAATTCCGTTGCAATGCAATTGTTAAATTATTTATATAAAAATAAGTTTAAAATGTTTACCTTTAATTGTAACCTAAGTAACAAAAACGACTATGCTTTAATCACAAGCAACGATTTATTATTGAAGTTTACAACGTCTCGTCTTAAATAAATTTTACTTTATAGTCGAACACAGAAAACCATTTACAATAAGAAATATAAAAAAAACTAAGAACCATAGATTATTGATTTTTTAATAAGAAAAGCAAAAAAACAAACTTTAGAATCATAAAGAAAACCAATGTAAAATGCACAATTTGTTGTAAAATTTATAAATTATCAGAGAAAACATAATCAATTAACAGTACAAATGATTAAAATCAATTTTTTTTTACATTTTATTTATTAATTTTAAGTAACATTGTTTGATTGATATTTGCGTCTATATTTAATATGTTCTCATTTTATGCTGTAAAATGACAAAAAAATTAAATAAAATATTATTTTGCTTAGAAGACTGATAAAATTAATTTAAAAACATCTTAAATTAATATAATTTGTATTGAATTGCGTCTCATCTTACATTTAAATAATAGAATTTGTTTGTTTTTTTTTAAATTATTTTATATATGAAATATTTTAAATGCGCTTAAAATATTTTATTTATATCGAAAACATATAAATAATGTAGGTAATGCATAACAAATCAAAAAAAGGATAATTACAACCTTAAATGCTTATATTAGTACTTATTACATTATTTATTGTATTAACGTGTAAATAAATATAACTTGCTAAAAATAAACACAATTTTTTATTAATATTATCAATTTTAGTTCCTAAAATATCTAAACATTAACTACGTCTTAAGTTTCAATTATCGGTAGCACAAACAATCAAGTCTGTACATGTTCTTAATAACGTAATGTACACACAAAGCATAATTGTTAATTAAATTTTATTTTTGTTTTACGTTTTTAATCAACGCACTATTTTTATACATTGCATTTTATAAATTATTATAAAATAGTAATTACAGTAAATATACGCGAGTTTGTAGTATTTTATTTTAGTGACGCTTTGTAACGAATTTTAAAACTAATTTATTTAAAACTAAGTATTTACACGATTTAATTTAGATATAATAAATATAACTACTTTTAACTGACACTAATAAAATGTAACAGTATTTAAGAAAAACAACTTACGAGTAATTTATATATCACTATCACTCGATATTTACAAATACTGTCCTTGATAAGTTGCACTTTTTGTTTATCTACACTGCTGTTCATATTGTTTATTTATACTTGGCCCACGTGTTAAGCATTTTATTTATTTTGACCGATACCGTATTCTTCTTCTGACTAGACTCGATTCGAATACTGCTCCCAGTTCTTTTGAATACTTTTATATTCTTACGTTATTTGCTTCGAGAACATTCCGGTAATTACCTCGAATCATCTTGAATGATCTAGAAATTTCTATGCGTTCCAATATTATATACATTGTTTTTTATTATTTTAATAGTAACGAACTAACAACACTGAATCAAATCGTTAATTTTCTTTAATTAGTTTTTGACTACAAATAAAATAAAATTACAAGAAGCACTGAGATTTAATACCTCAACAGAATCACTACACCAAATACTTTATAACAGTCGAACGCGTTTCGATAGCTATTCTATCATCATCAGCAATAAAAATACTAAACTAATGTTAAGATACTAACTTATTTATACTATCGTAGTTCATACCTTGAAACACTTGATCGATTGTAAAAACTAATTAGATTCGAAAATCCCGATTGTTCTTGAACATTCAGCATTATTCATTAATAACACTGGTCTGCAAAAAAATATTTTTTATCGAGCCCTAACACTATTCCGGGTGATTCTTATGTAAAATGACGTCCTGAATCCAAATAGGTCTTCCGTTTTCTTCCATCACCCACCATTTTCGAGGCAGCCCCAAATCTCTAATTTTACCACTTTTCGATAAATTAATTATAATTTATTTATCGAACGATAATAATAATTATAATAATTATTATAGTAATAAATATATGGACATGAATTTAATTTAAATGGGAAAAAGAACTATTTTAGCTATAAACAGAATAAATAAAAAGATATTCATCGTTACTTGGTGCTTGCTTTCCTTTTATACACTGAGGTACAGCTCTCTCGTTTCAAAAACCAGCAGTACTCCGCCAACATGCTTGCATTCCATTTCCCTGAAAATCTCTTCTCCAGCTTAGCGATATCTTGATGGAACCGTTCCCCGTGTTTATCCGAGACTGCTCTTAAATTTTCAGGGAAAAAGTCCAGATGCGAATAAAGGAAGTAAACTTTAAGAGACATGTTACATCCTATGTCCTTGTACGCTAAAAGCAGTTCTTCGACGTGACCGACATAATCTTTACTTTTGTTGTTACCCAGGAAGTTCTTACAAACGTTTTGAAATGCAAGTCAAGCTCGTTTTTTTTTGTTTGGGTGTTTAATAAATGTCGAATCTTGAAATATTTGTCTAATCTGGGGACCTACAAAAACGCTTTTTTTGATTTTAGCTTCGCTAAGACGAGGAAATTTAGTTTTCAAAAATTGAAATGCGCCACCTGTCTTGTCCACTGCTTTCACAAACTGCTTGATCAATCCAAGTTTGTGGTGTAAAGGTGGTAAGTAAATATTTTCCTTCGGAACCAAAGGATTGTAAGCGACATTTTTCTGACCAGGAATAAGATTTTCTCGCCGAGACCAGTCCCGTACGATGTAATGTTTATCTTGGGCTTAGCTATCCCATTCACAAAGGAAGCAGCAATATTTTGTGAATCCTGATTGCAGGCCCGTGAGTAGAGCAACAACTTTTAAGTCAGCGCAAAGTTTCCACTTATAATCATGATAACTAATTTTATCAAGGATTCTGAAGATGTTTTCGTACGTTTCCTTCATATCAACAGAGTATGCAACTAGAACTGATGGGAAGTCATTCCCATTTGCCAACAGGAAAACTTTTAAGCTTGTTTTTGATGAGTCTATAAACAGTTGGCATCTGTAGCTCTGTCAACAATAAATTTGCATTAGGGCAGAACACTAAACCTTTATCTTTTGAGAAAAAAAATTTCAGGGTTGCTTGTTTGGTCCTGTAAGAAGATATTTTTACTTCCTTTTCTAAGAGATTCCACTGTTAAAGTCGCGATCCTAGAAGCTGAGATTTAGTTTTGGGTAACTGCAAATCTCTGACAAGATCATTTAATTCTGATTGAGTGAGAAGGTGAGGTTGCCGAGAAACTAAATCGGCGGAATACTCTTCATCATCATTGAACGTATCATTCGAAGCCCCAGGTTGTGGTTCAGAGTCTTTTAAATCAATTTCCGGCTCTAGAGTATAAGTGTTTGGGGGCTCTGGGATTGGCAAAGTATCCTTATGAGGAACAGGTCTTACAGCTGACGAAATATTGGGATACTGAATTGTATGCTTACTTTTGCTCGAAAATCCGGCGGTGGAAGTCATACAAAAGTAACAATCTGTAAGATGACAGCGAGGTTCACGCCAAACCATGGGCACAGCAAATGGCATTGATTTACGGGTACTTTTGAGCCATTTGGTCAAACTACTGTAACAAGTTGTACAGCAAACTGATGGATCCCAAGTCTTGTCCTGGTCGCCAACTTGACAATCAAAGTACAATTTATAAGCTGTTTTAACAAGCGGAGGAAGGGGTTTTCGTTGCGCTTTTAAAGTTAATTCCCCGCAGACATAGCAGAAGCTATCGGGATGATTTTTACACTCGCGTGGCATAATTAAACAGTAATTCAACGCCCGACATTAACCACAAATCACACTTAGTCATTTTAAAAAATCCGGAGTAAAAGTAGTTTTACTGTTTTACACAAATGAACAAAAATGAACACAAAATCTAGCACGTTTAAAACGTCGACAAGTTAACTCTGCAACAGCTATAGATGTACTGATCGAAGCAGTTAAGCAAACAATGTAATATACTATAATGAGAAGAGTAATTCAAGTTCAAGCGTGTCGAAAATTCCTGTTCGAACCTGCATGTGGTATTGAGATCGCCAGCGTCGTGCAGTGAATCTTCCTAACTGTTTATTGATATTTTTTTACTGTTCTTGTATATTTGTATTTTATTGTTGTTTCTATATACATTTTATAGCAAAACTTTTGCCATATATTTTTGTATAAATTTTATTACCTGCTTTGAGATATTTAACGGCTATAACTTAGAATTCTAAAAAAATGCAAAAAATAAAATAAAAATGAGGTCTTCCTAAAATAGGTGGGTGATGGGTAAAAACGGAGCTCATTTTTGGATTCAGGTCATTTTACATAAGAATCGTCAAGAATGGTATCAGGGCCGATTTTCATGCAGACTAGTGATAATTGTTAATTTTTAAGAATCTGTAAGCTTTCATAACAATCAAATTCACTCTTGTTGTTTGCTTATTTGATAAAACACATACTATGTTTATTCTCAATCATTCGTGTGGCAACACTAGATTTTTCTAAACGTTGACACCTCTTTATTTTACTTGCATTTTTACTAAGTTTGTAGGATTGCACAAAAATCTTTGTAAACTGTTATTAGAGCTTGTGACTACTTTAAAATCTAATTTTGAAAATATTTTAGAAACACTTATGGTATATAAAGGATTATTTTTTATTTTTTTTTCAAATACAATAATTTGGTTATTAACATATCTATTCAAATACAATTATGCTTCTTTTGTAAGAATTATTGACGTAAAACATGTATTACAGTAATGATGTTAAAATAATAGCAAATACAGTGTACGCCGCTTATTGGAATCACGTATAATGTTATTACTCGTGTAATGTTATCACTTTATTACCTAACGAGTCAGACGTATGCTTACATGAAAAAAACATCGTTTATAGTAATCATCATTTTGGTTTATGTTATAAATTATATTCTCAAGTTTGTTTCTATACATGAACAATAAGTTATTTTCCATAAATTTTTTATTCGAAGTTCAATCGGTGCAAGTGAATTCAATTAAAAAGAACGTTTTTTTTATTATTTACAAGAATAAGTGATATCATTAAGAGAAAACAAAAGCTGCGAATTACAACGACGAATTGACCTCACCAAGACAGCATTCGAAAGACTAAATTATGTAGTTAGAAGTGACATACCTATGTGTTTAAAACGCAAAGTTTATGATCAATGTGTTCTGTGAAATGTTAAAGCTCAGAACAACAGCAAAGTGGAAATGAGCAGGGCATATAACCAGATTCAAAAATGATAGATGGTCCAAAAAAGGTCTTAAATGGAGACGACAAACAGATAAAAAAAATAAAGTTATATCACCAACCAGGTAGTCAGATGTAAAGCGCGTAGCGACTAACTAGATTGGAGCAGCTCAAAACCGCACCATATGACATCAACTAAGGCAGGCCTATGTTCAGCAGTGTACACAAAGAATAGCTGATTGATGAATAGTTGACGCAATAAAAATACATGATTTTAGCATAAAAGAAAAAAATAACTTTTTACAACCATATAAGTTGCTAAAAATAAATTAGCGGAATGCCATGACGAAATGCTAAATTAATTATGTACCAATAAATAAAAACAATTTTGCATATTTAGTTTTGGTTTTGCTTTGTCTATTTATTGAAGCATGGATTTTGACGGACCTACGTAACATTACCTGATTTTAAAATTTGTAAATGCGTTATTTTTGTAGTTTTAGTGTACTTAGTTGAACTTAATCTTAGGTGATAATATTATTTTGTATTTATTTTTATTGAAAGTGTCACCACACTTAGGAGACTATTTAGTGCAACATGTTCGTAATTTTGTATTTCTTCATCTCAAAATTTCTTTTTTTTTAACGTTTTATTAAAATTTTTGATGCATTGATGCTAAAACTTCACTTTCTCAATTAGTTAGATACACACTGTATGTATTCACTCCTTTCTAACAAACAAATATGTTTTCTCAAATATCGGATTTTGTTATCATTTGGTTATTGTTATTAAAAATTCCAAGTGGTAAGGTAATTTTATTAAGCGGCATAAACTGTAGCAGATATTTATACTAAACGTTTAAAAATTAACAAATGCATAAGACTTATTAAATTTATAGAACTGATGAAGGGTATTAATTAGTAGAATAACAGTTACTTTCGTCCACAAATAGTATGTTCCTTTCTATAAATAACAAATGCAAATGCAAATCGGGAATACATTAAATTAGTTGTAAAGAAAGTAACCAAGCATATGTATATTGGGTAAACAAAATCTCTAACAAAGTTTGCTTTAAGAAGCATTCAGTTTATATTAAGTAAGTATCGACGTTTAGAAAGGTCACACATACACAACTATCAAAACGCGTTCAAGTTTTATAAAGTTATTGTGGGGTATGGTGTTGTGATTTTTGTTTTAGACAACAGACAGACGCAACAATATAATTTTTTTGAACATAAAAAGAAGCATGTTAACATTTTTCAGTTGTACATACCAAGTCTCCTCTCTAAATTGTTTAAACGTGAAAACAATTGTTTTATTTGTTTTTATAAATAATTCTAGAGTACACGTGGTTTGTTTGAAATTTTTTATAATATATAAAAAATAAACTAATACATCATTCAGTTTCATTTTAACACTTAATAAAAAAAGCAATTACTTTTAAAATAATAATTGGAATTTGTGGTGGTAATCAAATGTTTGTCTCCGTTTGCTGTGATGAGTTTTGTAGACAACATTAGTCCCTAAAAAAGCTAGTTTTCCGAACTAGGCCGGAAAAACGTAAAAGATTTTTACAGTTAAACGTTGGCACTAATGACCGTTATTGTTTTTGTACGTATCATTTGTCATTTGTGTCAAATTTAGTATTACCAAAATAAACTCGTATTTATATATTATTTACTTCAGTATATTTTAACAACAAATTTGTTAATGTCATTTATCACATCTACAAAAAAAAATAGATTATAATTGTGTTTTACGGGTAAGTTCTTAGAAATTACGTGCTTTAATCTACATATGTACTTTAAAACTTAAGCATAAACTAAACATTAGTTTATTTTGATATGATTAATTGTGATACTTTTGTTGATACTATTTTTATAAGTAACAAAATGTTAATATTTAGCGAACAGGTTTAATACGCACGTATTCGTATTCTAACGAGTTTTAAAATGAATTTATTTATAACGAAATATTTACACGATTAGAACAACACATAACTAATTAAATTTAGCAATATTTAAGAAAAAAACTGACATTAATTTATGTATTACTATCACTAAGTCTGCACTTTTTAATTTTATCTCAAACTAATACTTGTTTATGTTAAATACACGTACGCGACGTATTTATGTTTCACTAGCACCAGTACTTTATTTATTTATTTTAACAGAATCCAAAATTTAAAAAAAAAACACAATTTTATTAGTTTAAAGATGTAAATTCATACAACGTGTATCTGATTAATTTAAAAGATGCAATTATAACATCAATACAAGCAAAAAATGTCAAAATAAAAGTTCTAACAAAACTTAAAAAAAAAAAAAACGTATGATTTCTTTTGCTGCAACTACTTTTATTTTACAGTTTTTTTAAATTTGGTAAATAAAAAAATTTTTGTTAAAAAATGTTGTAAAACGTGCTAGTAACAGACAACACGTAATGTAATGATGTTCGTATTGCTATAATAAAAAATATCACACGACGCGCAGCGGAGTGCTTTATTAATTGAGTGACGTACGTACTCAACGGTATTATAAAAAATTTAATTTGTCGAACACAGTATGCTTCTATTCCAATTAAAGTAAGTATTTCTATTATAAACGTATCTGAAAAGTAAATGATGTAGGAAATCCAGATGACTGTGGCGTAACTATACCGTTTGAAACCCGTGCCAAGTTATTCGGATGGGGTCCTCTTCTACCAAATACAAAGCAATTCAATTAACGTTAAAATTTTTTTTTATTTTGTATGTAATCACTAAATCACTAATTTTTGTTTTAGAACAAAGTGTTTATTGTTAACACTTTTTTTGATTTAGCAAAAGTGTTTTAAATTTCAAACCATGAAATGTTCGTTAGATAGAACCCAGTAAACACGGATTGAAACTGTTACAGTCACAAAATTAAAACAATTGTTTCAATACGTTGTTTCGTGTTAGTTCCATTTTTATATCATTTACATGTAACTGACAGTGAATAAATTGAAAGAGTTCCGATTTTTCACAATCAGTTTTAAACCGTTTCAGTACTTGCAATTTTTTTCCTATAATCAGCAACCGTCTAAAAACTGATTTATTAAAACCGAATATTTTTTGAATAACTAGAATTGCTTGAAGATCGATTAAATAAGATTGAATTATTTTCAAAACAGTAGAATCGTTCTAGGAAAAACAAATACTTTGTAATTAGTCAGCATTAGTCGTTGCTATACTTTTGATTACTGTCGTCAACGCTTGCGCTGCAAATTGATATCTTTTCACTTGTTCGGTTGCAGTTTGATAAGTGATGCTGTGTGTACAATTACGAAATGGAACAATAAACGGTAAGTCGAAACATTTTATTATAATCCATAAATGTAATCAATATTATTATCATTTCTGTTCTTTATGTATCATGTTTTAATTTGTATGAAAAAAATATAAATTAACACACATGGTTGCGTTAAGGTAGATTATTGCGTAAATCTGATGATACTTTAGGATTTATAATTACAGTTCAATTCTTCAAGTTTTCTATACGATTATGTACAGCTAAAGGTATTCACAGTGTTTTTATAACTTTCTTATAATTGCTAAAGTGATATTTATATTAAGTTTGTGTTGTTTTTGATTAAAAATGTAATTAATTTTGTGTAACTCTATGATTATGTATGTATATAAATGAAATATTTATTTCTATGTTACAGATGCGGTTAAAAGTTGCTACCCAACAGTAACTGATGCAGTTTTCGAGGCTTCCGTGAAAAGACCACATCAAAGAAAGTTGCAATATGTAAAAAACTCAATGTGATAATGTATTTAAAAATATTTATTGTGCAATAAAATTTGAAACGTGCATTCGAAAATGTATTATTATATTATTGAAATAATTGTTTTAGTTCATTATTGAAACAAAAAAATCATACATGTATCGATCATTTAGTATCAGTTCAAGAACGAAGCTTTTAAAACGTAAACCGAATGCAACATTTAGTTTGCAACAGATTTGAATTTAAAATACCGAAACTATACTGATTCAAATAAGTGAAACAGCGATGGACTTATAGCTATTTTATTGCAGTTAGGTTTCTTTTATGTTTGAAACAAGAGTGAATCATAATTTTTTTGTTTTGAAACTGTTACTAAACATTATCAATTTTGTGTTTACTGGGAATAGCTAAGTTGCGTAATTTTTCTCGTCCCATAGAATTTTTCAAATAAGTTCTTGTCAATTTCAATTTTGGACACGATCGCTCAGCACTAGCTGTAGTCTCAGAAATAGTTAAAAATAACAGAAATACAGCGCACACTTAAAAAAATGATTTTTTATGATTAATAAATCAACAAATTCTCCTATAAAACATAACGTTTTTATTTCGTGTCTAAAAGCGAATCTAAAACTGAGAATTCTTTTGGCTAACAAGATAGATAGGTTTTTTTATATAAATTGACAAATACTAAAGCCTTTGCAATAAATTGGTATCGTTTTAATTTTGCAAAGTAATGGGTAGCAGGACACTGAAAATAGAAACAATTTCATTAATTCCAGGAAAACGTGATCTCAGTTTGTTAATATTGACGTTTTATACACCATTCAATATATTAACGTGAAACAAAGTTTAGGCATCTTGAAGACGTTTATACTCGCAAATTTTATGAAAATAACGTTTCGCCTTCTTCTGGCGAAATTTAGAAAATTCAGGGTTTATAGACATTTTTTTTTGCTATACTTTTTGCTAGCGTTTTTGGATTTCCAAATTTATTTTGATACTTTTTAGAGTCTTCCCGAGAAAGTTGCAAGAAATTTAAGGTATTTGAAAGATTGATGGCTCTAGATTGACGTGCTTTAGATGCAGCGTTGAAGGTCTGTAAAATTTTGCAATAGAAAACCAGTAACAGTAGCATAATAAAGTTGTAGTTTGACTTTCTGCTTCAGTAAAATAGCTTCAATTCTTTTATCTGCTTTGGAATTCAGGAGAATGTTTTTGTAAGAGTTTTTAAAACTTCAACAAACCAAACTTTTAAAGAAAAAAATGCATTGAAACTTTCTATCAATCTAGTTGGATTTAATGTTTTTAATGTTACTGAATTTGAAGATTCTTTATTAGATATAAAACTTGATAATATATACTATCTTTTAATAGGCTTAATACTATGTTCAAAAAAATTATAAATTTATTGCGCAGTTTCAAAGAATGTTTGCATTCCTATAACTTCTTTTACTGCATCATTAACTACCAAATCTCAATAAGCAGCACAATAAATAAATATACACCGCATTTGGCTCGATGTCTATTATAAGTTTTTTAATTCTGTGGTAAGTGTCTTTTATGTTCTTAGCACCATCGTAACCGTGTCTACGCCACATATTCAAAGAAATATTTTTGTCATTTATAGATTTTATAATCTGCTTAGACATTGCTAACCTTTAGTTAGTCGCGTGAAAGAAAATCATGTAAATAGTAACTTTAGAAATAAAAACAAGACGTAAAGATTACCAAATACATCAATCAATTTAAAAACAAGTAAACTACTTATATTTTAATGCAAAAAAGTAAAAGCAATTACATTAATCACTGTCAACACAGTCTATACGCAAAACTGTCATGTGGGTTTTGCAAATCAAATTTAAACACTTAGAACACTGAACCGAATGTTTATTGTCGTTTCTTCTTGAACACTTTGCACATTTTCATCGAGCAAGTCTAGCTAAATTTGTTTGTTGCAGAACATTTTCAGGTATACTCTGTTGAATGCAAATTCTTTTTTGTAAGTTTTTAGGAAGATACTGAGACGAGTAGCAACATATTTGGTAATTACTTACTAATTCCTTTAATAATTGTTTAAGAAATACTCTTTGTTTTTCTTTTTAATTTTATGTATAACTAATGCATTGTGAGCAAAAGCATTTAAGAAATTGAAGAATACTGCCATGGTCCATCTGTTCGTTCGTTTTCCCACATTGTTTGTCTGACAAATTTGATCAACATCATCAACCGGCGGTGGTTGTAAAGTTATAAAATGTTGCTAATCCCGGTTTTGTTCCAGTTGTCTTATTAATTTTGTCAACATGGTGCATAGATGACCACAGGATAACACTTTTTGATGTTTTGAGTACATAGGAAACCATTGCCAATTCTTCTGTAAACCCAAAAATACTGCTTTTCTCTGGCCTATTTTTCTGAGAAAAGAACTCCTTATAGACCTTTTCATTTTTACGCAACGTACCAACCAGTGTTAACCTATAATACTTGAGCAGTAATATTGCGAGAGGTATACTGGTATACCAGTTGTCGGTAGTCACGTTGCAGTTTGAATTCTTGATGGGTTCAACTAATCGTTTCACAATGTTTGATGGCAAATTGATGCATCTATATGGGCCTTCTCGGTGAACCCTAGCGTAGATCATCCACGATCATCTCATCTATTTTGACAAAAACTGTGTAATTGTTACGGCATTTTTCTACAAAAATATCAAAAAACATAAGTATAAGTGCCAGTTTATCTCCGACCCCTCTTTCTTTTAGAGTACGCAAATTATCAAATCGCAGTGCTTGAAGTAATAGTAAAAATTTATTCATTTTCATTGTGAATCGTAATAATTTCGCACCATTTTGAATATGATTTAAAAAAAATTATTGCTTTGTCTACATTAAGACAGCTTGAATTAATGATAAGAATTTTATTCTTGGAAGATTATAAAATTGATTTTTTTCATTTACTTTCTCCTGCTTTATTTAAGGCTCTACTTTTCATGTGTGCTGGATGTATAATTCATAATTTGATAAATTGCTAGGATGTTCGATATATGGGATCTTTAATTAATTTTATACCATTAACTTGTACTTTTTTTAATGTTTCTAATTTTTCTTTATGTGGTTTACCTTTTTTTATCAGGATTTTACTCTAAAGATTTAATTTTGAAAGTTTTTTCTATAAATTATAGAAATATATTTATGTACCTAATTTTTTATATTTCAATTGGTCTTACTGTTAGTTATTCTTTTCGTTTATGTTATTATTCATTGTTTAGAATATGTAATTTTTATATGTTTAATAATTTGAATGATCAAGGTTTAATTATACTAAAGGGAATAGGTGGTTTAATTTTATTAGTTATTTTTGGGTGAAGAATTCTTTCATGATTAATTTTTCCTACTCCTATTTGCAGTGATACTGAAAACGCATATTTAACAGCTGAAAAATAATATGCGGATAACAAAAGCATTAGACAGCATTTCTTGAAAGTACCGTCTTTTCGATCATTACGCGTGTTCTCAAAGATTAACTTCAAAATTGCCAATTCTCACATCTTTGTCACTAATTTTTTCAGTTGTAGAAAAAAGAAACAAGGGTGTAAACTACTATATTAGTCTCAATTTTTGCTAAACGTTTAATTGCAACTTGATTGTTTTACTCAGTTTGCCAAACGAATCGAAAAAAGTCTGTGTTTTTTTGACAAAAAAAGGCATAGAAACTAATCTTTTGTAAAACATTACGTATTCTTATGCTTTTTTATTACCAACCTTTTCCGGCAGTAAACCCCGTTAGTAACAACCACGGTATCACAGTTAGCTGCAATGTTGGCAAATGAGCGTAGTTAAAAAACTGAAATAAAAATGGAAATTACCTGGGCGCCACTCCTCGTACTAACCAAGATCCTTGGCTTGCAGAAACCAAGGGTACGTCTGGACTCACAACGAAACGAACAGGATAAAGACAAAAAATAGAACAAGCAAGAACAGTATAACAAATGCAATATATATTTTTCAAAGATAACATTTACTATACAAAGAAAATTTAACAACAGTTAAGCTACCACTTTTTCTTTACTTTAAAAAGTGACAATATTGATATTATTATTATTATTATTAACAATTATAACAGATTTAGAAAAGTTAATAACAAACGAGAAAATGTACAGTAATCATAATAATATCAAGAATTTAATAATACCCAAAATAATTAACAAACACACTACTGAACTTAATTGCAGTTGTGAAACCTTACTAATCAAGCATTGCATTTAGGTGTCGCCGCATAAAAAAAGAAATTAGTCACTTACCCACCAGAGATTCTTGATATCAAGTAGCAACAGTCACTACTTCTTATGTAATTATAATTGGCAACAAAGCGTATGTAAGCTTACTAACGACGAATCTAGGCTTAATTCTGGCTTGAAATTATTCAAGGTGATTCAAAGTAACTCGACGGGTAATGGGTAGGCGTACACACAAACGCTGAATTAGATAAATGCTACAATTTCTTTTTTTTTTTTTTGATTGAAAGTAAAGTTTTACTGTGATCTACAATTTAAAATGTTAAAATTTAGAAATTAGAACCAGCAATTAATACTTGACAATTGTTTGCTTCAGGTTCAAGGCCTTAACTGTCACAGAACTTTTTTAACAAAAACTGCGTTTGCAGGTTAATGCTACCAACAACAATAATTGACAATATTGAGAAACCAACGATAAAATTTAAACATAAAAAGAATTACTCACTATTTAATGGAAAGCGTAAAAACAGCTAGTTACTGCAGCGAAAGTCAAGTACAAAATGAGCAAATAAGATTTCTTACATTAAAACTGTCAACTTCAAATATTATCGGCGGCAGTGTCGTCGAAAAACCAGAGCAGTTCTAAATTTTATTAAAATTTAGTATTTATTACAAATACGTAAATAACGGCATGTAACACACTAAAAACTATCGTAAAAGTGCGTTTTATAACGACGGGATAAGACAAACCTGTCGGAAAAAAAATCTCACATCAGGCATGAACAATGAAACGCAAATTTTAACTCATAAGTTTTTGATTTAATCTCTGTAGTATCGAAAATTGTTAAACTTTAAGTTTTAAACAAAAGTCAACAACGCTTACAGCTTACTTGAATTTAAATATATATATATTCTATAGGGTAAGGTCAAGTAGGAGCACCCTAGATTTTTGAAAATTTACTATTATAGGAAGCAGCAAAATGGTTTTTATTTAACAAATTATTGGTTTAATAGATAACGGGTTACTACCACATTTTCTTTTTAAATATCAAGTCATATTTTATTTAAACTTTTTTAGAAATATATGTTCATGAGTCGGTCTTACCCGGACAATTGGGACAAGTGCCTTTTTGCTACTAGTTTGCATATATGAATGTTATTTATTCATTTAAGGCAAGAAATACTTTTGAAAAATATCTGCTAAATGCTTAGTTACTGTCGCAAATAAATTAGAATAAAATTAAGCAATATGCAAGATTTTATTAACAAGAATAAATCAAAATCCCATTCTAGCTAACAGTACAACAGTACAAAAAATTATTGATATTGTGTAAATACTTAGTAAGTACTTAATCTAAAAGTTATTATATGTGTCCAAAGTTATTGTAATTTAAGTATTCCTTTGCGTCTAACAACACTTGGAGGTGTTTCAATGTCATGTTTTAATACAAAACATTCATCTTCTTGGTCCGGCCATGCAAAACCATTCTTAGTGCCGTATACAGACGGTAGTCTTTTGAGGAACTTAACAGTCGCTTTATCATTTTTACATAAGGTCACCTTACCTATATAATATTTAGAAGTTTTTTTGCTAGAGAATTTAACTAATACGCAATCATCAATAGCAGCATCAATCCCCTCTTTATTTAATACAGTATTCATACATTCTTCTAAACTTTGTTCTTCATGAATATCGACCATAAAATCATCGTCACGGTCTTGATAAACGATGTCGGTATGTGTTGCTGGAATATCAGGTGAACTGCTTGGTTGTGCTAAAATTGATTCATTATGTTTGATCATATCTTTTGAACAGGTGGTATTTGAGCGTCTATCTATTAAGTTCCTGAGACGTTCTGAAGCTTGGGTGATTGTCAATATTTCTGCTCCTTTTGACACACGCTTTCTCTTGGTTTGAACAACAAGACCATTTTGCTTCACTGTTACTAATAAAAAATTTTCAAAGCTAACCGTAGTTGCTGTATCTAAATCTTTGTTAGTTGAGTTTGTCTGATTTTGACTTAAAAATTTTCTATAGGCTGCCGGGTAATAAACATTTACTTTAATTAATTTTGGATTATAGGGCACTATCCCGTTTTTTCTAAATCCGTTTGTGATTATTTCAGACTTGATATTTAGCCACATTTTACCAAACATAGTGCTTTTTAGGTAATTTTTGACTAATATGTTTTCTTTGCCATTTGACGAGGATTTCGTTTTACAAACTTTTTAAAGACTTCAAAACTGTTAAATCGAAGGGTTGTGAGATATAGTTAGAGTGTGGCGGCAATTTTAAAACTATTATGTTTTTCTTAACCGCAACTTTGCATTGATGTTGCAGCGTATACTGTATTCTGAAAACCTGTATCCTCAGGTGCCATCCATTTGTTCCACAAATTCTTGCTTTTGATCACAATAAGTGGTGGCAGTTTATCTCCTGTGGCGTTGGCTGCTAGAAGTACAAAAATGGTTTTTCTGTCCGGCTTAGATGTAGTCTTTAAAGATGCTACGCTTTTGAGTCTAACAACTTTTGTTTTTGAGTCTAAACAAAAACTAGACTCATCCAAATCAAATATTCTGTTTGGCTGTTTGTGTAAGATTTGTTGATCCAGCACTTTTTTGAGCATTTTAAAATAATTATTAATCAAGAAGGGACCTATACATTTTTTACGAGCATACTCCACACTTTTTTTATAGAGACATGGTGTCGTTTTATAAATGCTAAAAACCAGTTTTCTCTAGAAATATTATCCTTAAACGGCACCTTCATATTGTTCTGTGTCACAAAACTGGTTGTGATTTGTAACAGCTCTTTTTTACTAAGCTCTCATCCCGATTTCTCCATTACCTTCAAGCAGCCGGCAAGTTCCTTTTTTTTATAAAGGGGTATCACTGTAGGCCTTTTCATTGTCTGGCTTTTTATCCCTATTCTACCAATTACTCTACCTTATAAGTTGCTTAGTGGAATGTTGCACGTTTTA
Source organism: Aquatica leii (assembly GCA_035610365.1). Taxonomy (NCBI): domain Eukaryota; kingdom Metazoa; phylum Arthropoda; class Insecta; order Coleoptera; family Lampyridae; genus Aquatica; species Aquatica leii. Next base: position 109,431,759 of record CM069436.1, read on the forward strand.
CCAGCCGCGTATGTAGTTATTATACTCCGTCTTATATTGGACAATGCTCTTTCTAGCTGATCTTTTGTGTATTTTGTACCACGATCGGATTTCCTAATATAATACCGTACTATTTTAAAATAATAAAGGAAAATGTGAACACATAATAGGTTGCACTTTTTCAGGACTGTGTTTTACAAAGCAAGAGTGTAACTTATGGCCAAATTTAACAATATAATTATGATATTTAAAAAATATAGGGCTAAACTATTTGTTAAGACTTTTATATATGGCTTTGATTTTTGTAGATAAAAGAAGTTGACACAAATTCACAAATGTAACACAATGTGCACATCTCCATTCAAAATATCGGAGAAGTGTTTGAAAGGTAGAAACTGCAATACCTAACAGGGTCTGGCTGAAAAGGTTTCCGACGCATACCACTAAATGGCGCTGTTATATAAAATACAATCTGGCAATATTTACTGGGACTTGCATTTACCACAAAGCTACGTTTGCCCTAACTTACCTTAATTATAACTTAACAGAAACATAAAAAAGCTTAAATAAATAGCAAAAAAGACTCAAAAAGTACTTGATTACTAAGATTATATTGTATGGTAAACGCGCGGCGTTTTAGACGTTGTCAGTAAATGCTTTTTTTTCTCAAACAAAGTTTACTTTGATTATTTTGATTTGAATGTATGTGCATTTGTGTAGCTCTTCTAGAATATTTTAAGAATATTTTAAATATTTCTACTGTTCTGTTCTGCAAAATTAGTGTTTTTGCGGTTTTGAGCTTTTCGAATCAAAATTTTTTTCCATTTTTTTGTTTTCATTATTGTATTTAGAAAGCCTTATTAGAGATAACACATACAAAAATTAATTAAAAAAACCGCAAAAAATCGTAACGATGAATTCAAATTTCGTATGTTTGTACGATATTACTAAAAATTCAGAGCAAGGACTGTAACGTCCCGTTAGAGAACGTACCGTTAGAGTTCAATACATTAAAATTCAATTTTACATTCGTTTATTTTCTGCAAGTAATATTGCACGTAAAATTATTCAGTTTGGCAACGTCGCGTTGTTTCAACTCGACTTGAGTAATAGCTTAAGCTAGCACTTCCGTTTGAACAATCTTGCGTAATTCACGTGAGTGATGCGGGGTAGACAAATTTTCTTGATTATGGCGTAAAAACGCATACAATTTAATTTTTATTGATTCCATCTAATTGTTCGTGAGTTTACCTTTATTTTGATATAATTTTTCTATTGAATACAACATTTTTAGTGATTTCGTAATGTTACGCAATATAATTAGACAAAGGAATTGATTCAAGGCCGTTGCTGTAAATGCAGCGTGAGTACATCATGTCATTTAAAAAACCATTCTAATTATTTATATTTAGGGTCTTTTCTTTTATTGGGTCATTTCTTTTATTCCGGTTGTTGATGTACTGGATCGTTTATTCTGGTTTTATTAATGGATTTTCCGTTATTGGAGTTTATTATACATTGGTTTTATTCCTGCTGTTGTTGAAGAATTTTATCACTTCAACCAAGAATGTGCTAAAAATAGAAGATTGTTACAATTTAAATCCTTGTGTGTGTTGTTTGTTGCCTATTACTAGGGAAAGCTTGTGGCCTTGTTTGTTTTCTATTTTTCAAATTGTATTTTCCCAGTTGTTATCTACTATCATTCCTAGTTTTTTTACTTCCTGTTATTAGCCATTTTGTAATTCACATATAAAGAGTGTTACTAAGCGCATGGTCGTGCCGATTCACAACCTCGATATTATATCGCTTTAAATTTAAAGGATCTTTGCGAATTGGTGCCTTACTAATTAAAAATCGGTCATTATTTTGTGTGATGTGGGTGTATGAGTGACGATTTTCTCGCTTCTGCGGATTTGAGGGCCTGCGTCTTAGAACCTCATGCTAGCTCGCACACCACCGAAGAGGTTTGTAGTCTTTTTATCCATATAAAGTCGCTAAGACTTGTTATTATTTCAGCTTGTTCCATACCATTAGCCTACAATTATTATTATTAAATTACAAATATTACCCCTATCTTATCAGTGTACGTTTTGGGAATCTTGTCAAGAGAAGACCTGTGTTTTTTCCGTTGTCCGAAGAAATAGTGGCCAATGCATGTGACTGTGGCCCCATTCGTATATGGGTGTAGGTGTTAGTCGTGGGATCATCAATTGTCCACGTCACTTATAACATTATACCGATCATCATTATTGTCTACTATTGCGGAAGCCTCCCGTTACCACACGAGAATCGATAGCTGTTATAGGAGAGGTATCATCATCGTGCTCAGGTCAGACGTGATTGTTGTGTTGTCCAGTGTCCGTTTGTATGATAAACATTATATTTTGCACCCTGTTAACGCAGTCTCCTGTTGTAAATGTCTGAATTAGTTAGGTAGAAAAAGTGAAGGTTACCGTTGTTAAATATTACCTGTACATATATAAATATTAGCCCTTCAGGTTTTCAACTGTTTGTTTGCACATTAATTTAATTAGATCAATTCATTTACGTCAATAAAATTTACCATTTAGCATAGAATATTATCACCATTAATAATAACATGTAAGTTTTGTAAATTCATAAAGTTATTCACTTAAAGAAGGGTTATGCTGCCTTGTACGCTTGAACTACTGTTGCAAACTAGACCTACTGTGTAAGGTGAAAACAAGAACTACCCCAAAAATTTACTAGATATATCAGGTACTATACCGAGTACCACACTGGGTAGATCTAAAGGAAGCGCTTCATTTAGTCCCTTGCCCTTGCAGTCACAAAACTTACTTTTGGCTAATTTTATTACTGTTTTTTTGCGTATAGCAGACCATAATTAAAGGTAATCTTGTTAAACCAAATTTAATAATTATTCATACAGTTTGTGTAATTACCGTCATCACCGACTTTATCGTTATCATCCTCCTTATCACCCTCATCTATAGTTACTTATTGATACATACGCCAAATTATTTATGTAGTTATATGCACGTTAGTCGTATTGAAGGCAATCTTGTGGAATCAAATTCAATCATTCCTATAGTTTGTGTAATTATCGTCATCACCAACATCATCGTTATCATCTTCCTTATCACCCTCATCTATATTTACTTATTGATAGATACGTCAAGTTATTTATGTAGTTATTATATGCACGTTTGTTATTACTATATTTCGAGGTTAACAATATACAATTTATCTATAATCTTATTTTGTTGGGTTTGTTTAGTGGGTTTGTATCCAACTGGGTCTTGGTTGCCGTTAGTGTTAGTGTACCGAGTCTCAATCTTGCTGTTGTTTCTAGAGCGAGAGCAACCATAACTCCTGAAAATTGGCTACTATTTAAAAAAATTAATTATCGTTCTTGGCGCCCTTATAGTCACCTTTTGTTTTGGCATTGATGGTTGATGGTTTTCTTGACCCACGACCACGAACTAGTCCGGGAGTAGCACAATTGATCGTTAAGAAATATTGAGAACTTACGGTAGAGCATTTGAGATTTATTACCGAAACGTAATAAAAATGGCGCCCAACGTGGGGCCTATATTGTTGTGTATTTTTCTTGCCTTTTCTAATTTTTTTTTCTTTCTTTTTTTAAAATTTTTTTGCGTGTACGATATTTTGATAGAGTTCCAAATAAATCATGGACGTAAATAGATTACTCAGTGATGACTTAGATTTTGAATTGCGGCGTCGCGGTATCCCTATTGAGGGGACGGTGGAAGAGAAGCGCGCTAAACTACGTGCGAGAAGGCGGGTCGAACGCGAAGTAAACGTCTCATTTCCCAAAGTAGACCTCGATATACCAGAGCAAATAGACATTTGTACCGCCAAATTACTAACATTAAACGAGGAGATTCTCTCGATGAGTCCACCTCTCTCCCTAAACGAACATAAACGTATCAAATCGCGACTAATTCACGTATATAATCGGTTAGAGGCTGTAGGCTCACCCGAGAACGAAGCATTAGTTACCAAATGTACGCAATTGCTAGACCAGCTAGAGGAGAAGTTCCAAATCGGTGTTCCTGAAAATCCGAGAGTACCAGAGGAGCCCATGGAAGGCCCTGACCTTGATTCAGTGTCGCAAAATGAAGACGCACCGGTCGCGCAATCGCCAAGGGAACCAATACGGAGGTTCTCCACATGGGAAAGTACACGGATACCTACGAATGAATCGTTGAGACCTTTCAATAACTTAGCCATTAATAAGTGGAATGTTCGTTTCGACGGCGAAGGGGGTGTTGCCAGTTTCCTTGAACACCTGGAAGAATTGCGTCTCTCTAGAGGAGTTCCCAAGGAACAACTTCACATGTCTGCGGTCGAACTGTTTACCGGAAACGCTTTAATATGGTATCGGGCGATAAAAGACACTGTAACCAGTTGGGACGAGTTAGTCCTCGCGCTACGCAATACGTTCCAACCGTGCGATTATGAACTCACTCTTTGGGACGAAATTCGTAAACGCACTCAGGGCGCTCATGAACCGGTTTTAATTTACATAGCGGTCATGGAAAACTTATTCCGACGCCTTTCGAATGTACCACCTGAGCCCACACGCATTTCATATGTAACCCGGAATTTACTCCCGTACCTGCAAAAGGCTATGGCTACCAATGTCTTTCCGACCATTGCCATGCTGAGACAGCAGTGCAAAGTGATTGAAGATGCTCATACTCGAGCCAACCGATTTTGTCCACCTCCAAATGTTAACCAGTATTGTCTTGAACCGGACCTTGCGTATCGCCCCAGCCGAAATGTTAAAATACATGCAACTGAAACGCTAGAACCAACTCAGTCTCCAAGCGCTCCTATTGTAGCTGACGCCATCGTTTGCTGGAACTGTGAACAACCAGGGCACAGATCCTCAGCTTGTCGCAGTCCGCGTCGTAAGCATTGCTTCCGATGTGGAAAACCGAATGTCACCAAAACAACATGTCCCACTTGTTCGGGAAACGAGACTCAGCGTGTTTAAAAGGTCTCGCCACGCGCTGTTCATCTGAAGAGGCCAATACTAATATTCGACACCAAGCCATTCTGGATTTTATCTTAAGTCAAGCCGAAGGAGATGAGCGACCATACCTAAAAGTTGACATTATGGGAAAAACCTTTCTAGGATTGCTAGATTCAGGGGCCTCGCGAACCATTGTTGGTGAACAATATTGGTCCCTGTTGCAAGATCTTGGTACGCTGAACAAGAATGACTCAGTCAATTGCATCGTTGCCAACGGAACCGAATGTTCTTCATTAGGATCAATGACGCTTCCGATCACCCTCCAGGGGAAGACCATTATTCTTGAACTCCTGGTCATTCCATCGATCCATCAAGGTCTTATTTTAGGAGCCGATTTCTGGCGGAAAATGGCGATAGTGCCAGATCTTCGTCATGGCGCCTGGAAGTTTGCCAGTACTGCAGGAGCTCCTCGCATTGACGCCATTCAACCTTTATCGTCGTTATCTGACTCGGAACGAGAGAGGCTAGAAGAACTGATTACTAACACCTTTCTGAAAATGGGAGATAAGTTAGGATGCACTAAACTCGTTGAACATAGCATTACGACTGATTCTCCACCGATTAAACAGAGATATTACCCGGTCTCCCCAGCTATTCAGAAACTAATGGACGCAGAGCTGGAGAAGATGATAGAGGCAGACGTAATCGAGCCATCTGTGTCAGCCTGGTCTTCGCCCGTGGTGATGGTCCGAAAACGAGATGGGAGCTATCGGTTTTGCGTGGATTTTCGCCGATTAAACAAAGTTAGCAGACCGGATGCTTATCCACTGCCATACATTAACCATACTATTGACAAACTTCGCGATGCACGTTTCTTGACCACGCTCGATATCAAGTCTGCATATTGGCAGATACCGGTGGCCGAATCCTCGCGACCGTATACCGCTTTTACTATTCCAAATCGCGGATTATATCAATTTAAGCGGATGCCGTTTGGTATTCATAACGCCCCAGCTACGTGGCAAAGATTCATTGACCAGGTCATCGGGGTTGATTTAGAACCCCATGTATTTGCATATCTAGATGATATTGTAATATGTACATCCACATTCGAACAGCATTTAGATATACTAACTGAGGTCCTTGAACGGTTGTATAAGGCAGGCCTTACCCTTGGCAGAGAGAAATGTTGCTTCTGCAAACCAGAGCTCAGGTATCTGGGGTATGTGGTAAACGCTAGAGGTCTATCGGTGGACCCTGAAAAAATTGAGGCGATATTAAAGATACCAGTTCCGTCAAGCGTACCGGAGATCCGACGGATAGTGGGAATGTGTTCCTGGTATCGCCGGTTTATCCCTAATTTTTCCATTCTTATGGCACCATTAACCGCATTAACCAAGAAAATCGCCAAGTTCCTGTGGTCCCCCGAATGTCAACAGGCTTTTGATGCTGTCAAAAAGCACCTGATTTCAGCACCCATACTCTCGTGCCCCGATTTCAGCCAGCCCTTTACGATTCAGGCTGACGCCTCTGGGTACGGCTTAGGAGCTGTCCTCACCCAAACTATAAACAACCAGGAAAGGGTGATTTCATATATCAGCCGCTCGCTCAACAAGGCTGAAAAGAACTACTCCACCACGGAAAAGGAGTGTTTGGCGGTGCTTTTTGCCGTAGAAAAATTCCGACCATACATTGAGGGAAGTAAGTTTGTTGTAATTACAGATCACTATAGTCTCAAATGGCTTAATGAAATGAAAAATCCGTCTGGCCGATTGGCCCGTTGGTCATTGAGGCTGCAGGAGTACAACTACGAAGTAATTCATCGGAAGGGACGAGAACATCTGGTGCCCGATGCTCTTTCTCGGTCGGTCCCTGTGATAGATGTTGTTGCTGAAAATGACCCAGTCAATAAAGATAGCTGGTATCAGAGGATGGTGCGCACCGTTATTAGTAATCCTAATCGCTACAGTCAGTGGCGTATCAACAACAACAAATTGTATAAATACACCAAAGTTTACCACTCGGATCTGGCTGACGAACAGGATTATTGGAAGGAAGTGCTTCCCAGATCACAACGCAAGGATGTTATCCGCAGGCATCACGATCCACCAACTTGTGGTCACCTCGGGACTGCAAAAACACTAGCTCGCATTGCACAGAAATATTATTGGCCCAAAATGTTTGCAGATGTAAGCAGGTATGTCAAACAGTGTCACATCTGCCAAACGACGAAACCGGAACAAAGAAAGCCTGCAGGTTTCATGGGAGGTCATTCACTAATTGAAAGACCCTGGCAAGTGGTTTCCATGGATCTAATGGGGCCTCTACCGCGATCATCTAAAGGTCACGCTTATATTTTAGTAATCGCCGATTGTTTTAGTAAGTTCCCACTAGTCATTCCGTTAAGAACTGCGACTGCAAAAGCCGTGTCGGAACGTGTCGAAGAAAATCTCTTTCTGTTATTTGGCGTGCCTAATCGAATCGTATGCGATAACGGTGTTCAGTTTAAAAGCAACGAGTTCCGAGACTTAGCTAAAACTTATGGGGCAGAAATATCTTATACCGCCTTATATCATCCGCAGGCAAATCCCACCGAGCGCATTAATCGTGTCCTAAAGACCATGCTATCAGCTTATATTACCCATAATCACCGCGACTGGGATAAGCATCTTGCTAAGGTGGCGTGCGCGATACGAACGGCGGTACACGAAGTTACGGGTCATACCCCATATTTCATTAATTTCGGGAGAGAGATTCAATTACCTTTATCTAATGAGACGGCACAAAACGAAGAACAGGGTAATCCGGAATTACAATTCAATAGAGAGGGAAAAATTGTTGAAAGATCCCGCGCCTATCGCCAACTATACCGCGATATTCAAAAGCGCCTTAAGCTCGCGTACGAGAAATCAAAATCCCGATACGATCTGCGACGACGACCGGACGAATTCGTGGTTGATCAACTTGTCCTACGCAAAAATTATGTGCTATCGGATGCGAGTAATCATTTTTCGGCCAAACTTGCACCCAAGTATGTAGGACCTTTCAAAGTCCATAAAAAACTCGCTAGGTGGATTTATCAGCTTAAGGATCCAGATAATCGCCTACTTCCCGGCACTTGGCATTCTAAAGATTTAAAGGCTTATGTTATTCCAGAAATTGAGGTAGTCACTGATGTAAGTTTGTTGTCTTCTTAAAAGACACCGTTTTGGGAGGTTGGTTTGGGCATATGGGATGGCATCTTTGGGATAGAGTCTTTACATCTTCTCAAGAGATTTATTTCTCTAAAATCCCATATTTTCTTTTGTTTTTTTTCCTCATTTTTTTGTTTTGTTGGGGTTGTGGGTTTTGTCAGAGTGGGAGTGGGTTTCCTTTGGGGTTGTTAGTGCTGCATCACTTTAAACGGTAGGGATTTCCTTTTTCCTGGGTTGGGCACCGGATCAAGTTGTGTTGGGGGTTATTGAGTGACTGATTGGTGAATGTAAGAAGGAGTATTATTGGTATGATACCCGACGACGCGCTCTACCACCTTATCGCGTGGGCATATCCAGTACCCAAGTACATTTACTTTTTGGTTGTCTGGTGAACCTGGTGTAACTTGTTGAAGGTGAATCCTGAGGGAGGGGTGTCATCTTGTATCCTTATACTCCTTTCTTGATCCTTAGTACCTTTTTGTTCCTGGGGTTTTATGCATAGTATCATTCATCTATCTTTTTCGTTTAGTTTCGCTACGCTCTCATCTTGGTAGGGGAGTTGTTTACAATTTAAATCCTTGTGTGTGTTGTTTGTTGCCTATTACTAGGGAAAGCTTGTGGCCTTGTTTGTTTTCTATTTTTCAAATTGTATTTTCCCAGTTGTTATCTACTATCATTCCTAGTTTTTTTACTTCCTGTTATTAGCCATTTTGTAATTCACATATAAAGAGTGTTACTAAGCGCATGGTCGTGCCGATTCACAACCTCGATATTATATCGCTTTAAATTTAAAGGATCTTTGCGAATTGGTGCCTTACTAATTAAAAATCGGTCATTATTTTGTGTGATGTGGGTGTATGAGTGACGATTTTCTCGCTTCTGCGGATTTGAGGGCCTGCGTCTTAGAACCTCATGCTAGCTCGCACACCACCGAAGAGGTTTGTAGTCTTTTTATCCATATAAAGTCGCTAAGACTTGTTATTATTTCAGCTTGTTCCATACCATTAGCCTACAATTATTATTATTAAATTACAAATATTACCCCTATCTTATCAGTGTACGTTTTGGGAATCTTGTCAAGAGAAGACCTGTGTTTTTTTCCGTTGTCCGAAGAAATAGTGGCCAATGCATGTGACTGTGGCCCCATTCGTATATGGGTGTAGGTGTTAGTCGTGGGATCATCAATTGTCCACGTCACTTATAACATTATACCGATCATCATTATTGTCTACTATTGCGGAAGCCTCCCGTTACCACACGAGAATCGATAGCTGTTATAGGAGAGGTATCATCATCGTGCTCCAGGTCAGACGTGATTGTTGTGTTGTCCAGTGTCCGTTTGTATGATAAACATTATATTTTGCACCCTGTTAACGCAGTCTCCTGTTGTAAATGTCTGAATTAGTTAGGTAGAAAAAGTGAAGGTTACCGTTGTTAAATATTACCTGTACATATATAAATATTAGCCCTTCAGGTTTTCAACTGTTTGTTTGCACATTAATTTAATTAGATCAATTCATTTACGTCAATAAAATTTACCATTTAGCATAGAATATTATCACCATTAATAATAACATGTAAGTTTTGTAAATTCATAAAGTTATTCACTTAAAGAAGGGTTATGCTGCCTTGTACGCTTGAACTACTGTTGCAAACTAGACCTACTGTGTAAGGTGAAAACAAGAACTACCCCAAAAATTTACTAGATATATCAGGTACTATACCGAGTACCACACTGGGTAGATCTAAAGGAAGCGCTTCATTTAGTCCCTTGCCCTTGCAGTCACAAAACTTACTTTTGGCTAATTTTATTACTGTTTTTTTGCGTATAGCAGACCATAATTAAAGGTAATCTTGTTAAACCAAATTTAATAATTATTCATACAGTTTGTGTAATTACCGTCATCACCGACTTTATCGTTATCATCCTCCTTATCACCCTCATCTATAGTTACTTATTGATACATACGCCAAATTATTTATGTAGTTATATGCACGTTAGTCGTATTGAAGGCAATCTTGTGGAATCAAATTCAATCATTCCTATAGTTTGTGTAATTATCGTCATCACCAACATCATCGTTATCATCTTCCTTATCACCCTCATCTATATTTACTTATTGATAGATACGTCAAGTTATTTATGTAGTTATTATATGCACGTTTGTTATTACTATATTTCGAGGTTAACAATATACAATTTATCTATAATCTTATTTTGTTGGGTTTGTTTAGTGGGTTTGTATCCAACTGGGTCTTGGTTGCCGTTAGTGTTAGTGTACCGAGTCTCAATCTTGCTGTTGTTTCTAGAGCGAGAGCAACCATAACTCCTGAAAATTGGCTACTATTTAAAAAAAAAATTAATTATCGTTCTTGGCGCCCTTATAGTCACCTTTTGTTTTGGCATTGATGGTTGATGGTTTTCTTGACCCACGACCACGAACTAGTCCGGGAGTAGCACAATTGATCGTTAAGAAATATTGAGAACTTACGGTAGAGCATTTAAGATTTATTCCCGAAACGTAATAAGATATACGATAACGTCATATCATGTGGCGAGTCAACTGGAATTAATACTAATAGTTACATTTTGAATTCAAGCAATTAAATTCAGTTATTAGAACTTTTCGGGAATCATACTCGATAACAAATTAACCGTTTACTATTTTTGCATGTAATATCGATTAATAATTAGGTATAAGATTTTATGCTCTTTATTCATCACCAATTTAAAGGTGATTGGCTCCCAAATATTGTTTTATTTAAATATTGTTTTGATTCAAATAATGTTCATTCATTTTTTCTTTAATGTAAATAGTGTATTATGTTATAGTTAATAAATTAAAGAAATTCACGTCTGTGTATTTACTTGCATTCAGCTCACACCCAGAGGTCTGTGCTTTCGATTGCTGCCGTGGTAAATTATTATTTTGCTTTTAATTAATGTACTGTCAATTTTTTGTTATACGTTCTTTATTAAAATTTGTTATTACAGGACATTTAAAAAATAATTAACATCACAATTTCAAACAAAATCATTTTGTTGTGATCATACGTCTGAACCGATTTGTTAACTCATCTTTAATTTCTAACAAAAAAATTAAAAAAAAAAATTTAAAGACGTGTGATTAGTCAAGCAGTCAGGAAAGATGAAATTGCCATAACAAACAGTTTGATAATAAAGACGATGGGACAAACAACAAAAACAAGATACATACTTACAAAGACCGGAAACTGTATAAATATATAACAACAACATGGAAAGTGTTGACAAGTTACATTCCTTTGAGTATTTATCCTTCATACGTACAGTCAAGAAAATGGACTGTGCGTCTGATAACCCATGAAATTGACAGCGTTAGTATGCTTTTAGTTGGAGTATAGAATAAAAGGTAAAACGTTAAGTTTGCTAAAAAACGTATTTTAGATTTATTAGCTTTTTGCTAAGGTGTAGTGAACAAACTAATAGTGACAAAAAAATTTCCAAAACGTGGTCAACCTATAGAAGACCAAATGAAACCTGGGAACGTACATTATTTTTTTTGTTGCATTTTGTAACATTAATTTTTTTTTTTTAATTTAAAAACTTAAAATCACCAGAAATATGTTATAAATTTTTTAAATGACTTGAACACCTGTCACATACTCGTTCTAATATAATAACTAACGTTGAACACTTAGTTTCCCAAGCAACATTTTGTAACCGTGGTTACGTTGTAACCATGGTAAATAAACCGTTGCAGCAACGTAGCAGCAACTTTCGTAATTTACTGAGGTTTCAAATCTATTACAGAAATAACCATTTTACAAGTATGGTTATAAGTAAGTTTTTCTTAAACCCTTATGTAACTACAGTGTCAATTTAGTGACATTAAAACCTTCATTTCGGTTTCGAGTGTAACAGTCTTGAAACTATGGTTACAAGTGTGATATTCTAAAACTACACTACAGTGTTAATCTATGTTTTCAAACAGCAACAGAAGAAGTGCATTTTACGAGATTTTTATAAGACACATAGTCCATTATCATTATCCAATAAACAGTACCGAAAGCGTTTCTATTTCAAAACTACGTAACTACAATTATTGGTATATTATATTACTATAATTTTAATTGTGAATTTAAACTACTGTTTCTAATTTAATCAACGTTGAAGAATTAGTTGCCAATTATAAGTAAGCAAATTTTAAATTGATTTTATTTTCTTCTAGGATAAAACAGAATTTGATTGGAAGGACATTACGATATTACACACAGTGATCAGAACGTGTAAATTAGATCGCCATTGCGAACACCTATAATCTTTAAAAACCAGTCGAGATTATGATCATTGAACCGATTATAATTGCACATGTGCATTTGTAGCCTAATACAAATATTTAACTAAGAATTACGTAGACGCATTAAACTATAACATGTGAGGAATATCTTAATCCGCCATGGTCTTTTAACACAAAGACATTTTTCTCTTAACAAAATGTATGCATTTACTATTTACAAAATTTATATGTAATAGACATAATCCGCTTTTCTTGAAAATTTGCCGTAAAAACCTGTTTACTGGTACCTACAACAGATGTAAAAATTCTTTTATTGTATCTTTCTTGTTTGAATTTAGTTCTATAAGAAACTATAAAAATTTAAATAATGTACATTTATTATAACTTTTTATATATCTGTATCTTTATATTAATATATTTTTATCTCTACTTTTGTTTTAATCTTTATGATGCAGTTAGTAACTAAAATCTTGGATAAGTTGCTTAACAAAAGCGGTTATAAAGTAGTTTCAAATAATGGTAATAAGCATGTTTTCAAAACAGTTACATAGCAGTTGCTGTAAACGGTAACTACAATGTTACAAATCAATTACAAAACCGTGATGATAAACCATTACAGAAACGATTCAGAATAGGTAAACATGATTTGTAAAAAACCGTTATAGTAACGCTGCAAAACAGTTACAAAGTAGTTATTGCAACGGTTTCAGACACGTTGTAAAACGGTTATAATATTACTGCAGTTGCCTTGTAACTGACCAAATCCAGTATTGACAACGTATCAGGAAAGACTCAGCAACTATTCTGTAACTAGATACCTTACTGAAACCATAGTTGAAAGAGAGTTTTACAACCGTTTTGTAACTGATTTTTGCTACTTGGGACCATAGTTGCAAGAGAGTTTTACAACCGTTTTGTAACTGATTTTTGCTACTTGTGCTTATATGAATTTCGACTTTTTACTTTGCCGCTCTAAAGCTTTTTTTTGTCCATTGCGTAAATACACTAATAAATAGATCGTTTGTAATGTTGACAGCACTAAAAAATGTATAATATCTTTAATTTTTTTTCAGATAAACTGCAAAATGTCATGATTAATACATTTTTACTACCAAATGTCTAACTTTGGTAATTGATAAAAACAATTATAAAAAGCAGTAGACGTGATTTCAAGTTTAATTTAAATAATCAATTATTAGAATTTAGAGCATTTTATATGGTGCTTACTAGAAGTTAAAATAAATATTGACTCTAAATAAGTTTTTATTCAGTAAATTACAAAGTTTCTCTTTTGTACCAGAAAATAAATTTTACATCAAAAAGTTATCGTGGTGTACTGTTTCTGCAAAGTGCAATTTTCTGATGCACATTAGCGCCTTTTACTATGTAAATTAAAACCATTTTATAAAAACTTTTGCTATAAAAACACTGCATCTTAAGTTTAATTATTGGCCACGTTCCTAACTTTTAAGCAAATTGCTTTTGTGTCTATTTACACATCAGATTGTTATCTAGAGTTACCTGTATTCATTGAAGTTTTCACAATGTTGCTTTTTTTACACAAATACATTACAAACGCAGTTTTTAAAAACACCAGGATTGAATAACGATGCTTTAATATTTGAGTGCTGAATTGTAATTTGTGAGTTTTCCAATCAATACACTTTCCACTAACACGTTGGCACGTTTTCTATTATACTCAAATTGCTCTTTTGTTCTTGATCTTTTTATTACAGTTTACTTTTAATTATTCTATTAGTTTTATAATTATTTTTAATTGTGTTTATGTTTATATTGTGATATTGTGTGACGATAATTTATTATGATTTTTCGTTTGTGAAAAAGTAATGTTTTAAAATTCTTTTAAAAATTCGTCAAATACGGTTGATTAATGAAATTCGTTGTCGTTTACGTAAATGACGCTTGACAAATTACGCAGTAATTTAAGACAGGGTTTATTTTGTCGCAGCAAAGAAATTAAAGTTTAATGAATCACACTTTTTTATATCCGTTTGATAACATAGCAAAAAACGGTTTACGTATAAATCTGTTACAATATTAACGATGTTTTGTACAAGTAAATACTAAGATTAAACATTTATTTATTTTCAGTTTAAACATGCCGTTTATTAATTTAAATAAATAAATTAAAACGTTTTACATGAATAGAACATTTTTTGCTATTTTTTAATACATTTATTTAAATTATATAATAATTTGATATTTTATTTGGTTTATTTAAATGAAAATTTATTTTTAAATTTGACATTCACCCAGTCAAATGAAATTGTTAGAGCAAATTTTAATTAGCTTTTATAAACTAGTAAAAACCATTCTTTGTAATAAATATTATTATTTTTTGTTAATCTTATAAATAACACTAGTTGACAACTTTAAACTTTTTTTGAATAACTGTTCTAAGAATATTTTTTTACATTGGTTAACTAAAAACATAAACAAAACCCAAACTTTTCTACCTCGTCTAGTTTAAGAACTATAGTCATACTCCGCTAATAGATAAATAATAAATATAATTATAATTTTTGTTAAACAAAAGTTATAATAAAATATAGATAAGTACCTTCCACAAATGGTTTATTTTATTTGCGCTTTTTATACACCCACATGTAAAGATTTATGTTAACTTGATTTATTTAGATAGGTGATTTTGTATCTACTGCATACAATGTGCAAACAGAATCTAACGCAAATTACGTACTGCATTCTCCAAAAGTGTACAATAGACGTATTGTGCATTCGTTTTTTTTACGTAACGAACTACCAACAGTACAGAAAATTATGATTTTTATTATCGAAGATGAAAATTTGCCAAACTTAAAAGTAAGGATGTTACAAACATTTTTTAAAGAAATTGGGTTTAGATTAGCTAAACAAACAAAAGTGTATTAAAATGCATAGATGCTTTAAGATTATTCAAGATGATTCGAGGTAATTACCAAATGTTCTCGAAGTATAAAAGGTATCCGAATCTAGCCAGAAAACTAATCTATTCTAGTCAGTAGTCAAAAAGTGTCAACACTGTGTCAGTCTAAATAAACAAAGTATTTAACGTGGTCATATATAAACTATTCTATCCATAATCGTGTAAATACTTAGTTTTAAACAAATTAGTTTTACAACTCGTTACATGGCTAATTTGAAGTTTAAAACGGTTCTGCTTAAATACAAAAATTTTGTGGTTTAAAGTGAAATATAAATAAAAAAGGGTGTGTTTATATATAATACAAGACGGAAATTACAATAAAATTATGTATTAATATTAAATAATAATTTAGAATATAAATTATTAAAGCAAATATTTGTAAAGTATTGAAACTATACCGACATATGTATATACGATCAAAACCAAATAAAGATAAAAGTGGAAAATGTTATAATAGAAAAATTAGGATTGAATCCAAAAATTAAAAAATGTCCGAAGTACTCAAAAATAGATTGGTAGTAAAATTGAAACAATTGCAGGAAAAAATAGAAATCATGAAAAATAAACACAAACTACTTAGTGAACAAAACGTTTAATAAAAGAGTAATACAAAGAAAAATTCAAAGAATAGCTGTACTAGAAAAAGAAAAAAGATCAACACCAAAAGTTACGTATCAAAAATGTTCCATAAACGGTTCAATACTTATTTGGAATGAGTAAAAAAACTAACCAGAAAACAAAAAAAAACAACTGCAAGTTCAAAAAACTATATATGGTGATCAACCCAGGAGAGATGACGAATACGCAAAGATTATGGCACAAAATACTAGAAATTAAACCAACAAACATTATTTTAGAAATTAGCTACATGGAATATTAGGGGATTAGCCGGAAAACAGATTAAACTAGTTTAAAAATTTACAGAGGCAAAGCTACACATTTTAGCATTAACAGAAACAAAGAAAAAAAGGCAAAGAATAATAACAGTAAGAATAAATGAGAAACATGTATCAATCTACGGTTGTGTTCTTCTAGAACACAGAGCTAGAGCTGAGGTAGCATGCATCATAAACAAATCGTGGAAAACAAGACTCAACAAATGGACATGTCTCAGAAAGAATTTTAAGTGTACAACTAAAAATAAATAATTAAATAATAACAATAATTACATTATACGGTCCAAACGAAGAGGTAAAAGAAAAATTCTGGACAGAGTTATACATAATAACTAAAAAAATTAAACGACGTAATTTTGTAGGGCTGATACCGTCAGCCCTCATCAACGACTGTCTCTGTCGTCTTCCGAAGTGACGGTTGTAAATTTGTAAGGTGTTTCGCATTTCTTGCCTGATCGCTAAATTTCCAGTGGTCGTGACGATGAGCATGAATAAAGTTGTAGTTATAAAATTTGACTTTAAGTGCTTTAAATTTTCGAAACAATGTTGCAATTGATCTCTCCAAGTTGTTTAATCTTGCGTCACAAGACGACATTGTACTGGTGAACACGGTGATTTCTCCTATGTTTCCAAACGGCGTGTACGTTTCCGCTACCGAATCCACAGTATCTGCTCTGTTGTCGAGTGTGAGGTTTTTCTGAGATGGTAGCAACGCTTGCATATGTATAGAAAAGCGGCCTAGCCAAAGCATTTGTAATACTTAATCAGAAAACACTGTCCCAGCAAGGTTACATAGGCGGAGAAATTGGGATGGTTCTCTGTCGCCAAGAGAGCCGTCGTGTATTCTGCTTTTGCGAAGCCTTTTTAATTTAGCAAAACGTCGCGAACTTTGGATCTAATGTTAGCTGCAATTTGGTGCTGTCGGAGTGAAAATAGTATTAGATAATTTAAATGGTAGAGTAGGAAAAAGACAATCACATAACGAAGACATAATAGGAATACATGGAGAAGACGAGAAGATATGTGGCAGACGTTTAAAAGCATCTTACTAAATGCAGCTGAAAAATCTTGTGGCATAGCAAATGAGTTTCTTATGTGTAGAAAGGTGAGAAAGGATCTTAACACGACTCACTTGGGAATGCAACAAAGTTCACCTATTTATATCAATGAAGCATTGACGCCTGTTAGAAAGAAACTATTATCAATGGCGCGTAAATTTAAAGTTCAGGAAAATTGGAAATTTGTTTGGATAAATAACGGTAGGATTTATTTAAGAAAAACTGATGGAAGTAGAGTTTTTTCGTTTGTCTCAAAAACTCAGTTTGACACTTTTCTTGCAGGTGGGCAACAGTAAGTGTTATTGTTCTCTTGGAATTAATCAATGATATACAAATACTATATAATAATATTATTTTTTATTTCATAGTTTTAAGTAATTTTTGTTTCGAGATGAGAAGAAAGAGTTTTTGTTTTTTGTTCTATTGAAATTTGTCTTGATGTTTAATGATTATTAGTGATTATAGATAAAAAGAATGAATTTGATTTATATTATCAGAATGTGAGGGGACTGAGGACAAAAACAAATGAATTTTGTTGTTTTGTTGTTTTGGAAAATAATTTTAATATCATTGCGCTCTCTGAGACTTGGTTAAATTCTTCAATTTTTAACAATGAAGTATTTGATACTAGGTATGATGTGTTTAGGTCTGATAGAGTTTCGTTGGAAAGAGGGGGTGGGGTACTTTTAGCTATCTTATCTGATTTGAGACCTAAATTAGTTAAAAAAATATCTGAACTTGATTTTGAGTGTATTATTTGTAGTTTTTATAAATCAGGGTTTTTTTTTATATGCTCTGTTTATTTTCGGCCTAGCAGTAATAGTAAGAAGTATGAGATTTTTGTGCAAATTTTTACTGACTTAATTGAATTATGGAAAAATAACTGTAGAGTTGTTATAGTAGGCGATTTTAACTTGCCGAATATGTATAATGTAATTAATCATGCAGTTGATGGTAATTGTAAAACTAACTTAATTTTAAATTTAATGTCTCTCTTAAATTTAGAGTCAATAAATAATGTTTTGAATTGTTATGGTAAAACTTTAGATTTGGTTTTAACTAATATCGAGAATAGTACAGTGAGCCACGAAAACTGTCCGTTTGTTGTGGAAGATAGGTATCACCCGGCTCTAACTCTTCAGTTTACGATTCCCAATAATCCTTATTCGGTATCAGATGTAAATAATCAAAATAATAATGTTGAATATTTTCAGTATCACAAAGCTAATATGAGGGATATTAAAAAGTTTTTGTGTGAGTATGATTGGAATCATTTTTTGCATATTGAATCGGTAGATCACTTAGTGGATCTATTGTATGATATTATTTTTATGGCGATAAATAAATTTGTTCCTAAAAAAATGATTAAACCTGATAATAAATATCCTCTTTGGTTCACTGAGGAAATTAAAAAGTTCTGTAAAGAAAAAAAATTGCTAGCTAAGAAAAAGAGGGTCTCACCCTACTTTGAGTCTAGGTTTAAAGAAGTCCGTAAGAATCTTAAGGATAGTATTCATAAATCTTATATTGATTATATTAAATCCGTTGAACAATCTGTTGTGAATGACTCCAAACAGTTTTGGACATATATTAATTCGTTAAGATCTAAATCAAAATTGCTTGACAGGATGGAATGGAATGGGCAAGTCTTCAAAGGTAAAGATATTTCAAATGCATTTGCAGGTTATTTTAATTCTGTTTATAGTACCAAAAAATCGTGCTATAGTTTAGAGTCTGTAGTTCAAGATAATGATAATTTTCTAAATTTCCATTTTGGCTTGATAAATTTAAATGATGTACTTGGAGCTTTTGATGAATTAAAATCCAAAAAAAGTAGTGGTCTAGATGGCATTCCAACTTTCTTCTTTAAGGAACTAAAATATGAACTAGCTGATAAGATGCTGCATATTTTTAATTTATGTTTTCAACAAGGGGTATTCCCCACGAAATAGAAATCAGTAAAAATTACACCAGTTTTTAAAAAAGGTAATGAGGCTGAGATATCAAATTATAGACCTATTTCGATTTTAAACAGTCCAAGCAAAGTATTTGAAAATGTAATTTACAAGATTCTTTATAACAGTGCTAAACAATATATTTCACCTTATCAGCATGGGTTTTATAAAGGGAGGTCCACTGAGTCAAATTTGTTAGTTTTGTCTGAATATGTTTCCAGAGTTCTGGAGGACAGGGGTGAAATAGATGTAATTTATACTGATTTCAGTAAAACGTTTGATATGGTTTCTCATGATGTGTTACTTAAAAAACTTAGTAAGTTGGGTGCAACTGATGGGGCGATTCGTTTTTTTGCCTCTTATCTTCAGAACCGAGAATGTTGTGTCTCTTTTCTTAAGTTTACTTCTTCTCTTTTTATTCCTAATTCTGGAATTCCTCAAGGTTCAAAACTTGGACCTTTATTTTTTCTAATTTTTATTAATGATTTCCCAGAAATCTTTCAGTCTTTTTGTCAGTCAGAAAGGTTGACCAAATATTTTATTGGGCAGTCAGAACTAAAATCAGTGAGCCAGGTCCATGATCTTGGTGTTATTATGAATAATAAGTTCAACTTTAACGACCATATTGATAATGTAATAACTTCGTGTTATAAAATGATGGGATTAATTAAAAGGTCGACTAAATTCTTTAAAAATCCAAAAGGAATTTTAATTCTTTACTTTGCATTTATCAGAAGTAAAATTGAATATTGCTCACTTATTTGGAACCCTTTAAATAAAAAATATTGTAAAAAGATATGAGGTTATGCAAAATAAGTTTTTGCGTTATTTTTATTATAAAAAGAAAAAGGCATTTTGTCCTCGGGATTTTCCCACACAGTGTTTGAGGGATTTGGCTGGAGTAAGTACGTTGGAGGATAGGAGAAATCAATGCTTGCTAATTACTTTATATAAAATTTGTAACGGTGTCATTGACAGTCCAGATTTGTTAAATTATACCAACTTTCAGGTGCCTCGATCTGATAGTGTTAGAAGATTTAATTTGTTTTACCTATCCAGCCCGACTGTGCTTGCTTCACCAATCTCTCGGGCCTGTCAAATATTTAATCAAAGTAGCCGAGATATGTTCGGCATTAGTTTAAAAAATTGTAAGACCACCTAGCTAAGTGGAATTTTTGTCTACTCCACATAAGTATTGCTATGTTTTTAAATGGATGGAAAATATTAATAATACTTAATTATGTGTTTTGTTTGCACATTTTATGTTTTTGTTTTTAATTTTTAGAATTTAAATTGTATTTTCTTTTTTTGTTGTTTAACTTCAACTTTATGAATGTTTTATGTAGAAGAGTTTGGCAAATGTATGAATCGCAACAGTAAAAACAACCAGAAATTATTTTACAATCTAATGAAAAACGCAAGAAAACAAAATCAACATAATTTAGGACACATTAAGAACAAAAAATGGGAAAATAATAACCAAAGTAAATAATGTAAAGATGGAAGGAATATTTTCAAGAACTATTAAGACAACAAAAAAATAAAACAAATAAAGAACAGTGTAAAAATAAAAATCCATGCGATGGAAACAGACAATATAACGGCAGATGAGGTCAACAAAGCTATTAAAAAATTTAAACACCGCAACGCACCAAAACATGATGAAATCGAACCAGATATTAAAAAAAACATGAAGAATATTGAAAGATTAATGCTGTTAGAAACATTTAAAAAAGTTTTGACTAAAGTATTAACAACTCAAGACTGGGAAGTGGGAGTGATTTTACCGATAGTCAAATTTGGTAATAAAACAAATTGTGCCAACTACAGAGGTAAAAAAATATATCAAATATCCTAGAACACAGGTTGACGCCAAAAATCAATAAACTTTTTATCGAATCCCAAAGCGGATCTCGTAAAGGTCGTAGTATGCAATACCCATGTTTTGTCTTGTGTTTTAATTTTGAACAGAAATATTTTTCTTAACCCTCTATTGCATGAATTATTAGATTAAAAAGAAAAAAAATTATGTTTTTATGTGTTATTAAAGCTTATAAGACAGAATATAAAATGGAAAAAAAGTTTCTAATTTGGGAAAAAAAATAGAAACCAAAATAAACTTCCCATGCAATGCATGGGATGTATGACACTGCAATTTTTGGCTTTCAATGTACAACAAATACCAAAACTCATAGTAGGTGAAACTTTCTAAAACTGCTTCTTTTCTCATTTAAGCAAAGAAAAACGTCACATTTCTTACATTTTATATGAAAACGCAAAGAACTATCATTCTGGCATAATTGACGATTCCTTTGGTAAATCGGATGGTCAATTTTGTCTGAACGTACTGAATTCAGATATAGGTCTTGCACTTTTGCTGGGGTTTTCCGCGTCCTTTTCCGAGGTGTGGAAGATTTATTTCTACTGGTAGGAGTACCCATTCTGGTTGACGTAGGAGTATTAACTCTTGACGAGGTAGGTGTACCGGGATTATTGATACTAGGACGGCCTCTTTTTCTTGAGATGCTTTTGCCAGCCTAGCAATAATGTTCAGAAATGTCGAGCTTGAAGTCAAATAGTAATATGTATAGATCAGTCCTGCGTCGCCACAGTAACCAAGCATTAACTGACGAGACCTTATTTTGATCCTATACAGACCTAACAATGAATCAAGCAAATCGACCCCTCCCATGCGTCGGTTATAGACATCAACGGATTGTGGCGATGTTATGTCCTTCTACTGTTAATCTTTTTTGAAATATCTAATCTTAGTAGAAATTGGTTTGCTAGCAACAAACGCAAACAGTAAAGTCAGTACTTTATTGTCATACCATGATACCAGGCTTAGTTTTACGTAATCAACGATGGCAATTTTTTCAACCATATCACCACAACCTATTTTCTTCAGGTCTTTTTCTGTAGACATATCAGTGTTAAGTACTCTGTTTATTCTAACGGTTTCTAATGGCTGCAATCCATTCTTATATAGGTAAACTTGCAATTTTATGCTATTAAAGCAGTTATCGAAAAATAACAACGTTGGAGCTGACACCAAGATCTAGTGCATCACTTAGAACAACTTTGCTTTAATCGCCAACAAAAATATCGAAATCATAACTGAACCCACTCAACAGTTGTTTTTTGTACCCCCACTTATGAGGTTTGGCTGGATTATACTGTTTGAGTTGGTGCCAAGCTTTCGTGGGTATAATTTTGCTCATCTACGGCCAAATATTCTTCTTTGGGTATCAAAAGTAATCGCTTTCTTACTTTATCTATAAGAGACCTAAATTAAAACAGTTTGTCATGACCTGGTGTACCGGTTGGTTTGAAATCATAATTATTATTCAAATGAAGATGACGTTTTATCATTTGGAACCTATTACATGTTATTATTGAATTGATTTGATGCTGACCAATGTTGTTGGGCTAATACATCCGTGTAAATGGTAGGTGGACTAATGAGGTGAAGATGACACTACCGATACATTGCTCTTAGCGTTTGTGACATTTACTGGCTTGTGAACATTGGCCTGAGTAGATTTTAGATTCGACTGTTCCGTATAAATGTTATAAAATCTTCTGTGATAAAAAAAATTGTAAAAATTTTGCAGGTGACTCTAATTCTTGAGTAAACTCTAGCAATTCCAGGCTACTAGTAAACTATTTATTATTATTTTAATCATACGCTGGAATTTTTCCTTTTGTCCAGATAATTTTTTCCTTTACTACTTGCTTTTGTTTGAAAGTTTTAGGTCTAGGATCAAGTATTTCGTCATCGGAAGTATAGGTATCGGATGGTGGAATAATTAATGGTTTTTTACGTATTTAGTAGCGCAAGCGTGAAAGCGGAACATCGTCATCGGAATTTGATAATGAATCATCGTTACTAAGAAAACCATCATCAGGAATAGGTTTAATGCAGTTAGCAATTTGTTACAAGCTTATAAGTCTTACGAACCTTACACGGCCAACTCACACAGTCGGAGATAGGGTAGGTTCAAGTGAATAATAATTAAGGGCACCAGATCTTTTATAATTAACACCTCTGCTTTGATCAAAACAGACGGTCCAAGCTTATAACGAATTTTTAGGTTCGTAATCTTTGTTACTCTGATGTTTGGGTAACCTCAATAAAAGAGAAAGGTATGTTACCATAAAAAAAAAATTAAGCAGGTATAAAAACTTTAATTTAGTAAGGTAGGTTATTAACAATAGTATATCTAATTCTCAATTCATAAATGTCAGAAGTATCGGCAACACACAATACATAAGTTGAGTCGAAGTGAATAGCGAAGAAAATTTTGTAATAGATGTCGTTTGTACACAGCATGCGGTACACACAAAATAAATAATGAAACTACCTTAATGGTATTAAAACAATGATCGTAGTGACGGAAATTAACATAAGCAAAAGTTCCGTGAGTGACTTTTCTGACAGCGACAAAATAATTAAATAAACTTTCCCACAATCCAATACCTACTTGATCGAAGAAAACGTTTTCCTCGGTGAGTGAGGCTGGAATAGTTATAAATAGCAAATCGTGTCAACACAATAACTCACAAAGATAGGAAGCTACAAAATCGTTAATAATAAAAAAAAATAGATATAAGAACCCGTTGTATCGAATGCTGTTATTCACAATTATTAAAAGGTGGATATCGCAATTGACTGACGTATAAAAAATAACATCTCAAAGGAAATGCTGGTCAAGACTTTGTTTTTGTTGTGGATAATATGCCTTCCAGAATTCTAAGCGTTTAGTAAATTTATCGATATTAATTCTTCATTGCTCGTTTATTAAATCGAACATGTGCCCAAAGCTAAGCGGAACGGCTATCAAATTAAGAAAGAAATTACTAATGAATCTTAACAAAACGGATGTAAGTATCTGTGACGAATAAATTGCTGTAAATACGTAATGAATTTATAATTTGATTTCCATTACAGAGAATGTTAATAGAAACTTCCAGTCTTTAAACGAAACAGGCCATTTTATGCAGCTGACAGCTTAACGACTTTGTCGTAAAATGACAGTCACAAGAAAAAATCGCAGAGGGTGTCAAAACCGGAATCTAATTTTAACTCAATATACAGGGTATTACGTTATAAAAATTTTGCACATAACAAGTACCATAAAAGCGTAGAAGAAGCATTCTGGAAAGATAGAAAAAATAAGATACTCTGAATGCATGCAAAGCTATTTTACGCGCAAACTGAATACGAAGCCAAAAATGGCTCACGTAGAAAATAGTGAAAATGAAGTGTAAGGAACAAATATTTTGAATAAATTGCGATAGGGGTTAAAAACAGAGGCTTTGTCGAGTATTATTTACATTTTTAAAAATCTATTTTTTTACCTTTTCTATTTAATTTCCACCAACAAATCTGCAGTACATTTCATTACAAACGAATTTGCGTACGCACCAGAGAAAAGTGAGGTTATAGTGACATACGACGTTGGCATTGACAATAAAAATTGCGTTTCGTTTCAGTTTAAACTCCATGATATTACTATAATAAAATTTTATAAATTTTCTTCAAATTAGGGTAGCAAAAAATTACTAAGGTTTAGCAGTCATTACCTAACGTTTGAGAGGTTCTTAGTTAGATTTCAATTGCTTGTTTGAGTTTTACAATTTCTCTTTCGCCCTAAGGAAACCCCTTATAATAATAAGCGAAACGTGGATAACTTTGGTTGCAACAATGACACGGTCCAAACCCGGAAGACGTCCTCGTCTTAGTATGTTTTTTTACTTGGATTACGTGGCCGTACTCTGTTTTTTTCTTGCGGTAATTTTTGCAATTGTACTGATATAGCTACGCTGTATTTGTTGGTGGATTAAAGTTGTGTTTTTTTCATACAATTTTTGAATTGCGCAGTTATTAAATGCAACTAACAATTTACGACGATATCTATAGCACTAATTGGTTAAATTTTACGTTAATCTTAGTGAAACCAGATAAAAATATTGTTATAAAATTTTGACGTATTACCATATGTTAGAATACAGTTTTGATATTTAAAACAATGCAAAATACTAAAATTTCAAATTGTTAAGTTATAAAAACCGTATCGGCTAATATAATTAAACAGATTTTGTTGCTAAATTTATGTCAAAAAAACAACATCAAAAATTTAATATGCATTCCAACTTAAAACCTTCTACGATTTCAAAAACAGTAGACTATAAAAAACTAAATTAAAATAATTGTCTGTAGCTGGTCCTCATACCCTCGCACCTGTCGTGTGAAAATTAGATTACACTAAAAATTTCCTTGTCACGTCACGACACCTTAGAGTGAATAGATTTGAGATCAGTAGAACACTTATCGAAACTGTAGACTTGATTTAAGGTAAAGCTTGGCGCATTCAATTTGTTTCTGATTAAATCGATTGATATAAGAATTTTACTTGTGATAACACCTTATGTGCGTTTAGCCAATTAATTTTTAGCAATTATTCCAAAAATTTGCACTAGCTAGCAGCAGACTTTCGAGGAGAAGTAACTGTGAGTATTTTACTTCCAATTTTTTTAAATTTAATTTTGTGTTTCTTTGTCGGTCGGTTGTATCTCTAAATATACGTACATGCTTGGTCGTTATCACAATTTGTGTTGTATTTGTAAAATCAAAGTAGACAGTGCGCTGTGGTGTTGTGACCTTATCAAATCTTACGTTTGCGAACTAAAATTTATAAGTACAAATTGTTTTATACTTGTTGCCAGAATGTGAATGTTTATGCCAATGAATTTACTTTATTGCACGACGTGTTGCCTAACC
The DNA here is from genome assembly GCA_035610365.1 of Aquatica leii. Classification (NCBI taxonomy): domain Eukaryota; kingdom Metazoa; phylum Arthropoda; class Insecta; order Coleoptera; family Lampyridae; genus Aquatica; species Aquatica leii. The sequence goes on from CM069436.1 coordinate 109,457,833, forward strand.
AAAAAAGGGGGCTTACTTTATATTGTGTATGTATCATCAACTTTTAGTATTTATATAACAATATACTTCGTTCTTAAACTTTGTTTGTGACAGAATAAACATACTCTGCTTTACTAGTTACGTGATGTCTTTTATTCTCTTACGGCTCGGCGTAGATTTAAACGGAATCTATCTGGTCACTTTTCTCTTCTTCGTTTTGGCATCCTTTTAAACTCATTTTATAATTTGGCACCATAAAGATTACGATCCAATCTCCGGAAGCATCTGAGTTAGTCGGCACTAATACAGTTACTAGAAAATCCAGGTAACATATTTTAAATAGAGTTTATTTTAATTCAAAATCGGTTTAAATGATAACTTTATGTTAAACTAATCTATTTTATTTTTGAGTAATTATCATTTTCACGTTTTCTACATGGAAATCACAATGACGCGACACAACTTGTCATTATACATATTCAGCTACGGAAGACATTTAAACGGAAGCCAGTTTTAAATAAAACCATCGTTTGTTGTAGATCAATGAACAGTTGTTAACATTATAAATATAAAATTAATTTTTTTTGTTTTTTTTAAATGTATATACAAAACCAACTGCAGTTATGCCAAAAATTCAAACGATTTTGATATGAAATAAACTCCCAAATCGCTATTTACGCACAATATTGGTCCATTTTAATATTTAAAATTTAATTCAGAACGAAATTTATTTGATTCGGTAAACAGGCGTGATTTGAATTTATTTAGAATAGTAAATGTAACGTAAACTAGTTTTGTTTCGCAGAATATTCAAGTTGTATACACAGATTTTAAATTCTTTTCATTTCTCAAGAAAATAGAAATACCATATCTCGAAGAAGATTTACAATAATATCATGGAAATTTCATTTCGCATTTACAATACATGTATGAATAGATGTTCTCCGTTAGCGTGTTTTCAATACTTCAAAAATACAATGTTTCTTAGCTGTGAAGTGATATTTATTCAAGCGTACAGCATTTCGATGCATTCTATTTGTGATCGTTTTATGCAAAGATTTACTCTTTCGGATTGGTTTTATGATTTCATAACAAAATTTGTTTGTTATTTTAGATTTGTCTATAAGTAGTATTAGCAATTAAAAAACGTATCTTATACATAATACATTTTATTATATTCAACATATTTAAGCCTCTGCAAGACGTCCAATTCCAAAGTAGATCGTTCCGTTTAAAAAAGCCGAGCTTTACCCCTTAAAGTTCTGCATCTTAGAGTTTAAATGAATTACACAATTATGTATTCGAAACATTTATGGATACCTTAAATAGTGCTAAAATGTTATTTCAAGACATTATTTTGTTTCTCAAAAGCATGTCACTCTTTGAAGTCATAAATTTTGAACAAAACTATTAAAACGTCTTTATAATTTTGCAAAGACTAAATTAAAGTACCTATAACTTTATATCATTCTAAAATAGACTTAAAAAAATCCAAAAACGTATTAATATATTTTATTTAAAACAATAATGTTTTTTGTTTGTCCTAACATTATGGAATATCTTGTATAGTAGAAAATAATTTTTAAAATATAAAACTTTAAAAACCCCACAACTTTTGTAAATATTTTTTTTTATATTTTGTACAATAAGAAAGTAATTTACTTTGACACACTAATGGCCCACTCTTATGTACTTTTGTTTTAATTAAAATAAATTATTTAAATATATATAATAATTTAAATAAATAATTTAATAAATTATTAATCTATTATACTTAATTATAGTTTTTCTTCTTTTTTTTTCACAAGATTTGACACAATTTTAGTTTGATATCAAGCTTACAATGACAAACCGGCTTCTGGCATTGCTGCCTATACGCAGTTCTGCAACTTTTCCAACACAGAGAAAAAAAGTTGTATTCTTTAATGAGAGATATCATATTTTTTTAAACATTGGAAATGCTTGATTGCTATTTTAGGAGCTCTTTCAATTCAATCAAATATTTTCTATTCATGTTGATAAACTCTCTGAAACAAACTTTTGACATCTGGATTCGAAAGCACTGTCAACGGCGTACCAATCAAAAAATGTGCAGGAGTAACGGCTTGGAGATTGTTTGCGAATGTCAGAGGACATACAGCACAGTGCAAGATTCCTTGTAAGTCAAGATTTTTTTAAATGTGTTTTATATCAGCCTCCTATCGGTCTCCAAAATAGAAACAAAATGCTACTTACTGCTATCAATAACAATAACTTTGACAATAAAAGAAAAAACTACTGCTGTAGTTCAGAATCAACCCCAACAAAGTTAGTTCCGGTATTAAAAAAAAATGCTTCTACCAGCAACCAAACGTCAAAATGTCATTACGAATTCAATAGTTAGACCGGTCACCAGTTTGAGATAAACTTATTTAGTCAAAAAGCAGATAAATCAGTATAAATAGACTTTCATAGACTTACAACCGCAATCTTTGCGGCTTCTGATCATAATTGGGCCTCTGTAATAAATTCCAGTTACATGAAATTGCAGAGAAAGCTGTACGAAAAAAGAAAAAATTTCCAAAGTTGAAGTTGTGTTTGGGAAAAAATCTGCTTGAAACATTTGGATCAGGCAGTAAGACTGACAGCATTTCTTTAACAGTAAAATTACGCAAATGATGGTTCTTCTTGCTGAACAAGTTATACTAGAAGAATTCTCTATGTAAAAATCATAGAAACAAAACTAAATTATTATTTGAATATCCAGGTTCAATTTGACCAGCTCGGAATTAACAAGATCAAAACTAAATTACGAAGATTTGTCATCCAACAGCCAAAATAGGACATTCTACCAAAAAATACAATTCTTTAAATGTTAAGAAAGTATTGCTCTACAGAACATTTGACTAAGTAGGTACGAACATGTTTCCAAACAAAATTCAAAATAAATGTTGGGGTTTTAAACGAGTGGGCGTGTGATTTACCACTTTACGACAATGATTGAGTGCGACCATAAATCTGTAGAAGATATCTTTAATCTGAGGATTTGCACACAAAAGATGAGAATAAACGTAGTTTCTTTTTTTAACAGATCGAAACTGTAAACATCCACTAATTACGTTTATGGAAGTGTTAAAAAGCACCAAACAAGAAATCTGTAAAACTCAAAGACTAACGAGCTCAGTGACTTATGAACGCTGTTTTAAAAATGTATTGTTAAGAACGGAACCTTCTCGAAAGAGCTATTCTAACCAAAGTTGTTGGAGCATTATTTTTGCAAAAATTGTGCAATGCTGAAAATACAAAAAATGGCATAAAAACGAAGCAAAATTGGTTTTATAGGTGACTATTGTAACGGTTAATTTAGTAACTTGCAATTGTTTCGTCTGACAAATAGGTAACTTTGCTAACGTATAATTACCTGACGTCGAAAGATTTTTCTTTGAGTTTTATAATAGCACATGGCGCAAGCGTAGTTCATCTTCTAAAAACTGTCTCCGGTCACTTTTGATTTTGTGTCGGCGTTGCAAACAAAAGGATTGGTAAGAGAATAAGATTTTTTTATCAATGGAAATTTGGTTTATTGATTTTTTTTTAGTAGAATCCGAGATAATTCTTTCGCATGTGGAATAATTTTTGTACGACTCATATTGTAGGTTAGTATTAACACGTGCTGAATCTTGTCTTGAGTTACCAACTATTCCTTGTTAATTTAGCTTTTATGGTTTACTCGATAAAGTAGCTCTGACGGCCTACTCGATCAAGTAACTCTGATGCTATACTTATTCATTAATTCGCATGATCTACTCGATTATTTAACTATGATCGCCTATCCTGTGTTTAATTAAATTTTATGGCGTTCGAAGATTTTAAGCTGGCTACGACCTGCTGTATTACTGCGATTTTGGAGAGTATATTCCCACATGTAGTTGGAGTTGCTAAGCAGGTATTTATTTGCACGTTATTTGAATGGTGAACAGACAGGGAGAAGCAACGTCATTTCGACCTTAATTCGAACGAGTCAGTCAAAGGTCTACCGATACACAGCCGCTATAACAAGTAAATTGTGTCGGTCAATGTAGAAATATTAGACTAAACGAATTAATTAATTAATATACTTATAACTGATGTACTTTAGCATATACGCTTAAAAAATTTTTCTTTTGCTTCACAAATAGGATTTAACTTTCAGTAATTTAAATGTTCTAATAAATGTAAAGAAACTGGAAGTACGCGTTGAAGTTGATGTTAGGTTATGAGGTATAACCCAGATAATCATCCGGCTCACAAACTTGACGTCAAGGCCACGAGCGGATTGTAATCAATCAATTACGCAAACGCATCTAATTATTGCTACCGTTAGTGAATTGTTGCGGTGTGTTAAATAAAAAAAATATATATACTTGCTTCCAGAGTCTACTTTAGACCTGCGTTACAATTTCCTTATTAATGTCATATGTATAGCATTGCTAGTGGCGTAGTCACCGCAGCAGCAGATATTTTGTGATTGGCGACGATTAGATTTCTGCATTCTCTTTTATTTAATAGAGTCGGTTGTTGTAAATAAACAAAACAATTTTTTTGTATCAATAATCGAATCTGTCATTTACTATTGAGAATCAGTGTTTTATTTCGGAATGTACTTTATGGATTTTTTTTCACCTCCTTAATTGGTACGTTACATTATGTTTAGATCAATCAATAAAATAGGTTTTGTGGAATCCAATCTTTACAAAATACGCTAAAAGAATCTTTGATTAGGGTCGTTCAAATCCTGTTTATACATCTTCTCGGTACTTGTCAATATGGTATCACAATGATTGCGAAAACAAATTAAATTAAAAAATAAGTCCTGTTGTATAGTACGGCTAACCATTTAAATGCTATAAAATAAATGTTTTGTTGTAGTTGCTAATGAACCGTTAAAAACAGCACGTAACTTGTTAGTAACGTACACAAAAAGTCAGAGATTACAATCTACCTTGAGCAGCTTTGCACGAGTCAACCAGTAATTCTATTAACTAATTATGTGGAATAAAAACTATGAATCTGATGTCATTGTTTTATTGAACAAAGTAAGCTTCACTAGCATTTTTGTAATGTGATAACACTTTTTTTATTACATAACCTAGCAATTTCCAGAACCGGCAAATGTAATTTGAAAAATCATCCCGAGTGCTTAAATGAAATGAAAATACAAATAAACTAATATTATCCTAAAATATATTTAAGTTCACGTAGAAGTTTAAAATTTACTCAAACGCTTATCTATTATACGTGGTATCTTTACCACAAGATGGCGTTCCAAAAACATTTAACAAAAGTCTTCATTTTTTAAATTTAGTTAATCTTTCGTCGCATTTGGTTAATGAATCACAAGGTATGCCAAATACGAATGCAAACGTATCCACAGCAAACGATTTAGATAACGATTTTGGTCTCTCAGAATAAGATTTGGACTTTTCCGAATGCGCTTTGACATGATTATACGCTAAACACAGCTTTATGTCGTGCGATCGCAATTTCACATAAGTAGAGAAACGCAACGCTAACTTTGAATTTTGAAATAATAAAAAGGTCTTAGAAAAACGGAATTGAAAACAATTGGATTCAGAAAGTAAGATCTCTGACAAAAAAAAATCCTTCCACACAGTGATTTGCTGAACCAAAACACAAAGAGTTTTACAGAACGTTAGTATAGTAAAGATATTTTTTGGCAGCGCATTCATCATTTCTTATGTCACTTACGTTGTTTCTACTATGGCACTTACTTTTTCTATTTAATCAAAGTTGTTGTGGGATAAAACTTTATTTGTTAATTTGAATTTAGTTTTTTTATCAAAATTAAATTTTTGTAAAATAAACATAAGAAAAATAAAATGCGGTTTTTAGAAAGTTTTTATGGAGTATCTACAAAACCCAATTTTGGCAATTACCCTCTTTGACACTTCTACTCTTCAATTACTTGTGATTCAAATTTGTCTTATTCAAGGAACAAGACAATTTGAGATGACCATGACATCAAACAATAAACGTGTCGTTAACATGCCTAAACCAAACTTTAAGTTTTAATATTGATGATTCCAAAGCAACCGTTCCACAAAATTCCATAAAAAATGTAAGGTGCAACAGGCAATACAGGAGAAGCCATAGCAGTACCAGAAATCTGTTTGTAAAAGTTGTTATGAGATTGAAAGTAAGTGGATGATAAACACTTATTAATAAAAGTAATCAAACTCAAGTCTTTGTCATAGTGAGACAGAATCTGTTTGATAATAATAAGCGAGTCTTTAATAGAAACTTTGGTAAAAGATAAAGTGACATTAAAACTCAGAAGAACATCTTAAGATTCAAGCTAATTCAAGGCGAGGTGCTTTTAAATTTGAAGTAGTAAGTCGACCTTTAGTTTATGGAGGCAGATTGGAAGATTTGATGATTTCGCTGACCTCACGTTTAATCCTAGCAGTGGGATTACTAGTTAGAGGAACGTACGTTTTCTTTGACAGAATAGAATGGATTTATGCAGCATAATCAATTTGGTTCAAAACGGTAGGTGCGTGTGCTTTTGTCAACTGAAAGAACAATGATATCTGGGTTTTTACAAAGTCTTTTCAGACCTAACTTTTCCGACTTAGAAGTGTTAGATTTAGAAACTTTAGATAATTCAAATGGTTTGGTAGAGTGAAGACGAATGGTATCTGATATGTGTCAAAAAGATGTTTTATAGAAGACTCGACAGCACGTACAATATCTTCTTTAGGAATACGTTTAGGGCCAACAACAAAATTCAAACGTTTAGATAGCACCAATTCCTGTTCTGAAGTTAGAGTCAAGCTAGATAATTTAACGACCGTTTTTAAGAGGTCTATAGTAGATGAAACTTATTGATTCTTAAATTCCTATAATTGAAATAGTGCCCGTTCGTGTATCAACGCTAGACTAGCACGGTGTAGGAAAGTTTAAAAAAAAGGTGTCTGTTTGTGGAACTTAGTTTTAGAGAATGCAAGAATAACGTTGTGGACACGACAGCGACTACAGAAGTTAAAGTGCACGAAACTTTGACGAATTTTTGGCAAAGTTTGAAAAATACGGATGTTTTAGAAGAAATATTCTCTTCGTAGAAATTGTTAATGTAATAGGAAACGCATCCACGACTAGGCTCTCAAACTAGGATAAGAACGTCTTCCGGGTTTCGACCGTGTCATTGTTGTAACTGAAGTTACCAATTACTATTACTAATTACTATTAATTTCGAATATGCACTTTTATTAAGTACAAGTTACGAAACCAACCAAAAGTAGTAATAATATGTAAATTCATTGTTTTTATAAGATTATAATGTAATACAGAGATAAAGTACGTATAAAAACTGCACTAAGATAGTATAAATAATAGCGTACAGATATCAGGCATGTTTGGCAGAAACATCTTGGTTTCTCGCAACCTTTGATAAAGTGAATTTGAATCTGTGTTATAATAAATTTGAAAAATTTTGTTATTTGACTGATTCGATTACTTACTGTTACTAAAATATATTTACATTTGATTATAAAAAGGTTACTACTAAATAGGAACGTTTTCTAACATAACCTTAAACAAATTGTATTTTAAATAATTCAACAAAGCCTTCCCTACAATATATAATTAGTATTTTATTCAGTATTAATTAAGGCGAAATGTTTTGACATTATGTCATCTTCAAGTTTCTAAATTATATATAAGTTAAAGCGAACTTAAAAATATACAAATTAATATACTTACAGAATAATTTAAATAAAATAAATATATGTCAAAAATTACATAACAATAAATTGGCATGTATTATTGAAAATTATGAATAAATAAGACAAAAGTAATAATTTAGAAGAAATGAAGTGAAAAAATATAATTATTTAAAAAAAGAAATTGTTTATTATTAATAATTTTATTCGGCGATTTATTTGGATGAGTCTTATGTTCTTTAACAATTTCTTTTATTTAAAAAAATAGTTTAATTCCTTTATTACAAATGCTAAGAATTTCATAATCTTTATTTAAATCAAAAGAATGGTTAAAATTTAAAATGTGATTAGCAAACGAAGATTTAGATGAGTAGTTAAATATATTAATATTTTTCATGCATGAATAATATTCTAAAAATCCAGTAATAAATTTACGTCCAGTTTGACCTATATAAAAAGAATTGCAATTACTACATTTTAATTAGTAAATTTCTGATTCAGGAAGAATATCAATGTTATCTTTTTATTAACTAATAAAGATTTTAAATTATTTTTTAAGTAATAATAAAATTAGTATTACAACTTTTAAACAAATTTTAAAATTTAAATGAAGAAGTTCCTATGTATAGAAAAGAAAAATAAGTTTTAAATTTATTGGAATTGAAACTTAGATTTGCCGGGTTTATAATTTCTACAAAAAAATTAATTTTATTTTGTAATTTTTTTATAAGGTGTAAAACTATTAGTATTTGCTAAATGATAAAAGAATGATTAAAATTTAAAATGTGATTAGCAAACGAAGATTTAGATGAGTAGTTAAATATATTAATATTTTTCATGCATGAATAATATTCTAAAAATCCAGTACAAAATTTACGTCCAGTTTGACCTATATAAAAAGAATTGCAATTACTACATTTTAATTTGTAAATTTCTGATTTATGAAGAATGTCAATGTTATCTTTTTATTAACTAATAAAGATTTTAAGATATTTTTTAAATAAAAATAAAATTAGTATTACAACTTTTAAACAAATTATAACATTAAAATGAAGAAATTCTTATGTATAGAGAAGATAAATAAATTTTAAGTTTATTGGAATTGAAACTTAGACTTGTCAGATTTATAATTTCTATAAAAAAATTAGTTTTATGTTATTTTTATAAGATGTAAAGGATAAACATTAGTATTTGCTAAATGATAAATAATTTTAAGTTCTTTATTAAAATTTTGTTTGTCAAAAAGAATATTGTATAAACGGTTAAAGAAAAACCTAAAAAGCGCTTATTTATGTAGAAGAGGATGAAATGATGAAAAAGGAATAACATGATCAGTAGTAGTAGATTTTCTATAACTTCCGATTTTTAAAGAGTTATTTAAATTTGTAATAAATAAATCAGCTTGCTGGATTCTTTTTCTAAAATGTTTAACTAAAAAACTAAACTCTTTTTTACGTACCGTCAAAACTAATGCAACAGCATCCACACAGCCCTAAATAATTTAGTTTCCAAATATTAAAATTGTGACCCGCGGAAAACTTGTACAAGTCTTATAACTAATACTATCATAATTATCTTGTATACTAATGACTTTGATTTCTACGGAAACGATTTTGACCTATACGAAAAATGAAATTAGTCAAACAAAATGCACAACGTTGCCGATTATTGATAAACATACAATGTATCGTATTATCTGTTTGTCGAAGAAAAAATATAATTTATAAATTATTCTAAATTGTGTAATTTCATTAAATAAGAATGTAATTTTTAATTTATAAAATGGTATTATTTAAATTATATAATCTAAACAAAATTTAAATTCTTTGTACCTGTAATTAAATATAAAGAAATTATCTATAAACGAAAGTCTACTTAAATAGAAGTGACGTTTCAAAATAACTTGTGAATTTAAAATCTTAGACTTGTTAAAAATTACAAAATAAAGTTCGATTTAAAAAGTAACTTCCTGTAAAAGCGGAACTGTAATAAGTCATTGAATAAACATTGAAATTAAATTTTGCAAATGTTTTCTTTTTATAAATCATGAAGAAATACAAAAGAACGTTGAAATTTAATTTTATTTTTTTATAACAAGTAACTAAAATTTTAATAATAAGTAATGCAATTTGTTGTATTATTTAAAAAAGAATAAATTTCAAATTGTACACATAAAAAACATTTTTTCTTAATAGGTTATTTTTATATAGCTAAAGAAACTGTATCTTCGTTTACGCAATCACGGAAGCAAGTGCATTTCTAAGAAATCAAATTCTTTCTATGACTACCCAGATAGTATTACGTATAAAAAATGTATGAAATGCGTTTGATGGTCAAAAGTAATAAAATAAGAAATACATTGTAAATAATTAATGTATATATTAGGAATCCCGAAACGAGATAAAATTTTTACAGTAACCTCAGCCAATCTGCTAAAGGATTTCATTGATTTTTACAAGATTCTATTGTGTTAGCTAAATTAAATTGTTAAACTTAATATAATTTTTTCAAAATCTTTTTGCATTTTTTTGCTGATGTTTACGTTAATAAAATAACAATCAGAATTCTGTGTTTCTAAGTTTCTAGCACTTGTTATTAAAACTAAAACATGTATTTTATTACAGTTTTTATAAACATTGATGTTTAAGTAATTATAAAAAAAATATTAAAAATGTTTAAAATATTTTTATTATAAAAATTAAACAAGTATTGTACAGAATAAATTTGTAAGATGAGAATGTAGCTAATTTACCTTATGGCTTAAGTTTGTTAATCAAGATAACTCGACTAAAGTTATACAAGCCGAAAGTCATGTTGGTTATGAGATTAGAACTTTCTTATTGTTGCTAATTTAATTTGTCTTTACTACCTCCCAGGCCAATCAAATTTACATAAGAATACAACATAAAAGATCGTAGGTACATATGCATATGTAAAAACGAGCGTTTTATTAATACGGTAAAATTAAATATTTATAATCAGATACAAACACAATACGTGAATCTAATTAGAATTATTAAAATCGTTGTGTAACTCATTTGTTAAAAGATTTTCGGTGTACAATTTCTATTAAATAAATTGTTAGAATGTTAAATTTTTAACAATAAAGGAACTACTCTTTAAATCTTTGGCTTAAAGTATAATTTTTTGTGTGACATTTAAGTTTGCTATTGTTAGGCACGACTCTATTTAGAAAATTAGAAATTTAAATTTCTATTAATTTTTTTTTATTAATTGTGTCAGAAACACTATGAGACAGTATATTAATAATAAGTATGTTTTTTGTCCAACCCATGTTTTAAGTAATTATTTGTATTAATTTCTAAGAAATAAGTAATTTATTACTATAAACATTTTTTTTATTTTTAACGATTATTAATGTACTCAGTTCTTTGCTAAAAACAACTATTATCACATTTTAGACCGGACAATACCATTTGAAGAACGTGAAAATAACATTATCCGACAGCAATCTGAAGTTTCAGTATTTTTCATTGTTTTAAACATGAAAACTATATTTTAACGTAAGATACGTTACATTTTTAAATAATATTTTATCTGTTTTTACTAAAATTAACATAGTAAGAAACGCTTTCTTATTACACAAAAATCCAGAAAATTCTGAATTGTGTCGTCATAACTTTTTTGCAATATGAAACTGAAATTAAGTGAGTTTTAGTATAGAATGTCCACACCGTTAGTATCTTGTGCTTTTATGAGTTTTCGTTGCTCACTTATGGTTGGTTCATGGTCATTTAAGTTCGTTTTTATGATAAAATTTATGTAGTTATTAATTGTAATGTAATGCATAATTGTCTTATGGTTATTGGCAAAATCTTAAATATGTAATTTTTGTAAGTATTACAAAAGAAACAGCAAAAAAAAGTGTCTAGATGATTGCAGCATAAGAATTGGTTGTTTCTGTAATAACATTTATGTTCTGTTATTTATTATAATGTAATACATAATATTCTTATAGTTATCGTGTAAATCTTAAATTTGTAGTTTTTTGAAGTAAATTTTCCGACAAAATGAAAGGACCACCAAACAAACTTGATATAATTTTTCCAATTTACAAACTCTATAGCACATGATATCTTATGGATATCCATAAAATGTCTTTAATGTGGATATTCATAATCAGATGTTCGGTGGACATCATTTCTCCGATATTTATAGGATATACGTAAAATGATAATCTTATGGACATCCATAAAAGATGTTGTTTACTTCCTCAAAATTTATATTTTTGCATTAACATGTTTATATCGATATTTTAATAAAATTGCGGAATTTCATTATTATTTTGCTATATAATCAATTCAATAATAGACAATGCGTTTGTAAAGTAGCAATTTAATCAAACGAAAAATAAAATTATACAAAGATATGCAGTTGGGAATTACAAGTAATTTCTCAAGCGTTTGTATTTTTGTGGTTATATCACTCATTTTTTGTATATAGTTAACGTGGGAAAACAATAAATAATATCTTGTGATGTCAAAAATTTATAACATTAGGTTAAGCTTTGTAGGTTCTGTGCATTTGTAGAAATACAAATGCATGCTAGAAAGTTGCAAAAGAGGTACAAAAACCGAAAATATCAGATATATTTTTTTATGGATATTCATTAAACCTTTTTGTGTGGATGTTCATAAAACATCTTTATGTAGCTGTCATATGGACATCTTATAGACACCGAAGATATCCATTGGATGTTAATAGATGTCTTTGTCCTATATCGGAGTTGTTTTCAACATACTTTTTTCATATTATACATTCACGTTTATTAAACATTATTATAATAGTTTGCCACGAAACAATTAACAATAACAAGACGTTCTCTGTTAGGAAACAAAAAATTAATAAAAAGACGTCATTGCTGACACACCTTTTTAAATCATTTAATTAATAGAGCGTGATTTTTGTCTTGAAAATTAGTGAATTTGTTTGAATTAAGGCTGGTTGCTCACTTAGTGAAAATTTAAAATTTCTTGTGTGTACTGTATTCTTGCATAATTTATAATCATAAACAACTGTTTTATATTAAACGTATGTAAAGAACTAGAAAGTACATTAAAACCGTGCGTGTTATATCATATTTTACTAAGCTTAGTAATCAAGTGTCTTATGATAGTTTACTACGATTGATAACAGTAGTAAGATTTCGGTGCAAACAAAAAACAAATTTTGATTTGTTATGCAAGTTGATCCTAAAAATTCTTGTGAGAGTGTACTTGCATAGTTTGTAAACTGTTTGAAAATATGTGGTAGATATAAGATTTAGGTGTAACTAAAAACAATAAATAAAGTATTAATTTTAATAAAGTCATTTAACAGAAAAGATTTTCAAGATGGTTGCAAAATTCTTCAAAAAAATTTTCTTCAACTAGATATAAAGAAATTTATTTATTAACTTTATGAAAAGCCTAAAATATCAAAAAAATTTTTGTTTGTAATACAAAACTATAAAAATTCTTTGAAAGTCAAGAATTCTCCAAGAAACATTTCAAAATCGGAATTTTTTGCATGAAAATCTCTTAAACAAAAGGAAACGGCGCTTTACAAACGTATAAAAGAGTTGTCAATTAATGAAGCCGATAAAAAACTTTAATACCGAAAACTCTGCCATTTTACGGATTACCTTATATTCATAAGTCTAATATTCCTTCTCGGCCTATTCTCAGTGCTATAAATTTATATAATTTTCATTTGCAACCGACTGACATTCTGGTTAGTTTTGAAGTCTAGTCTTTTTTTACTAACGTACTGATTCCTGATTCAACTAACATCATTATATCTTTATTCAACAAGAACAAAATTTCAAGCAAAATATACCTATTATCAAAAATGTTTGACTTCTACATATTTTACTTTTTGAGAAAAGTTTTACTAACAAACATCAGCAACCGACATCGGTTTTCCGCTTTCACTAGTTGTTGCAAATATATTTAAAAAAAAAGCTTTATCAACATTTTATCTAAAACCTAAGTGCCGGTACAGATACGTTGACAACATCTTTATTATTTGGCAACGTAGTCCTTCTACGCTCAACGAGCTTCTATGTCATTTAAACTTAATTCATTAAAATATTCGTATACTATTAAATTAGAAAATATGTAACTCTTCTTTTCCATTTTTGAACGTTTTAGTTAATCAAAATGAAGATGGTTCATTATCGTATATAGTTTATCAAAAATATACCCATACGGATGGATATTTGAATGGATTGTCTCATTATTGCTCTTCTCAAAAATTATCAGTAGTAAATTTTTTAGAATACAAAGCTGTCTCCTTAAATCAAAACCAACATCTTTAAAAAGAGTTGAATCATCTAGCCAAGGTCTTAATCGCAAATAATTACAATACAAAAAAAATTAAGCGGTATATTACAAAGTTTACGTTTACGAATTTAGGTCTCAACCAGTGTCTTTCGTTTATCTACTATATGTCAAAGGTACCACAGACCCTATAGGAAAAATGTTGTCTAAACACTACATTGTTACTGGGTATTCTACTCTTCCTAAACTGGGTCAACTCTTAAATCCGCTGAAGAATGTTATTTCTTTTCAATCTGACGGTGTTTATACCATTCTATGCTCTTGTGGTTGTGCATACATAGGAGAAACGAGTAGAAGCGTGGGAATTTGTATAAAAAGCATCACAGGTGTACTCATCTTAAACAACTTGCTAAGTCAACGGTGGCGAAATATGTACTAGAATTGAGTTATCAAATTAAGTTTGAAAACTAAAATTTTGGCAAATGTTTCAAATTACTATAACCAAAATTTTAGAGAATACATTAAAACATGGAAACCTGAATTCTACTATATAAATGTTCTTCTCTGCTTTTGTTGAGAACTGATATCAATCACTGCAACGGCGTACGTATCAACGTGAATAAAAATTTGGGTCGAGAGAGAATAATTATCATTGTTTTCTCTGGAATTATAAGTTTTTATTGTTTTCATCTCGTCTCATCTCATCACTTATTAAACTCAAAAGGAATAGTCCATTTATTTAGCGACTTGTACATAGTGTGATGCTCACTGTATATAGTACGAATGTAATATAAACAATAATTATCAGCAACACTCTAGAGAATCGTCAAAAAAAATTGTATAGAAAAGTCTTAAATTGAAGACGAAAAGATGAATGTATTTTTTCTGAACTTTTTTTAACCGATTTATCGTACAAACGATATGAAATTTTAAAATATACAGCGGTATACCACAAAAATAATAATATTTATAATGCTACCAAAGCTATACTGGATGTAGTAGATAAGCTCAGTGGCACTTACAATGTCAGCAGAAATAAATGCAAACTTAAATGACAAACAGTTTAAAAGAGGTTTTATCTTCAAGAGTTGGGCCTAGCAGATTTTCTTGAGAGAAAAAATAAACGTTTTTGCAAAAAAAAAAATAAAAACAAAGATGATTCACAACCAAAATTTGCAAAACGTCCGTTTAATTATCCAACTTGTAGGCATTTATATAGAAATTTGCAATGTGCCACACTTACAATGCAGGATTCAAGTGATATTAGAAAAGACCAACTTATTTCTTGTTTTTGTGTAAACTATTTATCAACGCGTCAATGTCATAGTCAACAGTAAACCCAAAGCCAAAACAATTGGTTACTTTAGCTTTATTATATGTTGACTTTGACTCTCCGAAAAAAGTTGCATGTTCAGCCTGCATTAAAAACGAATTAAAAGAAAAAACTGATAAAGTAGTCTACACGATATGTATACAGACTTTTTTGGATCTATTAAAAGAGAAGAGTGATTGATTAATATCATTTCCATACGAATGCAAAAAAAAATTCTTATTGCCCAAGGTACCCAATCAACGAGCGTACTCTAACCGTCAGCTATACTGTTACAATTTTATAGTAGTTAAAAACTCTTCGAAGTGTCTTTAGAACAAAAATAGTAGTTAGAATATGAAAGATTCAAATGACTTATCAAAACAACACGTCAAATGCATTGTCTATTATCAAAAATAGAAAATCTGTTAAATATGCATTTTTAGTATCACTGCAAATAGGTAGGATGTGCCGTTCTTGAGGTTAGACTATAAAAATGGTGTTAATGATTTTAGAAGATAATACAAATGAAAACTCTATTTTGGATATTGAACACAACTCTCATTTAGATATTATTAGGTATAGTGACGTTTCGGGAAGTGAAAATGAAACTACGGATACGGATAATTCAAGTGAAGATTTTATACAACATTCGTCTCAATGCTATAAAGAAAGAAATTAAATAACACAGTGGAACATGCATCCGTATCCCAATACAAAAAAAATGTTTCAAACAAAATATATCTGTATCAATAATACTATTATATATTTGCAAAAAATACAAATTAATTATGCTAAAGAACAAGATGTAAAAGAAACGAATATAATGAAACTAAAAGGATTTATGGGAATTTTATATATTAATGGTGCTTTTCGTTTTCCACGTGGAACAACGTTTGGAATATGGATGGCACTGGTATGAAATTATTACGACTTACAATGGGAATGAATAAATTAGTACGTTTACTTCAAGCACTGCAATATTATAATTTACATAGTCAAAAAAGAAGACGGGTCGGAGATAAACTGGCACGTATACGTATGTTTTTTGATACTTTTGTAGAAAAATGCCGTGACAATTCCACTGTTGAAGAATTTGTCAAAACAGATGAGATGATAGTGGAAAGTGTTCTTTTAGGCTATATATGATTAAGAAACACGCTAAGTATAGCATAAAGGTATTTGCCCTGGTGGATACAAAAAAGTGTTACTCTGGCTACATAGAAATGTATGTAAGTAAGCAAACGCATGGAAATTATGAAGCTAGACATAAACCAAAAGATATCGTCTTACGTCTATCACGGCTAATATGGAATTCTGGAAGAAATATAACGTTCTATAACTGATTTTATTTAATTCTAATGATAGTCGAGAAAAGCATTTGAGCTGTGTAATTTTAAAACGCAATAAAAGAAATCCGAATCTATTTCTAAACACAGAAATTAGACCAGTATTTTCTTTAACTTTTGATTTTTCCAAACATATCTCATTGGTTTTGTATAAATTAAAGAAAAATAGAAGTTTTGACCTCCAGTATGTATTTCAACCATAAAGTAGATAAAATTTTTTAAAAAAAGCTGCCAAAAATTATACGTTTTTACAACTAAACCAAATGCAGCGTATATTTGGTAAATCAAATAAAAAGTATGTATTGTACTAAAAGTTTACATTGACGAAAGTCTTATCCCATTTAGAGGAAGGCTTATTATGAAGCAATATATACCACAAAAAGCCCACAAGTATGAAGTGAAAATTTTCAAGTTATGTTGTAACCAAGGATACACCTGGAATTTTAAAATTTATATGAGCAAAGAGTCAGACCAAGGAAGATCTGTTCCCACCAATGTCGTCTTACAACTTAGTGAACTGCTTCTTAATTCTGGTAGAACTATTGTAACCGACAACTTTTGCACCAGCACTCCTTTGGCCCAAATCTTACTAAACTCGTCAACCCATTTGTTAGGGACATTAAGAAAAAATAGAAAAGGAATTCCTAAAAAAATTCTGCAACAAAAACTTCGTATAGGAGGAACTATTGTCCGAAAAAATGGTTTCGGAATAACAATACTTAAATGGAAAGATCAGAGGGACGTACTTATGTTTTCTACAAAGCATTCTGACGAAAAAATTAAAGTTATGAAAAAAGGAAAAGAGATTGAAAAACCTAAAATGTTAGTTGACTACAATGCAGGAAATTCATCTATTATCTGATCAATTTGCAAGCCATGGTTGCTGTTTACGCAAAACCGTCAAATGGTACAAAGAAGTAGCTGCCAAAAAAACATCTCAATGATAGAATTTAGAAAAAACGTAGTAAAGGCACTTATTGATTCTAAAGAACAAAATGACAATTTGGAAAACCCTCAAGAACAAGTTATTCGCGACAATCGTCTAAAAAATTATTCATTTAAAAAATTACCGAGCAGTGCTCGCATTGGACGCAAAGATTGCAAAGGCTGCTACAAAAAAAAAGGCTCAAGAAAAAATTCCCAAAAGTAGAATTAGAAAAATTGCAACGTATTGTCAATACTGAACACAAAATTATTAATACACCTTAACTTGTATTTTTTCAATAAATAATTGTATTGTTTGAGATAAATTTTAGCATTTTTTTTCTGTCTGCTATGGCCCTGTGATAACAAAAGCAAAAAAAACAGTCTTCACAGGGCCATTGCAGACACAAAAACAGACAGACCGTACAGAAACCCTCTTCCATAGCCAACACAAAACCCACTGTTGGAAATGAATAATGCAGGGCCAGAGAACCCACATACTCAAACACCAGGTCCTGAGATTGTGTCTGCTTGGCGCGGTTAAATTAAATGTAGGACAGACACCGGTGTCTGCCATGGCCTGGTGGTACCCCTTAGGTGCAGACACCGGTGTCTGCTCTGGCGCTTACCGTGTTAAAGACGCAAGTTTTAAAATTGTTCTTTATTTAACAAATTCCTATGTAAATTGTACTTTTTTTTTCGAGTGAGCATTTTTAAACCCCAATGAAATGATAAATAAATTTTTAGAAAGTATCTGAGTAGGAGTAAAAACAAAACAAAAAGAAAGAGTCTGAAACAATAAATTAAAAAATAAGTTAGTACTTTAAAAATGAAGATATTATTGTTGAAGAATGTAAAGGTGCAAAAATGACGTGTTCATAAGTAGAAATATTGCAAAAGTTGACAACAATGAATATTTAGATCTAGAGTAACCACAACTACGTACAAGCAAAACTGAAAGCAATACTTTAATGCCTTTCCCATATAATTAAATTAAAATTATTAACTAATAGTAAAATCTCAATCTTAAAATTCTCAATATACTTACAATTAATAGATAAATTAATAAATTAAACTTAAACAGTTTATGTCAAAATGACAATATAAATTAAACGAGAAAGGTATACAAAACAATAATATTATTAACTAGAAAATTAAATAAATATAAACATAATTTAAATAAAAACAAAATATTATGAAAGAAATAATTTTCAAAATTCATTAATTATTTGCGACTACAAGTTTTAACCTAACGGTCATCATCAGGCCTCTAAAATTATCAACTTAATAGTAATCTAAACTTTAAAATTCATAATATACTTACCATTAATAAATAAATAAATCAATTTAAATTATACAGTTTATGTCAAAATGACAATTAAATTAAAACAAATTAAACAATTTTTTTTACAAGAAAGGTATATAAAATAATAATATTATTAACAATAAAATTAAATAAAAATAATTTAAATAAAAACAAAAATGTTATTTAAGAAAACAAAATAATTTTCAAAATTAACAACTTCATTTAACATGTAGGCGGATCTAAATTATTATGTTTAAAAATTAATTTTTTTTCTCCAAAACAATTAATTTTAGACTTTTATTGTAAATATAAAGCATTTTGTAGTTACTTTTATAATCAAAACAATGGTTATATTCTAATATATGATTAGCGAAAGAAGATTTATTTAGATTTAGAAATTGATTTAATTATTAATTTTGTTAAAGATAAAGTTTTTGAATTTGGTTCTCAACTTTTTACTAAACTTAATTAAAAAATTAATACAAAATAAAGTATCTTTTAATTCACACTTACAAACATAACCTAACACAACCTGTATTTAGTCAGATTCCAGACTTCACCTTTTATAATAGATTAATTAATTTAAGTACTTCAAAATTTGAAAAAGATGAGATAGAGTTTATTAAACTTAGTCTCAAACACAATAATAATAATCTTAATACTAAGCTTTTAGATGAATTCAAAATTGATTTAGAATGCATTTTACATAAAACTTCAAACTTTATTGATTCTAATTATGTTAGAGCTATTGGTCACCAAAAGTTAAAAAAATATTACTTTGTCTCACAGAAAACTTAACAATAAAATATTAAATGCTGTTAAACTAAAACAAAAGAGAGATAACACTGGTCTGCAAAAAAATATTTTTTATCGAGCCCTGACACTATTCCAGGTGATTCTTATGTAAAATGACGTCCTGAATCCAAATATGTCTTCCGTTTTCTTCCATCACCCACCATTTTCGAGGGAGCCCCAAATCTCTAATTTTACCACTTTTCGATAAATTAATTATAATTTATTTATCGAACGATAATAATAATTATAATAATTATTATAATAATAAATATATGGACATGAATTTAATTTAAATGGGAAAAAACCTATTTTAGCTATAAACAGTAATAAATAAAAAGATATTCATCGTTACTTGGTGCTTGCTTTCCTTTTATACCCTGAGGTACAGCTCTCTCGTTTGTGAATCCTGATTGCAGGCCCGTGAGTAGAGCAACAACTTTTAAGTCAGCGCAAAGTTTCCACTTATAATCATAATAACTAATTTTATCAAGGATTCTGAATATGTTTTCGTACGTTTCCTTCATATCAACAGAGTATGCAACTGGAACTGATGGGAAATCATTCCCATTTGCCATCAGGACAACTTTTAAGCTTGTTTTTGATGAATCTATAAGCAGTCTCTATTTGTCTGGGTCACATGGCATCTGTAGCTCTGTCATCAATAAATTTGCATTAGGGCAGAACACTAAACCTTTATCTTCTGAGAAAAAACATTTCAGAGTTACTTGTCTAGTCCTGTAAGAAGATATTTTTACTCCCTTTTCTAAGAGATTCCACTGTTGAAGTCGCGATCCTAGGAGCTGAGATTTAGTCTTGGGTAACTGCAAACCCCTGACAAGATCATTTAATACCGATTGAGTGAGGAGGTGAGGTTGCCGAGAAACTAAATCTGCGGAATACTCTTCATCATTATTGAACGTATCATTCGAAGCCCCAAGTTGTGGCTCAGAGTCTTTTAAACCAATTTCCGAATCTAGAGTATAAATGTTTGAGGGCTCTAGGATTGGCAAAGTATCGTTATGAGGAACAGGTCTTAGAGCTGACGGAACATTGGGATACTGCATTGTATGCTTACTTTTTTTCAAAAACCCGACGGTGGAAGTCATACAAAAGTAACAATCTGTAAGACTACAGAGAGGTTCACGCCAAACCATGGGCACAGCAAATGGCATTGATTTACGGGTACTTTTGAGCCATTTGGTCAAACTACTGTAACAAGTCGTACAGCAAACTGATGGAGCCCAAGTCTTGTCCTGGTCGCCAACTTGACAATCAAAGTACAATTTATAAGCTGTTTTAACAAGCGGAGAAAGGGGTTTTTGTTGCGCTTTTAAAGTTAATTCCCCGCAGACATAGCAGAAGCTATCGGGATAATTTTTACACTCGCGTGGCATAATTGAACAGTAATTCAACGCCCGACATTAACCACAAATCACACTTAGTCACTTGAAAAAATCCAGAGTAAAAGTAGTTTTACTGTTTTACACAAATGAACAAAAATGAACACAAAATCCAGCACGTTTAAAACGTTGACAAGTTAACTCTGCAACAGCTATAAATGTACTGATCGAAGCAGTTAAGCAAACAATGCAATATACTATAATGAGAAGAGTAATGCAAGTTCAAGCCTGTCGAAAATTCCTGTTCAAACCTGCATGTGGTATTGAGATCGCCAGCGTCGTGCAGTGAATCTTCCTAACTGTTTATTGATATTTTTTTACTGTTCTTATATATTTGTATTTTATTGTTGTTTCTATATACATTTTATAGCAAAACTTTTGCCATATACTTTGGTATAAATTTTATTACCTGAAAAAAAAATGCAAAAAATAAAATAAAAATGGAGTCTCCCCAAAATAGGTGGGTGATGGGTAAAAACTGAGCTCATTTTTGGATTCAGGAGGTCATTTTACATAGGAATCGTCAAGAATGGTATCAGGGCCGATTTTCATGCAGACCAGTGATATTTAAAGAAAATTTTGTTTTTTAAATTGTCTTATATTGTGTTCAGTTACAAATAAACAAATAAAAATAACTTATAACTTGAGGGGGATATCTGATAGCGTACCATACCGACCTTGTCATATTTTTTTTAATATTGCAATTTCTTATTTGTTTACTTTTTATATATTTTGACAAAAAATTAACAATATCGTTTTAACAAATTAAAATAGAATAAGTTGTATAAACTTGCGTTATTATCCAAACGACTTGTTCAGTAATACTATGGCAATAAATTAATTTATATAATCTTACATCAAAAATAAATTACAGCAGAAACTACATACATACTTGATAATGTCAAAACATAGATTTATCTTAAATTTTGCATATTATAGCTATAATATACATAATGATAAGTAAATAGTCACATTACATGTTACTGCTAGCATACGCAAGTTTGTAATTATTGAATTTCTTTAGTAGTTACTTGTAAAAGCACATTCTAACAGTTTTATTGAAATACACAATCTACATTATGGTTAATCTATATTATAAATGTAAAATTATGAAAAACGTAAAAAAGTCATTTTCTTTTTAAGAACTTATCACATACTTTTTATATTTTTTGTTTATTTATTTTAGAGAAATACGCAAGTTATGCATTCTGTCTGGTTCTACTTAAGAATACGATCTATAAAAGTTCATAACTTCTTTAATGACCTTAAGCGATCGCATTTTATTGGTTATGTGATATTCTAACATAAAAATCTTTTATAACACTTTAGCTTGTATATTTACAAGTATTTATTATATTAAAATAAGTTTATTGCACACCAGTTATTAATTTTATTACATGGTTGATCGACTTGGTTGACATTAAACAGTTAATTTTAGAAACTTTAATGTTTAAAATAACATGAAACAATTCGACAAATTATTTTAATTAAAAACATTTAATTAAATGTCAATAAAAGCTTTCAGCAAAAAAATATTTATTTAAAGCTAAAATTACTTTATTTGTGTTAACGCCTACAGATTTATTATTTTATTTTAAATCATTATCAATTTTATTTTGTTAAAATGTTAAAGGTAAAATTTTTGTATATATGAGCAACAACAAAGAAAAACTGCAGCTACTAAAATATTAAAAGGAAAAATTATTAGCATAAACAATAATTAAGTGTAACATAAAGAAATTTACTTTGACGGTACTAAAACTAAATAAACACATGCATTTATAATAATTCTAAAAACAGTACTAACAATTAAAATAATTACTGTTTGTGCTATAAAAACGTAAATAAATAGTCTAGCATTATATAAATTAAGTATTATTACAAATAAACAATTAGAACAAGTAGTAATTAACTATAAATAAACGTTTTGATAATATCTTCTTTAATACTATTAGAAATTTCAATATAAAGCACAATTAATGATTGTAATAGCAAAATGATTTAGATATAAACACAGACAGACAGACTGATATCTTAATTAGAAATGTAAAACAAGGTGTATAAGAAAACGTAGAAAACTAAATCACTGTCTATACAATTTCTGACAAAACTTATTCAAATTTTAATAATCAGATAACTAATTGATAGTAAAGTCAGTGCATTATTTAAATGTGCTAGATCAGAAAATTTAAATTAGTAAATTGGTCGTAAAACAAATACTGAAATATTACTTTGTGTTGTTAAGGGATTCATAGTTATTGGTTTAATTATAATTTTTTTTTGTTTTAATTATGGCTTCGACTGCTAAGGTCTTTTCGGCATACAAAAATAGATTCAATCTACGTGTAGTCATTTACCATCATATTTTTTTCATACAACCCAATTGCTTTTATATATTGCAACATATTTTTCATGCTTGGTATACTACTGAAATTCCGCACAATATCCGCCTGTATGTCATACAGCTGCCGCTGATTAACAAAGTCTGCACAATCACTTATCACATGCTTCACAGTAAGGTTGGTGTTACAAGTATGGCATTGGGGTCTAGGTTGAAAAGATATTAATGTGTTACTTTGGTGTGTCCTATTCTTAAACGATGTATTTTTATTTGCTCTTCCCTGCAAAACCCATGCAAGTGCACTTTTTCTTTTACCTGTTGTTTAATATGCGTAAGGTAGGTATCTTCCATTTGCCACTTATCTTGCCAAATCTCAAAGTTTCTTTTTTTTAGCTGTACTTTTTAATCTGACATTTTAACATGTGACACGTTCATCTGTGGGGTTGTGATTGCTCGTCTTGCTGCACTATCTGCCTTTTCATTTCCAGGGATTCCTGAATGTCCAGGTACCCAAACAAACACAGGCTTGATTCCATATCTATTGAGATCGCACAGACACACCTGACATATATCGACCAAAGGGTCCCTCGTATACATGTCCGTTAAAGCATTTACAGCATTTAACGAATCGCTGATTATAATATCAGTTTTTTTTGTGCGTACCATGGGAATGCATAGCAGTGCTTTTCATATTGCACACTGTTTGGCTACATATACTGAAGTTTCAGCTTTCAGGGCCCAACAATGGGTCACTTCATCTATTACAACAGCACATCCCGTTCCCAATTCACTTTTGGAACCATCGGTGTAGATAAGTGTCGTGTTTGTGTAGTTTTCAATGATATTTTTGAACGAACGTAAGTATTCTTCTTTCTTTGTTGTGTTTCTGTGTAAGTTTTTAAGTTCTAGTCTCACCTCAATTTCAGGTATCAACCATGGCGCGTGCTCATACTTACTTTCGTAAAATAGCGTGGGTACTGTTTCCTCTATTTGTTCCAGAAATTCCTTGAAACGTATGCTGAGGGGTCGTGTTATAGTTACTCTTGTAACAAAAACATTTTCTACTGGAAAAAGAAATCTACTATTCGGGTGAGTTGATTGCGATTTAACTTTTATTATGTAACTTATCATTAGATGTTTCTTTCGGATGTCTAATGGGGGTAGGCCTGACTCACAATAGAGACTACAGACGGGGCTGGTAGGGAAAGCACCTAAACAATATCTTATTCCCATATTATGAATCCTATCTAGTTTTAGCAACCGCGATTTGCAAGCTGACGCATAGACAATAGCTCTATAATCCATTTGTGACATAATTAAGACGCGATATATGTTTAAAAGCGTTTGAGCTTCTGCACCCCATTTAGTATGGGATAGCACTTTTATTACGTCCATGGTTTTTACACATTTCTGTTTTAGATGTTCAATATGCACATCCCATGTAAGTTTGCTGTCAAAAAAGAGTCCTAGAAAGGCTGTTGATAGCGTGCATACAATAATGGATCATCGTGCGGTTTACGGAGTTTACAAAAATGAACGCATTTGGTTTTGTCTTCAAAAAATTGGTAGCCAATTCTACTGCCATTTTGCAGGATATTATGAATTGCAGATTGTAATTTAACGCTTATCTATCGTACAATAGCTCCAGTGCAATATATAGCCAGATCGTCTACATATAGTGCCCGGAAAACATCCGAGTCAACTCCGTAAGCTATTTCATTTATTGCAATCAGAAACAGAGTACAGCTAAGCGTTGAGCCCTGTGGGACACCGTTTTCTAATATTTTAACATTTGACAGTGTGTTTCCTATTCGTACCTGAAAGTAACGATTGGACATAAAGGACTCGACAAATTTAGGTAATTTACCCCTTAAACTGTATTTATATAATTTTTTTAATATACCCTGCCTCCAGGTCATATCGTAGTCCCCTTTTTTGTCAAAAAAGACCGCTATTAAGTGTTGTCTTGTTCTAAAAGCTTCCTGTATAGCATTTTCTAATTTAACTAGATGGTCCACCGTTGATCGGCCGTTTCTAAATCCTGCTTGGTACGATACTATTTTATGGTTTTTTTTCAAGGTAGTATTGCAGTCTTTTATTCACCATTTTTTCCATTAGTTTACCTATACAGCATGTAAGGCTTATTGGTCGATAGCTTGCTGCATATAAAGGATTCTTTCCCTCTTTATGTATGGGTACCACTGAAGCTACCTTCCATTGTTCGGGGTATGTTCCCTGACTCCATAGGTCATTGAAAACCTTTAATAGATCAGTTTTTACTTGTGAGGTTAAATGGCTTAGCATTTCATTTGATATTTCATCCGGTCCTGGTGCAGTCTTCTTAAGCTCTTTTACGGCTACTTTTAGCTCACCCATGTTGAAAGGTTTGTTATAGTCTAGTTCTTGTTCGGTACTGAAATTGAGAGGCCCTTCACTTTCATTTTTTTTGCACAAATTTCGGATCATAGTTATTATTACTGCTCATACTGGCAAAGTGGCGGGCAAGAACCTCGGCGATTTCTTTTTCTTCCTCTAGGATATTGCCATTTTCGTTTCTTAAATGAGTTATTTGTTTATATCAAGCATTTCTTGATATTGCTTTTATCTTTCGCCTGTCTTGAGGAGATGATATTGTTGAAACATACTGGTTTCAGCTGTTTCTTTTACTTTCTAGAACAACACGTCTACTCACTGCTCTAGCTCTTCTGAACTGGATATGGTTTTCCATTGATGGTTCCCTTTGATATTTTCTGAAAGCAATTTTCTTACTCTTTATTGCCTTTTTAACTTCAGGATTCCACCAAGACAAAGGTCGATTAATACGTTTTCCATCTGATTTAGGTATACTAGTTTGAGCCGCATCTTTAATACATTTTGTTACATTATCCACATTTACAGGGCTATGTGTAACAATGTTATTAGTAAAAGAATTCCAATCAGCCTTTTCTACAATCCATCTTTTATATATTACTTTTTCTCTTTCAGGTATATCTGTTCTGATAATAATTGGAAAATGGTCGCTGTTATGCAAGTCATTTATTACTTCCCACTTCAGACGAAGAGTTAGATTGGTAGAGACTAATGTAAGGTCAATAGCTGAAAACTTATTTGACCTAGCAATGTGATATGTAGGCAAGCCGGTGTTTAGGATTACAATATCATCTCTGATCAGCCAATTTTCTAGTAATCTACCTTTCCTACACGTATTTTTCGATCCCCAGATCGGGTTATGGGCATTGAAATCTCCTGTAATAACGAAATGTCGTAGAAGCTGATCAACAAGTTGGGAGATTTTATCTATTGTCCAATTATTATCAGGTAAGTAAATATTACAGACAGTGACTTGCAATGGTAAACGTATCTTAACGGCAACCGCTTGCAGACGTGTATTAATTTGAATCTTTTCATATACTACATTGTTTCGTAAGAGCATTAATACACCACCACTGCTTCTTTGATCGTTAGTACCGTCTCGCCGTTCAATATCGTAACCTCGTAAGCGATACGGTTGATTATGCCTAAGATGAGATTCTTGAAAGCAAAAACACATTGGGTTATACTCATGCAATATCATCTTTATGTTACAGTATCTCCTTATTATACCCCTACAATTCCATTGTAAAATTTTATTTGTATTCATCGTAAAATGTTTGACTGGTTATTAAATAACATTTAAATAAAATTAAAAAAAATAAAATAAAAAAAAACAGATAATTGTGTATATATGGACAAAACAAATCAGATTAAAGACAAAGAAATGTATAAAATAGAAGACATACAATTATCCACCTTTATGCGTGGATTCTCTAGATGTAGACCGGGATCTCAAAGAATCTTGGGATTCATCCCTGGGTTTCCTAGTTTTACCTTTCGGCCAACCTCTTGGCTTCTTCACCATGTTGGTATCCTTTTGCTGGCTAAAAGAAGGCTGACTACCCTCAATGCAACCTTTTTCCTCAGGTGGTGTTCTCTGATCGTCTTTTCGTTTTTTATTTTCTCGATTAATATCAAGTGTAAGCTTTGTACTCGTTACCTCTTCTGTGCTATCCTTTCTCAAAGCAAACATAGCCTTCAGCGCATCTACCAACCTAGGCAACAGTTCCCTTTCCAACTCTTTTACATCTATACTTTTAATTTCGGGGCCGATTGCTTGAACAGCTTGAATGGGTATTCGTGCTGGAGCAGTAGCGACTTGCGCAAAGGAAGTACTTGGTGTTACCATTGTGTCTACTTTCTTCTTTGCATCGAAGTAAGACAGCCTGTGCATTATCTTAACTTCTTGTATTTTCATTTCTTGTCTAAAGACCGCACACGTTTTTGCCGTGGCCTTATGCTGCCTTTGACAGTTTGGACATACAATAGGTTCTTCACACCATGAACCCTCATGGGTGGGTTTTCCACATACACACCGCTTATCGTGCTTGCAATTTACTGACGAGTGTCCAAATCTTTGACAGTTAAAGCACCTCAAAGGATTTGAAATGTATGGGCGCACCTGTAATGCATAGAACGCGGCTCGTATCACCCTAGGAAGCTTCGTGACATTAAAAGTAAGTATATGGTTTGCAGTATCTATAAGCTCTCCATCACGTCTTGTCTTTATCCGTCTTACGTCCACTACACCTTGACTTTTTAGGTTTTCTTTGATCTCATTAATGGAGCAGTTTAGTAGATCTCGGCAGTATACAACTCCCTTCGACATATTAAGGGTGCCATGTGGTACAACCTCAATCTCACATCCCCCAAAACGTTCACATTTATTGAGTTGCTTAGATTGCTTACTGGACACGGTTTCAATTAGCAATTCTCCCTTCACTTTCTTAACCTCTTTCACATTTCCTATTAGCCCGTACAAAGTTTTACTTATAAGAAAGGGACTTGTATTAGCAAAATCGCCTTCCTTCTTCTTGAGGACCAGGAACCGGGGCACAGAGTCCTCCTCTTCGCTGGTACCTAAAATAACTTTTAGTGAAGGGAAAACCTTCTCACTGGCATTTTTTCTGGTGGCACCGGTACGAAGAAAGGAGCCACCTACCATATCCTCGTTGGACCGAACATCTGGACGGCTCGGACGGGGGTCCGGTCCAGACTCCCCACCGCCTTGGTGATTATTTGAAAAAATTTCCATATTTTGCATTTTTACGCTACTGCCAGCTATGCAGGGTGTAGAAAAAGAAACGGACAGCATCAGCGGAGCCCTGCCGAACCACTACTAACTTCATGGTTGCGCTGAGTGCCCGGTACGAAAACATACAACAAAGGAAAAGGTATTGCTAGGTCCGTGGGGGCGCAACTCCCCAAAATCTGACGGACAGTCAGACCCCCTGCGGGATATAAATTATTAAAATTATTACTACACCAATAATACATGTGTTAATTCTTAATATGTATTTTTGCATATGTTTCGAGCTTTTAATAAAGAAGCTTATCTTCAGATGAGTATTTTTTTTCTAAAAATGAGCTTCATTATTAAAAGCTCCAAACATATGTAAAAAATTGATTTTAAGAATCCATTATTGGTAGACTAATAAATTTATTAAATACTTTATATTAATAAAAATAATTTTGTTAATAATATAAAGCTATTGCAGAGATAATTAAAAGTTACTTTATTACAAGAAACTTTAAATAAAGCAGTTTATAAAAAAATTAATCAAGTGAGCTTCACTCAGATAAGCTCACTGAATTTGTGAAATTTCTTTACTCATTAGTTTTTTTTTTTATTTTTATTTATTCAATGGTACTATTACAATTTATGATTAGAAACATTGGCTCAAATTACAATTAACCAAATTAAATGTTAGAAAACTCATGTTCCTCAAGAACTCTAATTGATTTGACAATGCATCTGTTTTTTTTAAGTACTCCTGTTTGTATTTAATTTAAATAAAGGATTGTATTTTTATAAAATAAAAAAATTTAAGCAATAAAATTTGCGCGTGCATATAAGCTAAGAAAAGAAAAACTTTAATAAGAATCAACAAAAATGACGTTACAATAACTTTCTTATGGCAGCTGGGTTGTATCGATGACTGAAATATTCTTAAAGAAAGTAAACTCATGTAATTAGAATGCAATACTTGTATGGGTGTATGATTGCGTTTTTATTTACTTTTTTTGCCTGTACCGAAACGCAATAATTTAAAGTTTCATTTTAATGAGTTGGTCAATAATAATTGTTTTGTGTGAATTGCACTCAGTTAACCACAAATTTTCTGTTCATCTTTGAATTTTATTCAATCGTTGTTTACTTTTTTACTAAACCATAACCTGTTTGTAACTTATAAAACTCTTCATTAAACAATATTAATAGATTCTACACAATCTTTGAAAATTCTGAAATTAGTCTGTATAAAAACCGTACTTTCTAACAATTACTTTAATATTTCTTTACAATTAATGTTTCAAGCACATTAATATCACTTGTTTTGTCAGCACTTTATTTTTTGCAATTTTACAATAATTTTTTTTTTATATAAATAGTGACAAATAAAAAAAATTAATATTTTCGTAACGTTAAAGCGACACTTTTATGTCTTCAGTTATAAAGTTGCCATTTTTTTTCTTTGCTTCTATTATTGTTTAGTCGTTTGATTTGATCATTTATAATATTACACAAATCATAATTTGTTTACAGTAAGAAGTACGCAATGGCGTATTAAAATCGGATCGAACAACACTTTATATAAAAAAAACTTATTTTTCTTCTTAATCAAAATTTTTAGTGTAATTTTTAAAATGCCTGTATAGAAAATTAATAAACGTAATTTTTATTTTTGCGATGGTCCGGTTCAAAATAAAATTATGAGAATTTGAAACCAAATCGTTTTCACTTATTTTTTTAATACATAGTAACAAATTTAGTTTATCTAAAGTGTACTTTTCAAAATAGCATTAAAATTAAGTTGTTTCTTCAAAGCGAAATAGTCTCAAAAACTATTGGTCGCTAAGTGTTTTTTGCAATTTTTTTTTAAATAACTTCGAATCGTTCATACGTAGTAACAACGTTAAGTTTCCACAATTTGTCAATTGTCAATATTATATCATCAATTTAAAATCGCAAAAAAGGTCAAGTATTTGCCGTAAACCGTAAATATTAAAACCAACCCAAAATCTAAATCTAAAATTAAACTGCGAACGTATCAAAACATCAAAAATATTTACACCATTAATTCAAAGGAAGGCTATAAAAAAACAAATTTCAAAACAGTTTTTTATTTTTTAGTTAATTTGTGTAATAACAAAAAAAACAAATAAAAAAACACCTAATGAGGTATTGACAATATAATACCGCGCAGTAAGTACGTCGGGTTTAATCATTTATTAAAAAAAATTTATTACTTAAAAACAGTTTTTGCGTTTACGTATAATTCTTTTGTTATTACAATTACAGCAAGATTCAAATTATTTTGATTGTGAAAAAAGATAAATCAAATGTTAATTTATCTATGTAAAACATATTAAATTTTAATTTCAACATAACGTTGTCATTGTACGTAGAATTATTTACTTAAATTTTATATGTAAAGCAATAAACATTGTTAAGAAAATATTTAAATATTAGTACAATTAAAGAAAACTATAACAATCTTGTTAGCAACACTTTACAGTACAGTGCACGGTAACATAACAAATTTGCTCATTACAAAATTATACTAACGACCTCTAGTACGCAGTGTAAATTGATGGGTCGCATATTTCAGTAACTTTGACTATCTTTAAAAATGTTTTAATTAATGGTTGTAGGTACTTATTATGTTGATGTATGTGAAACATTAAATATGTTATTGTTCTATTAATCGTATTTGCATATACTAAAAAATATGGTTTTACACAGTCACACAAATCAATCCTTAGCTACTTCAAAAACAGTCCTTTAAGATTTCGTACATAGCCAACGCCGCCCGGTTATTATCAATGTAAGAACACAAATCTTTATAATTAGCTCTGTCAAAAGACATAACTTTAAAAAAGCAAACTAGACTAATTACTCTATAGACTTGAATAAATGTCTGAACTGGATTCCTTATTAATAAAATGTATTACAAATTTGTTGGCGCTGTAATAAACACTGCAAAAAAGCACTTGCCAAAAGAGTATTACAAAAAGTACTTTCTTGAACGGCCCCTTAATATTGAATTGAAGCTACTTCGAAACTGAAAATTAGAAAATACTATATAATTTATTACATAGCTTAGATGCTGCTCGAAGACAAAATATTGGAAAATATCAATTTTTAGACATTGGGCAAATAAATGTGTTTTTTCTGAGAAAACTTAAGACCAATGCTTGTATACAACAACAAAACAGCAATCAGATTAAACAGAGTAAACTCACACATTATCAATAAATATACGAGAACCTAAAAGTTTTTTAAAGGAATCTAAGGACGGGAAATCTTTCGTCGTTTTCCTAACACAGATATTTCTAAAACTTTTAAAAATGTTACACTAGAGAAAACTTTTGGATTCGACAATGTGCATTCCAAATTTTTAATAAATTCTGTCAAATATACAAAACAGACAGACAGATTTCAAACTATGTTTTAGAGAAAGCAAAAAACATTTGCATTTTTAAATCTGTTGTCATCATTTGACACCGTGTGAAAAAAGGGCTTAATGTACAAAATGCTATGTACAATACTCTGTAAACGAACAGCATTCGTGAAAAACAATATCTTAACCAATCAAAAATTTCAAGTAATAATGGATACTAATATTAGTGCTCCGAAGAAACTCAAAAACAGATTATTGCATTTTTTTAGTCTATACATCGAAAACTAATTTAACAAACTTTGGCTATGTTTATGATTAGGATCTCACTAAAAAGTGCAGCTTATTGAAACGCAACAAAGAAATAGAATCTGATTTAGAAACAGTAGGAAAAAACTTTGGTAAATGATGACTATACAGAGAGTTTTTGAAAAGCAAACATATAAAAGTATCAAAATTTACTGAAGACACAAAAAAAATGTATTATAAAAAATACATTTCATAGTGAACGCCAATAATATTTTTGAATGTAAAAAAATTGAATAATTTTGACTTAGAACAATCAAATTAAGTTTCAGGCGTATTTCAGTGCATATTTTATTTAGAACAAAGAAAATATATAGTTATGGTGTATAACTTCTTCTGTTTCTAAAAATGAAACGATTTAAAACACATCTAGAAAAATTTAAAACAGTTTTTTGAAAATAAAGAAAACTATAATACTTAAATCAGAAAAATGTGTCATACAAATCAAAACAAATCATGTAAGAACTCTAATAGATTTACCAGCAATGTTAAAAAAAATTAAAGAAAGCAAAATTTATTACACAGAAAAATAGTAAAAACGTTCATGTAGTCAGATAGAAATTAAAGGTTGTGATCACAGTTTAAGAAAAACATCCAAAAATTGATTATTGCTGTCTCCATATGTGATTAAAAACCGATAAAAACAACGAAATGACAACAGTAAGAGATTATCTTTGGTTTCGTTTACAATTAAGTATACTTTAAATCATCCTTATATTAAAGTAACTACAAAAAAATATTTGCGTTAATACGTAGGTATTGCTGGTTAATTTGGATATTCAGTAGCTGCATAATAAAATTAATTTATTTACACAGCAATTTAGTAAACGGGTAATTTCCAGAAAAGTGCCAATTTTGAATGAATTATCATTATGGTCCTTTGTTTCACGTTTCATTTAAGAATAATTTTTTTAAATAAATTATTAATTATAAAAAGTATTAATAAATTCAATCATACGAATTTGAACAATTTTATTAGTAATTAATTAGTCTACTAGTCAAACATAATTCTTAACATTAGCATGTCATTATTTTAGATAGCTTTCATTAATTGCCCAAGGTAAAATTAATTCTTTTGAATGATTACTTAGAATGTCAATCTGATAAACATCTTTGTTATAATAATACCTGTATACACACTAATTATGAGTTTTTTAATTTAGATTTAAAACAAGTAATATTTTACTTTTATTAACTTTTAACTTAATATATGCTTTTTCAAAGTGATTGTTTTATAAAAACCCGGAAACGTATAGTTGCTTTGTTCAAAGCGAGTTGGTCTATCACAAGAATCTCTCAAAGAATGAATCCTTTAGTAAGTACTTTTATTTTTACAAATAAAATTTATAATCAAGTATATAGTTGGGACGGCGGATCTTTGCACCTGTATGTAAACGTGAACGACATACGTTATTGTAGTAGCATTCAATGGTTTCACATTATAACAAGGATAGAGCTTATCAGGTGATTTTATTACGTAAGATTCAATTAATGAAATACGTTATTAATGAAAATTGATGATGAAAAAGGATAAAATACCCGTTTGTCGATTACTAAACATACATTTGTACTACGCTAATCTAATTAGAGTAGTATAAGCACGTGCAACGTTTAAAAAGTAAATGACATAGTAAATGACATTTGTGTGTCATTTGTATTTTTGTGTTATTTTGTATCTTTACTTGTAAAAATTGATTCTCGCTGTTCTCTATTACTTCAAGAAATCTGTTTTTATCAGAACAACTGCATTCAGTACTGGTTATTGTTACATCTCGTAAGTACAATATTTTAAAATAACTTTTAGTTAATTTAGATTATGATTTTAGGTAATGACTGGCAACCGATTGAATAATCAAGAGATGGTTATTCATTTTTCGGCGTATTTTCAAAAAAAAAAACGGAGGGCCTTTCGAATTTGTTAATAGTGTTCAAGACGTAAATTATAATAATTTTTCTACGTTGTATTATTTACGCTTATTTGTTTTTAGAGAGTTGCAAGTAACTGTTAGTTCATTAAACCACAATTTAAAAAGCAACGAAATCGTCAATGCCAGTAACACTTTGTTAGTATTGAGATAAAAGGATAAATTTTATTGATAAAGAACTAAATGTTTAGAAATTTTTTTTTATTTATTCTGTCGCTTTTTCTATATAACCTCAAATTATTTTGACATAAAAAATGATAAATATACTTATGTAAGTAAGTGTTAATTTGACTTCAGTTTTAAATCTTGATTCACACGAATGTTGTGGCGGCCATAATTGCAAAGATCCACCGTCCCAACTATATATAGTTTTCGATATATCATAGGTGGTATTTTTACCACAGGATGGCGTTCCAAAGACATTTCCAATATTTTGATAATGTCTACATGACATAAAAGAGTACGGTTGTCTGTCGTTATGGTTTTGGAAATATATTAGTGTATCCTAGTGCTAACGAGTTTCTAAAGAACGAAACAGCTGTCCTCTAGTTCTGATGTTGTTTTCCACAATTGTACAGAAAATGTTCCTAACCTATTTTATAGTTGAGTTACTTGTTAATAGATCATTGACTTTCGCTGTCATTAAATCCAATGACAAGTTTTCTACCTTCCGTACTAATTTATAGTTTTCTATATATCATAAGTGGTCTTTATACAACAGAATGGCATTCCAAATACATTTCAAATATAATTAGATAGTATATTAATAGATTTACTTAGATGAATAACTTATGGATTAAATGAACTATTCTAGGTAAATGTGTGCAAGTAACACCACTAAGGTTTAACGCAGGATCCTACATTACAATTTTAGAAAACGTGATGTTATTTACTGTTTGTGATCTGTATCCCGAAAACAAGATAGAAACATTTTTAAAATAATTGTATCATCTGTACAGCACATATTGCAGTGCAAGATTGGTTCGAAAGTCATCTGAAAGTGAAAGTTTTACCATAGTCTGCCAAATTACTTGATTTCAATCCCAATGAAAATTTGTGAAACGTTTCTGTAAACCAATGAAAAGATTTTAACGTGGTTGGAATAAGAAAAAAAAGTCACGAAAAAACTTGTAAATAGTATGCGGCAGAGGCTACCAAGTTGTATTAATCATAATAGCTATTACATAAATAAACCAAAGTGCGACTTATCTGTGAAGAGTGTTTATAAACATCGAGTGATAGTCGCATATATAAATTACGTGTCAGTTGCTTTTCTTAAATATCGTTATTTTATTGGTGTTAATTGAATTAAAAATTACGTTTTGTAAAAATTAGTTTATAATAGTCTTGGTAATAATAGTGTAAATAAATTAGTTTTAAGATTCGTTACAATCTTTGCAACATTTTCTTTCAATGCGAAGTAATAACATTCTGCTGAACTTTTATTGTTTATAGAATATTAATTAATAGAATGTTATTACTTCGCATCAAGCAACATTGTTTAATACATTCAAACAAACATTTTCTTTCAATGTCTCAATTTACTTGGAAACAACATTTCCAACGCTAATCTAAATGATCTAGATATTTTTAGCGGTTTCGACTTTAAACTACTCATAAAAGAGCCAGACGTTAGACGCAATCTAATAAAACACATCTAGATTACATTATTTTCTAGAAAACTTTCGTGAGAAATTTTGGAATAGTGCCGAAAGTGTTTGTTTCTTACCTCAGTTGCTTTTTCCAACAAAATCCCGATTGACAATAAAACTTGTTGAACAACAAGAGATTCGAAAATAAGTACGTTGTGTACTGTTGGTGACATTGGATGCGACGAATATAATTCAAAGTAAAATAATGCTAAGTAAGTAAATAATGCTGTATCGTGACGGGATGTTAAGAATTTTTCAATGATAACTTTGTGTTCACTTGATATTACTTATAAAAATACAGCAAACTTTTTAATTAATCTAGAATCAATACTATAGTTCATTCCACGAGAGAAGGTAGTGAAGAAAAGTATATCTATATATATATATGAGTTTTATTCTGATTGGACAAAATTGAAACCAGTTTTACCCGTTTATATAATATAACTCAAAAGTAGTAATAAATTTATATGATTGGCAACGCTTATTGAATGTTATGTCAATCAATGCTGTCATTTGAGGTTATACATGTTTTATGCTGTCATTTTGGCGTTTGTGTAGTTGAGTGCTCCTGTTGTTTTGATTTTCTGCTTTTAATAATTTGTCAACTTAATCTGTTATAAAATAGTTCTTTTTAGAACTCGACATTATCTGCATTAATTCTCAATGTAAGTTTACATCCCATCTCTACAGCATTCAATAACTTAAATATGTTTTGACAGTATTTCCTTTGTTTACTATGGCGGACAAAATTCAATTAAAACCCCACAAGGGCAAATTGGTGAGCTGTGGTCAAAAATTAATGGCTTACAACATTTACTTACGAAACAAAGCAGATAACAGTAAAACGGAAACTATAAAATTGACATCTATCGAATGTGGTCTTGATGAGTGAATAGTGTGGAATATTGTGAAGGAAATAGAAACTTCTGGAATTGCTCGTTTCCCTAAAAAGACACAAACATGTTCAACACATTATGCACCACTTGAAGATTTTGAAAAATGTGGTATTCGAAGACATGTACATTCGTTCTTTTTTAAAAATGAATTACCAACTTTAGACAAAGTTTTGAAAGTAGTAAATGATGACAATTCGTTACCAAACTTAAAACGTACAGCTTTCTAAAGAATATTAACAAAATTAGGGTTTATATATGACAAACGCAGCAGAAAAAATACTTTAATTGAAAAAAAAGAAATTGTTTTATGGAGACGTAAATACATAACTTCTATCAAAAAATATCGAAGTGAAGGAAGAAAAATGTATTACATCGATGAAACTTGGGTTAATGCAGGTCACGTCGTTAATAAGGTTTGGAAAGATACAACCGGCAAGCACACATGGATGGTCTTTCAACCGGCATTAAAGATCCAACTGGAAAAGGAAAACGTTTGGTTGTTGTACACATCGGCAGCGATACTGGTTTTGTGGAAGGTGCTTATTTGAATTTTGAATCGAAAAAAACAGCTGAACATTATTTAAAGTGTTAGAAATGATTAATTTACTAACATGTACAATTGGTTTAGGTGATTACTATGAAGAAATGAATGGTGAAGTGTTTAAAAATTGGTTAGAAGGCATACTACCACTTTTAGAAGATAACTCTGTCATAATTATAGATAATGCTTCTTATCATAGTGTGAAATCAGATAAAGTTCCTACACAAAATTGGAGAAAAGGCGATATTATTGCTTCGTAACAAGGGTATAAATGAATTAGAAAAAAACTTATTAAAACTAGAACCGTTGGAGTTGGTGAAAGAGTATTCTGCAACTCATCCAACATCTTACGTTATTGACGAATTAGTAAAGAGAAGCGATAAAACCATACTACGATTGGCTCCATACCACTGCAACTTAAATCCAATTGAATTAGTATGGTCACAATGAAAGCATTACGTAACAGCTCATAATACAACTTATAAGATTTCTGATGTGAAAAAATTATTAGACGAAGGTGTTGCTACTGTCACCAAAAAAAATGGCACGATTGTGTCAACACATAATTAAAGAAGAAAAGAAAATGTGGGATTTAGATGGTATCACGGAAAATATGTTAGAAGTAATTATAAATTTGAACACCCAAACCAGTTCCTTTGAAGAATCGACTGATGAAGATTAGTAACAAAAATCATTCTTCAATGATTACAATTTTGCAATCATACATTCTTTAAAATTAAAAATTTAAGTTTATTCCATTGTTCGCACTCATATTTTTTTGTTAGTGTGTTTGTAACCTGCGTTTGAAGTTCAGCAGTTTTCTTTTTATGACAGGCCCCATAAATAGATTCAGCTGGCTGAATTTGCGTTTTTTTTTCTCTTTCTCGATTTTTCTTTTAGCTCGGTGTAACCATCGTTTAAAAACGATTGGTTGTTTAAGTAATTTTTGGTAACGGACACAGTATTTGGGTTGACGATTTTCATTTAATGTATTTTGAATTTGTTTCAATGTGATTTTAGATTGAGTTTAATAAGTTATTGTACGATTTTAAATTCAAAGTTACAATGCAAATTGTTGATAAAGTTTTGTATTTTGTTACGCCGTAAACCATCTGATTTCGCGATTTTGCTTATTGAATGTTTCACTTGGATTGTTGAAAATTCCAGT
This sequence comes from Aquatica leii, assembly GCA_035610365.1. Lineage (NCBI taxonomy): Eukaryota > Metazoa > Arthropoda > Insecta > Coleoptera > Lampyridae > Aquatica > Aquatica leii. The sequence continues at coordinate 109,496,197 of CM069436.1, forward strand.
TGTAATTTATGTTTTCCTTCTGAGATATAATCGTAATTAAATATATTTTCGCCGTTTATTTATTTTAAGTTGGTTTAAAAGTTCTTTGTTCGAGTACATTCGTACTTGAATTTCTTTATGTCAATCGTTTAGATTACGTTGAAAAATTAAGTCGTTATCTTAATTTATTAGGCAGTTTAAATTCTTGTAATATAATATTTTGTCAATTTGACATTTTCACGTACAAGCGAAACGCTGTGTCCTAATGATATGAATATGACGTAATGGGGACTGATTGCCTCTTTATCACACTTCTTAACGAGAGTGTTTTGATTCTTGAAGTTTCGAAGACAGCCTTTGTGGAAAGGGTAGTCGACAAAAGTTGATATATAGATGTGTTTTTGGTAAATGAAGGGAGTTCGAAGTTAGTTGGTTGACAGTCGTCAGAATGTAGTTACCGCGGAAGTAAATGAAAATGGTTCAGTGATTCTTTCAGTGGAAAATAAAACTTTCCTTTTTCGTAATTACGGTTTATGGAGATCACTGTTTTCCTAATTAATATCGCATGTTTCGTTAAGTGAATTTTGTGCGTGAGTTTGTTTCGCAATCTCATATCTTTCGCCTTGGGGGCGGATCAATAATAAATCTTCCGTTGGTAAATTATTCATCTGGATTTGGTACCCTATCGAGGTTCCGGACGTTCTGCTGGCCTACGCTAACCAAAAGCCCGTCTTCGAGTAATTCAAGGTATTTATTTTGCACCATCTATTGATATGTGAAATTTACGTTTACGCGATTAAGTGTTAAAAGCTTTGAATTTTCAAGTATAAAAATTACAAGTGTCTCGAAGTTAACGTTAATGTGACTAATTAATGACCGTATTTTACGGTACTGTTATAATCCCAAGTTTAAAATTTATTATACGGAACCGAATTATCGATTCAAATTATTATATTTATATATATGTTAGTTTTATAAGTTTATTTGATTTTATAATTAAATAATTTCGACGCGCACACGGCCGTGAATATTTGTTTTTGTTTTGGTAATTAATGTTGACCAATATTATATTTTATTATTATTTTGCTCTGTAATGTGTATTTATTCAAACTTTCATTTTGCGTACTTTGTTTTCTGATTTGTGAGATTAATTTTGATAATTTCAATTCAATTGTGTTATTATTTTATTCATTTTTTTTTGTTTTGTTGTTTTTGTTTGCTTTCAAATAAATGTTAAATTTGTTAAATGTAAAGAGTTTTTAATTCCGTCGGCCTCCGCGTGTGTAACTTTATTAGTTTATTTTAGATTTTGGCGAAATGCACCCTCTAAGGTAAGTCCGTTGAGGGTGTATGCTATAGAAGCGGACTTATGGTTGGCAAGGGTCATTAGTCTATTAAGCTTTATTCCTTCCTGGCGCCCTTTGATTTCGACATTATTATTTATCGATTTTGTGTTTTCGTCAAGTTTATCCAATTCGATCACGAAACTTTTAAATAAAACCCACCCCCTTCTCCATTGAGCTAGTGGCACCCCCGTTTATGTTACTACATTTCAGGCAGTAATTTTGTGTTAATATTGGCATGTAACATGTTATTGATTTGTTAATATTACTCATTATTGAGCCTATGAATCAAAGTTTCTAATAAAGATATTATGTTGCGGATTCTCATATTGTTAAAATTGAAGCAGAAAAATCAAGGTTGCAATTAATACATAAAGAATTAATCAATTTTAATTGATTCCTCCATAAAAATACTATAAAAACAAGCTCATGAATTTAAATAATGACCTACAGTTATCAGCATATTTACATCCACCTTTGCAACACCGCTTAAATATTGATTATGATTCTTCTTCTTCTTCATTTCAGGTTTTAGGCACTTTGCCTGTTACGGTACCCATCTTTTTCTCGGTCTTCCGATATCTCTTCTTCCATGGCATTGATAAAATCTGACTTTGATTATTACAAAAAATAACTATTTTCAAAATTTCCCTCCTTTTTGAAAACACCGAAAAACTTGGCTTTGTAAACTTGCCTTCAGACGCAGCGCCACCTGCTACCTGCTTATTTGGAATAAGGTATAGTACCTAATTGTTGCAAATTTTGCATTTCTTCAAAAAATTTCGGCTAGTATTACTGTCATTACATTGCCATAGCCGGCTTTAAAGACATCGGAAATGAGGCGAAGCTAAATTCTAAATTTTGCTTGTAGTTTTACTTTTCTTTCTTTTGCAATAACTATCTCGGATTTGTCCTTATTTTTGTGTGATTATCTTGTAGACCAAATGGAGCAAAGTTTCAAAAAACCTTAATTTTGCAAGTAACACCGACAAGCTAACCTTAAGATTATCTTTGTCTACTTTTTTTAATATTGCTGAATTATTAAAGTGTATGGAAGTCGCTTTACAAATAAAACATTTCATTATTGACTTAGTTTGACTCACTTAATTACTTTTAAAAAACTTTTCTGTCAGCCATAGTGAAAAACATAGTACGTTTTATGAATATTTCTACAGTTTCTCCGACTTTATACATCTTGCAGTTGAATTTTTGCATATGTTTGATTCACACGATATGCTTCTTGAATTGGATAAAATTTTTTTTTTGTTTTTCGTAAAACAGTAAAACATGGGTATAGTTCTTGTTCGTATAATTTCATGTCTTCTCGATAAACATGCTGCGAACATTGATTGTGCTTGAGGTGGAGTTAACTATTGTTACGTGGTTTTTCTCGTAACTAAAAGAGAGGGACGATTAACTCAGTTGTTCCGGCGATAGAGTCGTAGGCTTGGTGTAGTATACAATAATTTAAAAAGGCGCGATAGCAGACTAGGATTTAAGACACCGTTTCAATCTACCGGCAGCTGAAAAAAAACAAAAGAAAAGACATATGTAGTAACACAGAATAAATATTTATTTTATTATAGACAATAGTTAAAAGAAGAAGAAGAAGAAGAAAAAGAAGAAGAAGGTACATAACTATAGTTATATAAATTTTATTAAACACTAGCGCGTAGGCCGGTATCACAGACAAAATATAAACTACGCCATCAACTAGGCAACACGTCGTACAGCAAATTGACCTAGTCGGTTAAACTTTTACATTCAAAAAAGGAATGACTACATTCGTAAATTAAAATACAAAAGTACTAAAATTGAAGATTTAGAGGATCAAAGCGCACCGTCTAATAATATGCGACACAACAAAATAATTTTATAATTATTTCTGTTAACAACCTAACATGTACGTACGCTCGTTCTTACATTCGACCTACCACCAAAATACTAAGAATTAAAATAGATAGTGTAATGCTTATAATTAATTTTCCTCAAGTAAGAGATTAGCTAGCTCCGTACCAGTATTACCTAAATCTTAATTGAAATCTAACACAAAGCAACGTACATACGGCGTTATCACAAATAAATCCTTTTTTATATCATACGGTCACTAAAAATAAGTTCTCCTCCAATTAACTTCGTAAATATGGTAATAGTTTCTTCCAATATGATGATAATCGCATTCAACCTCTCAAAAGTGTAGGTGGTGTTAACCCTAGTGACGTGACATCATCATGGAAGTTTACCAATTACAATATGAGCTTGTCAACTCTACAGATAAAAAACAGAGGTAGAGGTATGGAAACTCGCTGCAGACAATTCTTTAAATAACAAAAGTAAATAGTGAGGTTTTAATTTTAGTCTAATCCGATATTAACAAGCCTTGTAAATTTTTTTTTTTATATTTTGAATGACATCGGGTAATTTAGAATAATTACATTCCAATGTTACTTTTCTGAATTTAAAAGCGTTATGTTTGACTGGTGGACTAATTCACATTGCTAAATGAAGTTGTTTATATTCTTGTTAAATAGTTTATGATACTTTTTATAATCTTTAATTTTTAAAAAATCAAATATTTAAAAAAAAGCGTGAAACAAAGAATTACAATATTTGTTTATTTGAAATATTGACACTTTCCCGGAAATTACCCGTTTTCCATATTTTGTTTAAATCTATTGTTTCTGTAATAAACTTAATATAAGGGCTATTTATTTATCAAATTGCAAAATAAGCTCAAAATAGTTTCTTACTGTTTAATTAATTTTACAAATTTTAATGTGGTGTTGTTTTCTGTAACTTTTTGTTGAGTTTTTAATCACATATAGAGAGAAGATGTAGCATAAAAACATAATGTATTTTATTTAGTTACCTGGAAGACTACAATGTTTAATGTACGTTAAATTGCTTTTTAAAAAAACATTAAATGTTGGTTGATTAGGTCGATTTTTAAGTTTCTTTTTAGGCAATATACAATAGCATTTTTAACATTGACTAACAGGGTTAAAATGTTTAATTTTTTTATAATTCAACTAGTGACATAAATAACTATTAAATATTGGTTCTTTAAAAAAAAGTTTATCATTTACATCTTGAGAAGAAATGTTGGTGATATTTATTGCTAGTATTGTATTTATTTTCTTTTAAAACGACTGTGACTGTTTACTAATAATTTAAAATGTTTTAATTTTTTTTATTTTTTAAGACGACAATCATATTTTTAATTTGTTTTAGAATTGTAAACTACAAAATGTAATTGTAAAAAAATATAAAACTAAAAAATTGTTTGTTTCCTGTTTGAAACTATTTATTAAAACAACAAAAAAAAGTTAAATTTTATCGGTACTTCTAAAAGATTTATTTCAACATTTACCTTGTGCACTTTAATTGAAGTGTATTCTAGAAGTCAAACCGTGTTATATTACGCTTATAATCCTAATAGCAAACAGGAATGACAAGTCGAACGCTATTATTAATGTATTTTTCTAATTGCAGGAAATGATTTGGCATTTTTCAGTATTAGCTTAAAAACTAAATATTCATAGATTTTTATAAAAATAGAAATTTAATTATTGCTATCATTACATGTCACATAGTTTGAACTTTGTTTAAATAAATTAAAGATTAGACGATAAGTTACTGCACGCAAAGTTTGACTTACTAACACAATTAAACTTATTTAAGTTTCATATACTAAAATTTGATGCTATTATTGGTAAACTAAAAATAGTAAAGAAAGTAATTAAAAGTAAATGCTATAATCGTTTTGAGTTAATTGTAATTACTAATTACAATTAAAGTTAGAAATAAATTATATATACGTATATATTTAGAAACTAAAGTTAAGACCAGCTTAAAGTATCTAAGCAAATGCATCACTTCATAAGAAAAGAGACGATTTAGAGTCGAGACGTGTAACTTCAGTCCCTTGCTTTTACAATAAACGGAAATTCAGTAAATGTGATTTGTACTTGTACGTTAAAGACCATACTCTTGTGTATTCTTAGTATATTGAGACAACTTGCAATGACAAGAAAATCGCAATTTGCTTTTAGAGACATGTAAGAGCAGTACTTAAATATAAATTGATATTAATATAACAATTACGGTATAAAATAATATATTATACGACGAGTTTTGAGCCAACAGCTTTTGCACGTAACAAATTGCGTAGAGTCTATGGACAAATTTTCTAGAAGAATTAGACTTTGTTTTGATTAATTATGGAACTAAACATGGGACTCTAATTTCCTTTGTGATACCATGTCCAGAGAATAATTCAACCAAATGAAGCGATTTATTTAATTCGAGTTAAAACTAAATGATTTATTTCTGTGAAGTTTAGTGGTAATTTTTAATCTGTTTAGATATTGCTATATAAATTGGGATATGGCAGCTTTTCATCAGCCACCATTTTTTAAAACAGTAAAATTTAGTAATAATTTGAGTTAAATTTGGTTTTCGAATAAGATTTGATAGCGAAAAATTTTTGTATTTTTTTGATAAAACATAATCACTTGTTTGCCAAAAAAAAAGCTTTTGCATTGCATAGAATTGTTTCGAAAGATCAACTTTGTACATAATTTTGTAGAATTACGTTTTTTGATATCAAATGTTACATGCTAAACAAACAATAAAAAACTGGTGTGGTCACTACACAACATTCCTATAAAGAATGGTGAAAAAATGGCTACATATTTTTTTAAGGTTATGTTGTCATAAAAACATTTTTAAGTGATATGTACACGTTTGAATTGACTTTCTAACATGCTATAAGTGTTTTTTTAATTTTCTCTTCGATTTCATTAAAATATAACCGAAGAGCAAATTCAGCTTATATTGTCATATTGACTAACTTTTATATTTGTGCGCCCCAATATTGTTTACCCTTATAGTAAATCAGTAAAAAAAATTGTAGCAGGCAGGATTCGAACCTATAGGTATTATATTTTTAAATTGATTTCAAATTATAAATTAAATATTTAATAATCTGTTAATGTTTTAACTTTTATTTGAATAAATTGTTAGACAGAATTATCTCTATAAGCAACTGTGTAAATAACTTAAATAATTTTCATACGTACAAAATTATATAAGAAAAACTGTTACAAATGGCGGATACACTCACTTCCGGTTATTTTATCAGTTATTTAATGAAACGGAGAGAATATGAAAAGATAGCTCTATACCAAATTTCCAGTTACTGGGACTTTTGCTTTGAGAGTTATCGTAGGTACATCAAAAGATAATGTAAGGAAGATGCAGCACTGTATAAACAAGTCAAACAATTACAGAGAAATATTGTTATTTTTTTTAATATGGAATTATTTTCTAAAAAAAATTGTCGCAGTCAGGATTCGAACCAAGATTATATATGGAATTCACTTTAAATTATAGATCAAATATCTTATAAACTGTTAATGTTAATTTTTTTTTTATTTGAATAAATTGTTAGGAAGAATTATCTCTATAAAAAACTCTAAATATAATTCGAATTATTTACATACGTACAAAATCATATATTTACACCAATTTTCAAGTTACTAGGACTTTTGATTCGAGAGTTATCGTGGGTACATCCAAAGATAATTAAAATAAGATTCACACTCCCTATATAAGCAAGTCAAATATCTAATAAACTGTTAATGTTAGACAATTTTTTTATTGGAACAAATTATTAGGAAAAAACTCTAAAAATAATTCAAATTATTTATTATTATTATTATTATTATTATTATTATTATTATTTATATAAGAAAAACTGTTAAAAATGATGAATATACACTTTTGGTTTCTTTATCAAACCTATCTTTTGATAGAACCTAGAGAATATAAAAAGCCACCTGCATACCAAACTTTTAGTAATTAGGAGTTTTTGTTCGACAGTTATCGTGGGTACATTCAAAGATAATTTAAATAAGATGCAGCACTCCGTATATAAACAAGTCAAAAAAATTTAAAGAAAGATTGTTATTTTTTAACGTATCTTGCTTTCCTTTCAAGATATGGAATTTTTTTATAAAAAAATCGTCAGGCAGAATTCGAACCTAGGATCATATATGGAATTCATTTTCAATTATAAATGAAATATTTAATAAACTGTTAATATTAGAAATAAAATTTATTTGAATAACTTGTTAAAAAGAATTAACTCTATAACATAATTCGAATAATTTACATATGTACAAAATTATATAAGAAAAACTATTAGAGATGGCGGATACGCCCACTTTCGGTTTCTTTATCAGGCCCATTTCTTGATAGAACCAAGAGAATATGAAAAACCAGCTCCATACTAAATTTCAAGTTACTAAGACTTTTGGTTCGAGAGTTATTGCGGGTACATCGTTACACACAGACACACAACCAGACACCCAAATTTTTTTGTCAAAAATACTGTTTTCTGATTCAGAAAACCTTGAAAGGTGAAATTATGCAAAGAAAAACTTGAAAAAATATTGCGATTGCTGTACTTTTCTTATGAGAAAGTAAAAATGGGTACTATAACACTAAGACACGCTTACACTGAAATGTCAAAATAAGTTTTTTGGATCTGCTGCGCACGTGTTAGCGATTTATATTTATATTCCCCAGCTTTCATTACAATAAATCCCTTGCCAAGATCAAACAGTAAGAATCACTGATGAATCAAACTACTTGGACCAAAACCGGATGTCTGAAGAACTCATTAGAATCAAAAATGTGACCATATCAAGTCGAAAGTCAACAGTCCCGAGGAATAACGTAACGTTTATAAAAGAACAATTTTAATTAATTCGTCAGTTTAATTCTAATTTCTTCTCGGAAAACAGTAAAATGTAGTAGTGCCACGCTTCCTTTAAATTTAAATTTGATGCATTACAATGTGTTTGTGGAATAGTTAAGTTAGAAGTTTAAAGCTACCTCTTTGTTTTGGTTAACGGATTTTATCGTTCGTCATACTGTAACGTTCCGTTATTATTTTTATTTAACGTCAAACTAATTTAACAAATCGTTGCGTATAAACCATCCTTAACTTTTTAATTCGGTGGAAACTGTTAAAAATACATTTGGTAGTTAGTGTTTGATCTGTACGCTTATGTGACTTTGCTTCTAAGTCAAGTAACTTTTATCTTATCTTATATATACAATATCTTTATTAAAAAAAAGTTTGGATTTAGTTTATTAATAAGACATATATACCAATAATCCAGTTTAATTTTTTTAAAGAAAATACATTGTTTTTACATTTGAACCTAACTTAATAGATATTAAATATTAACATTTTTTAATTAAATGTACGATTCAAATTTGTTTAATTAGTCATGTAAAAGCAATCTGTTAATTAAAATAGAAGCTAAATTTACTTACCGCAAATATTTGAAACAACTTAATTCAAAACCGTTTTTCTTATTACATGTAAAGAAATATCGGTATTCTCTTAAGTTTAAGTTTAATTAATTAAATAAAAAACTGATAAAATATCTATCTTTAGTTTTAACTATTGTTACTAAATTTTACTTGAATGTTTTTGTTTTTAAATATAGGATTATAACTATCTTTTGAGATTCTATACATTATTCCTCTGTCACTTTTTATTGCAGATAAGACTTTAATAGTTAAGTCTCAAAATCAAACTATTTGAAATCCTTGACTTCGAAAGATAATTGGCCAATTTTGGCAATTTTTTTATTTGTTTAATTAATTTCTTTTGATTTTTGTTAGCACGTTTTTTTATCTAAGAAACTACGTGAGAATCGACACACACAGTCAAATATTACCGTAAAGTTAGTTTCTCATTTCTTTAAGTTATCGTTGCTTGGTAGCGGATCGCATCTAATTATCACAGCAATTAAGAGAACATGTTTGGCTATTTCACTTAGGGACTGCGGTTAACCAAAAAAAAACGTTTTTCAGACATTATGAGTAGACCAAGTATTTAAAGTAATAATGAAATTTATAACTCTGCAAGTTAACGCTTGTTGCTATTTTACGCACCGTCGCTTCAGTTCGACGGTTTGTGCGAATACACATTTTGTGATTTACAATCATTTATCCAAACTTGAAGCAAATATTAAAGTGACGAATAAATGTACTCTCGACTAAATTAAAATAAGAAGTTACACCTCAATTGACTTTTTTTATAACCATGTAAGTTACATTGTTAATTTGATTTCTTTAATTTAACAGATCAAAAAGGCTTTGATTTTAGTTTTACGTTGGATTTAACTTCGTTTTTTTATTTTTATTATATTTAATTTTCAATTTTACGATTTAGTAAATTTTTTTTTAAATTATTTTTATTGTCACAATTAGAAGCAACATCACTAAATAAACTTATTTTTAAACTATGTAAAAGCAAAAAAACGGACTTGTTTATAACTACTTACTGACAGTGTTGTTAGTTTTTTTTTTTACATTATTTAAGGTTCTGCACTACGCTAGTCAACTCAAGAACAAGCAAGATATTTTCTTAATAGATTTATTAAAAGTCAAGCATTTCCAAAAAGTTAGATAGAAGATAGCATATTGCACAGGAGCAACAACACGTTTACGCTTTTTGCAATAAATCACAGAAATCGTCTCAAAGTTGTTTGTAGAAAAGTATTCAAGATCTTACACGCATTGTCACATCATCAGGTGCAACGTTTAAGTCGTTTAACTGGTGTAAAAGAATTTTTTTGTGACAAAAGAGGCCAACATAACACAAGACCTCATGTTTTGGCTGACGATATTTGCAACCACATAAACATTGACACATTATGATTAAAAAAATATCTTTTATCTAATTGCAAGTTTAAAAGTAAAAGCTATGAATTCAATTTTTATAAAACAATGCAAAAAGTTTGCAAAAAGAGTCGACATGACTAGTTTGAACTAAGCATCAAAGTAAAAGGTTTATACCAACTGTTATAAAAAAATTCAAAAACGATCCAGAGTGTTAGTTGTCATTTAGTAGTTTTGACGGATAGAATTATCCAGGAGGGCAAAAAAAATATTTTTCCGGTGACTGTGGTACGGTTCGTACATAGTCATCTAACATACGCGCCCTGTAAAGCTTTCATTTCTAAATATTCACACTCATCCACGTTATATATAAGTGTATGGAAAGGTCTTTCTAGAGTAAAAATTTATTCTATTTTTATGATTTAATTTGCCTTTTCGTAATTACCATTAGCAATTTTAGATACCCACACGTATTTCATAAATGCAGAGATATTGACACCTCATTGATGAAAAATTCTTATGATGACGTCACAATTTACGATGTAGTGAAAAGGATGTTGCGCCTACGTTGGTTGAGGATATTGAAACCTTCGATTAATTACTACAATTATAACTGTATTGGAAGGTCCACTTACCGCAATATTAATATTAATGTAGAAGAAACTTGACGCATCTGGTTTTTTTCATAGATCGTATTATTTATTTCAGCAAATTTAAAAAAATTCTGGGAAGGTGTCGCTAGCTAGCAGCATGCTTGTCATTTGTTCTCTTTCAGTTTTGGTTAGATTTGAACGCTGTCTTCCTTTTTAGTTTCCAACCGTTTTGGCGTCTTTTCAAACTTATTTTATGATTAACGAATTGAGACATGCGATCCGCTGCGAATAAATCAAAAACCGTTGCAAAATTTGTAAAAAAAACAGTGTGTAAAAAAAGCGTTGGCATTATAACTTAAAAAATTATATGTTCAGTGTAAATTTAATTACTTATTATGTCTTAGGTTCGGTTGCATAAAACAAAGTTGTTTGCTGACTCCGTTGTTAATTAAATCGTAGCTATTGATTTAAGGATGTCATCGTCAAAACAATTGATTTTTAACCAATGACAACGTTTAACGACATTATCACGTAGTTAACTAGATCGTTAAAGTTTACCTTTACAATGTAATTCTAAACTCTGGTCAATTCGACCGGTATTGAATTTATAGGTAAATAAATTATGCCGTATTTCTAATGTTACAGAATCAATTTTAAGATATTTTAATTCTAGTTAAAAAATTTTACTAGTAATTATCAAAATAAACATTAAAAAAATGTAAATACCACACATTGCATACAGGGTGGTTCACGCTCAACGGGACGGAGCTTAGCGACAAAACTATAAGTAATGTAAAAAAATCCTTTATCAGAAATACGTCGGTGATGGCTACAATTTAAAAATTGTTAGAAGTATACAGGATGAGTCAAATTATAATAACAATAAAAAGTTATACTTGAAAAAATAATGTCAGTTTATACAAACTTACCTAAACCTATTCTTAATTGTTTTTGATTTATTTGATTTTTTTTGAGAACATAGTACTTTTGAAATAAATTATTTACGTTTGACTTCATAAATTTGTAATTAACACATTTGGTCTGTTAACTCTAAATTATTAGAGTTTTGTGTAGAAATAATTGAATTATTAAATTAATGCACAGGGTGTTTGTAATTAGAAGTTAAAGTAAACTGAAACACTTCGTTCAATTACTATTTTAACCTAAATAGAACACCCTGTATTTCATTGTTGCAATATCAAAAAAAAATATTTTTCTTGTAAACCTCTTTAAGGTTTCTTAACCGATATCCATTAGTTTCAAACTTATATCCATTAGTTTACCTGCATCAATAAATTTGGTTAACTAAATAGAATTTTTTTTTATTAAATGTAATATAAAAAAACTTGTTTACTGTCAAAATTAATAAATTCACAACAAATGTTAAAAGTGGTGTCCATTTGCTTCACTACACAATCTTTATTCTTTGTTCATAATTGTTTTTTAGATTTTTTTAAGGTATTTGGAGTTATACTTGGAAACGCATTGCGAATACTTGATTTTATGTTTTCAGCGGTTGTAGGTGGAGTGCGTTAAACCATTTTTTTACATATCCCCAGAAAAAGAAATTTATTGTTGTTAAGTCAGGTGATCTAGGAGGCCAATTGTTGGGACCATTTCTACCAATACACTTTTTGGGAAAATAACGATTTAATTATCTCCTGCTGAATCACCATCTAACTGTATCCATTTGTCTTCTCATAGTCAAAGGAATGTTTTCTAAAAAAATCCAAAAATCTCTTTGTCAATCTTATGTTCTACATTTTTGTTTGTTTTTGGGACTGTAATAATGAAAGTTGTGTCTATTTATTAATCTCTTATTATGAGATGTTGATTTGCTAGTAAATAATATTGTGTCAAAGAAATGTTCATCTTCACCAGTTTTTCTGAGAAACTATAAACAAAATTCTAATCTACGTTCAAAATTGGTCCCATACAAATTTTGGTGCATCTAAATATAGTATGGGTGATAACCATGATTTTTGACAATTCTTTTTACACTCATTTTGCTTAGCAATAAATCTTTAACTTGTGTTGGAATTTTCAATCACACATTGATGAATCCTAATTGCTCATCTATATCTTCAGTAATAGGTTTTAATAACTTTTGTTTCGTGTAAGCAACACTACCGGTTTCACAAAACCTTGTTAGCAGTTACTCAAATACTTCTTTACGAGGATGAATTTTGAAGGGAAACCTCTCAGCATAAACATAAACATACAATTTTGACATTCTCCATATATTAAAATCAAGTTTACCCGGTCTTCAACTAAATTTTCTTTTATTTTAATAAATTAATTGGCATTTACTAATACACTAAAAATGATTTAAATGTTATTTTGACAGTAAACACGACTTTACTATAAAGAATTTCTACATATCTTTTATTTTCAAATTGAAGAAAAGCATCAAAGTCAAAAAAAATATAAAGAATTCAAAAAGTTTAAGTTTATAATTCTGCAAAAAAACATTTTTGAAAAAAATTGCAATCGTTACATTTTCCTTATAAGAAAGTAAAAAATGCTATTTAATTAAAAAAATCGTTGAAACATGTAAACTAATGAAAATAAGTACGAAAATAATGTATATTGATATACGCAACCTGATAACAGTTTAAAAAAAATTATTTTTTTTGAGATTACGACAATAAAACACAGGGTGTTTTATTTAAGTTAATGAAGTAATTAAAGGAAATTTTTTAGTGTACTTAAACTTCCAATTACAGACACCTTGTACATTAATTTAATAATTTAATTATTTCTACACAAAAATACGATAATGTAGAATTAATAGACAAAAATGCGTTAATTACAAATTTATATAGTCGAGCGTAATGAATTTAATTTAAGAGTACTATGTTTTCAAAAAAAGTCAAGTAATTCGAAAACTTTATATTATTTTAACTTGGGTCACCATGTATATTTTAATTTATAGCCGGCACTGGCTTACGTATTTCTGTTTTTTTATCATTTATAGTTTAGTCACTAAGCTAGTCGTTCTATTGCTTATTTGTAAATGAATGTACAAACAGAACAAGAATACTTACTTGTCCCAAGATGTGTAGATTAGTTTTCAAATAATTTACATAGAAACGGAATTTAGGATGTGTTTGTAGTAATAAGCTTAAATTAACACCGAAACGTTTCTAACCCCATATTAAATTATAATAGAATTATCTTTATAAACCTTAGCTGGTTAGTTATCAAGAAACAGGAGTTGATCGAGTGTGATACATACCACTAAATGTAATAAATTTGCTCAAACTAATAAAATATTTATTTCGGCGATGCTAAAAAATCTTGTTTAATTATCAACATAATGTACCAACAATAATTGTTTTACAACTAAAAAACATAATAATAATAGAAAATATTTGGACGATTTCTTTATCAACTTACATTGTTTTTAAAACCTTCTTGTAGCTTTTTAGTAGATTGGTTTTAAAATTTCAAACAAAAAATTGCGGGTATACATAAAAGTCGTAAGTTTATGGAATAAATATGAGTTGACTGTAGTCAAATTAATCAATCGTTGTATATATGATAACTATTTTGTTGTTTCAAAAAATGATTTTTTTTTTAAATGCATTAAATAAAATACAATTTACATAATAAATAATAATTGTTTAAAAACATAAGCATTCGGCAAAAAATTGAAGCAAATTTTGTATTTATTATTAAACAAAATTTTAAGTGCAAAAATCCAAATAAGAAATTGTTTATAGGTATTACAAAAATACTAATATTTAATGCAAAAAAATTAAATTATATTAATGGGTAGTATATTGTTAAATTCAAATATGTTTATGTTATTTTTTTATTGGCTATCTGCTTAAACAGAAACTAAAAATTTCACAACAATATTAAAGCTATAACTCATTATTTCTAGTTTAAATTGTAGCCACAATAAATAGTAAAAGAATTTTCTTGTTTTTACAAAGTAGCGTTAAAACATTAAAAAAGTAAGCCGTGATCAAACTGACATAAATATCTGTAAGAAAAAATTTGTAATTTGAAACGAACTACAAACTACCAATTTAATTTCTTTTATTTATTTTACTGAAAACAAATTAAACAAAAAAATTTCGTTTTAAATGTGGGAGGTTTGCTTATATCGACAAAGGTATTAAATGAAGCAGTAAAATAACTTTTTTTAAATTAAAAGAATTTACATAAAATAATGTGTAACTTTTTTAGTAAAAAATCTGTTTCTTGTTTAAACAAATTCTAACAAATTTTAACAATCTTGTTATTTAATTACCGATATAAAAATAAGAATATATTAAATAATTTTAATAAATGTACAGCACGTACACAGAATATTTTAATGTCTCACAATATAATCAACTTTGAATTCGTTATATAATACTATATAATAGACATTCTTAATTTTCTTAAAAATAAATTCTAAAAAGATGTAAAAGGCAAGACAACAAGTAAATAATTTCAAAAACCCAAAAATGAGAAAAAAACGCAGCAAAACAAAACCGAAAAATTTATTTAAAAAAAAAAAAACGACCAAATTTCCTACCACGTTATAATAGCCTAGAAAAGACAAAAATAGAAAGAAATCTAAAAATAAAGTAAAGACTTTTGCATTGTGTATTAATAACAAGGTTCTCGTAAAAATTTGGCGTTGATTTATCAAAATAATTTAAACTACAAAAAATTTATAATTATTGAAGGAAAATTAATTACAACTTGACAAGTATCTCGTGTCCGGGCAGAGCATTCTAATTAGGTTTTTTAGGATAAGCGTCACTTGCATGTTATCTGTATCTTGCGTTTTTTGTTATTTTTATTTATCAATTACGTTTTTTTTCTGTATGAATTCTATCGAACCTCAAGATTTTTTTTAAATTTTAAAATAGTACAATACATAATATTTTATACGATAAAGAAAGTAAACATTAAAACGCAAAAAATCTTAATCCAATAATAAAAAGTTATTTGGATGCATTGAGTTACCTATTGTTATCGCATGTCTTTGTACTGCAATAGCAATTTTGTATATTGATCTGAATGATTTTTTTCACTTTAGATTAATGATCAATAACAACAACTTTACATATCGTAACGGCACGTACGTATCATAAAACTTCCATAATCATAAATTACAGAAAAGTATATTGTTATTAACGCACCAAGGAAATTTATTTGTACGTATCAAAAATTACTA
Source organism: Aquatica leii (assembly GCA_035610365.1). NCBI lineage: Eukaryota > Metazoa > Arthropoda > Insecta > Coleoptera > Lampyridae > Aquatica > Aquatica leii. The sequence continues at coordinate 109,511,994 of CM069436.1, forward strand.
AGTTAATATTTGTCAACATAACAATAAAAACAGATAAATAAACCACAATTCAAATTTAATATAAGGTTGCTGTTTGCAATTGAATGTAGGGACGCCCGCTTTCTACAAAAGTGCAACAAAAGATATTCAAAAAAATTGCGTTGCGCAGAATGATTTGCATACATAATAAATAAAAAAAATAAATGTTAAAGCAGAGGTATTTAATCAAATGTGTACGTTACATTATTCAAAACTATTTAGCTGCGCACCGTTTATATTGTATTCCAAACGTATTGTCTATTTTTCTCTGGTCAAATGCGTTTTCTATCTGCGCAGTTAAACTCCGCCCAGACACGAGATACTTAGCAATCTGTAGGTAACTTGAACTCATGTGAGAATATTCACTTAAATAACTTGAGTTACAAACAAAACCTTTAAAATACAAAAATTACTACTAGATGAAAGTTTCTAGTAAAAGTTGTGAAAAACCATAAGGGTAAAACACAAAAAAACTTTATTAAAAAATAGACTTTACTTAAGAATTTAAAAAAAAATAATTTATTTAATTTAGATTAATACTGTAGTTGTTGAGGTAGTTATTACGTTTTACACTTAAAACTAAGTCTTTATAAAAACAAAAAAGATTACCTAATTACAACTACTTTGAAACCGAAATCATTATTGGTTTAAACTTATCAAATTATTTTTCGCAGCACTAAAAGATTAAAAAAATATTTAATGAAGTAACAGTTTGATCAACCACAGCCAACAATAGTTTTTAATTTTTCAAAAAATCTAGAACTCCAAAGTTTCAGGTTATAACAAAAAAGCCTTTAAATGTAAAATTTTCGTACAATATCAAAATATTTTGTTTAAGTAAAACCAAAAACGTTTACAATGTAGAAAATTATAAATATACCACATGCCGAAGTTATTTAAGAAAGTTTTATATAATAGATTATACAATTTTTTCTACAATTAACAGATAATACGACACATCTTTATTAGCAATTAGGCAACGTTGTGCATTTTGTTTGACCAACTTTATTTCCGCACAGGCCAAAGTCATTTCCATGCAGATCAAACCTTTTTTACAAGATAATTAATTATAAAAACATAATTTAGGAGATTTTTATAAACTTGTTGTACGCCACAGTTATAAAATTATAAACAAAATTATTTAAAGCCGGGTGGAAGCTATTGCATTAGCTTTGACGGTACGTAAATAATAATAAATATTTAAATGTAAATATATTTAAGAAATACTTAATTTAAGGTAGTTACATTAAATGAAACCACAAAATTTTCAACCTAACTGCTAGTTTTCTTCTAAAGTTTTTTTTTTTGAGGAAGTAAACGTCAACAGTAATTTATTGGACTTTTGCTTGTGCAGTGTTATAAAAAAGTTATAATTACTTTACAATAATTACTAAAATTTTTATGTTTCACAAGTTAAATAATTAAATTTGTTTATAAATAAGAAAATTACTCAATTTGCAATAACAACAAATTAACTTAAAAAAGTTGGTAATTATCAACATCGATCAGTTTTTTAAATTTTATGACAATTCAAAAGAAACTTTGGCATTTGTTGATAGTTGCAAGATACCATTCAAATATAATTGCATATTCAAAAAATAATCATAAACACTTACATACGTTACGTTTTAATAAATAATACATGATAAACATTACAAAAACAATCTACAGTAAACTTGTTTAGTTAACATTTTTTTTGTTGCAATATTTATTATATTTAAACAAAATTTTCAGTAAAGAATGTAGTCATATTAGATCCCTTGGCGTCAATAACTTTACATAACATTTTCTAAGCGTTACTTTATTATAAAAAAAATTAAACAGTTTTTAGTTCAAAACAATGGTATTAAAACCATTAGTTTTTTAACTGCGATTTTTATATTATTTTCTTAGTTCGAAAAGTTCTATTTTTACAAATAACAATCATTAAATAAAAAAACCAATTTTAACATCCACATGTTATTTTGTTGCAGCGTCTAAGAAAAACGTTCACATACCAATATCGTATTTGTCAAAAAAATTTGACACTGCTCTTCGAGTTTTGGCATAAATAATTTTTTTTTATTTACTGACTGCAAAATCTTGTAAATAATTGATCTTTTTTAAACGTATCAAGCTCATTCATAATAAAGATTATTTGAAATAAATGTATTAAAAGAAAACTAAAGTAGTAAATGATTTGAGGTTAACTTAAATTGTATGTATTGAAAACACGCAAATTATACTCACAAGTATATATATATATATATATATATATATATAGACATATAAACCGGTTGCTGTTGAGCCCGTAGAATATATAAACGCTACGCTCTTTAGCCCGAAGAAACGCTATTAAGCCCGGTTTCGGGCTCATCTACGTATCTATGTGTATATAATCAAAATACGATTATATAAGCATCAAAACGTGTAAATCCAAAAATTTGGCCGGGCTTCATATTGTACCGTTTATATCTGCATTATATATAAAATAGTTCAGAGTTAGTCGCTGCAGAGGTCGCTTTTATATACAAACTGTCTACAGATACGGACGGTACGTTGTGTAGCCCAACATCCGACAACGTTGGATGGGCTTAATAACATGCAGTAAACGTATACTCTTATTGTATTTTACTTTAGTATGAATTTTATGCACTTTTTGAGTAGTTATTATCACGTTTTAATAATTTTTCACAAAAACAATACAAACGGTTTTAGTAAAAAATGGGAAGTTGATTTTTAAAAACGTTTGCAATTTCTACGTGATGCTTGTACGTACATATGTAGAATGTGGTACTTTTATAACTATTAAATTAAATTAAAATTAAAGTATTGAAAAAAATATTTGAAAACCTCTAAAGAGATTTGGATCAAAAGTACAATATAGGTAGTTAAGAAACTTTAAAGTTATCAGAATGGTTTGTTGGTTCATTCATGATGTGATACCTATAAAATAATTTGAAACATAAATACATACATTTAATAAAAACGTTATAACGAAAAAGATATGTCTTAGGATATGATATTAGCATTTCTCATATAATTTTTTTTCTTTTACTAAAAATCTTTAAAAACAATGTAGGAATCTCGTTTTGTAGTGTAAAAATTTTTTAGTAGTCTGAAAGAGTTTTGTAGAATCAACTGGAAAATATTACTTCTCGTGAAATAATTATGGAAAAAAAATTAAATTTGGTTTTACAACACAAAGCTTTTACAAACAAAATTGAAAAAAAAATGTCCTAGCAGAAGGAGAAACAAAACTTACAGTCATAAATTTTAAAATCGACACAGAGTTTTTAAGTAATTATGATGACAATTTACTTAAAAGTTAGAAAATTAATAATTAAGACAAACAGTTAATCCAGTTCTTACAAGAAATAAGATATTTTTTTAAAGTTTGAGTCATTTCATATGAAATCGTCTAAAAGTAAAAGCTGACTTATTTTCGAGTCCTAAAAAAAATATTATTTGCAATTGGTTACTTTTTGGTGTGAAAATTCATAAAACACTACATGTTTGTTTTCTATATATTTAGTGTAGTTTTATCTATTTGGTTTGTATCTTATAGTATAGCAAGTAGGTTGAATAATTTTTAAACGTGATATTATGTTTTCATTTTCATTGAAATTGTATGTATTGTAAGTGAGATTTATTACGTAAATATAACATATGATAGAATATTGAATTTTTTGAAATAAAACATTATATTTTCTTAGAAGGCTTAGCTTATTGGCTAAACAATATTGACAGCATCACAATTATAGAAAACTGAATACCTTTACGGTATCAACTAGCTGTGTAAGAAACCTAAACTAGTAAACTATATTAAATTATTGTACCTTTTTATGTTATTATCTTATTAATACATATGTTACAGCAGCTTGAACATTCACACTCGATACAAAAAACTAATTTTTATGCCAAGAATTTCATTAGACCAGAAATCGAACATTGTTTCTGGAGTTACTATATGATGATCTGCAGTTCGTTCTAAGCTTTTTTTAATAGTTTGTGACGCTCCGATTAATGATAAATCTGTTACTTTAATCGGCATTTAACGTCCACATTAGGGAACAAATAAATTGAGTGAAAATATTTCAGACTACTTATTAGAATTCCTCAATTTCGTTATTTGAAACAGAGTATTCTATTTACTATCACATACCTATTTTAATTTCAACTAAAATTTCATGATAATGTTGTATGACATACTATATGCCTAAAACTAACCTTTCAATTTATTTTCGATTTATTAAAAAAACTTTGTGTGCGTAAATAAGAATATGTAGGTACAAACATGTAAACAGGTTGTTGTTGAGCCCGTAGAACATATAAACGATACGTTCTCTAGCCCGAAGAATCGTTACATATCCCAGTTTTAGACGCATCTCTGTATATATGCGTATGTCATCAAAATACGATTGTAGAATCATTATTTTTTTTATTATGGGGTATATTGTAAGTTTGATTTAAAAATTAATTTGTGCTTGTCAAATGATGACAAATAACACACTGTACGTTAGTCGTGCAACTTGCGGCAACGGTTAAATTTAACATTTCTTTAAAAAAGTTGCCAAAAACAGAGTTACATGCGGAATTTTAAAAAAAATTATTTAATTTGCTGCCGTTCTGAGTATGTTTTTTTTTTCAGATAAGAATTTGCTAATACACACAAATTATAGCTTACAATTTTAATTATATTTACAAATAAAACAAACTTTGCACCATAATCATAAAAAGAGTTTAATGCTTGATACAGTTTTTATTTTAAATCTGCACAAAGTTTATTTGTTACGTCAATATTAATCAAGTTAAATTTAAAAAAAAATATATTAGATCGGAAAAGATGTTTAAGAGATTTATCTGCAAAGACTAAACGCAAATGTTAAAATTTCAAATCATTGTCGAATTTCGCTTAATAACTACGTTTAGAGCGTGTATAATATTGCCAACGCAGTCGGGCTTAACAGCGCGCTAATAACTTCGTGTAGAAAGGCGTTACCGCCCGGGCTCATCGGGCACCTGTTTACATATCGGGCTCAATTGCGTGCAGTTCATAACTATATATATATATATATATATAGTTATAAACTGCACGCAAACTATATATATATATATATATATATATACAGTGTGTCCCCGGATAGGTGAAACGACTCTTGTGAAAGATAAAAAATTTTTGATATAAAATTTCATTGTTTGGGGTTCAGCCCTGCTTAGTTAAAGACTAATTTCTAGCATAATTTTAGTTTTCTAAAGTCATGTATGCCTTGGATCTTTTCAAAAATCTGATTTTTGGTTCTAGTAAACTACCTTTGTTAGTGAAGATATTACAAAATTTGATTAACAAAAGTTGTTTAGAATCATGAAAGAGTCCTACTTAGAATTTCAAGCACCTAGGCCAACGTTGATGTTTTGGCAATTTACAATAATTTTTATCTGATAGTTTAAAATCCATTATTTTTTTTTGTTTTTTCATATCAATCTTTGTAGAATGAGCGTGACATCTTGACCGGCTAGATCTCCCGACCTTTCGATAATGGATAATGGACTATCAGATAAAAATTATTGTAAATTGCCAAAACATCAACATTGGCCTAGGTGCTTGAAATTCTAGAAGTAGGACTCTTTCATGATTCTAAACAACTTTTGTTAATCAAATTTTGTTATATCTTTACTAACAAAGGTGGTTTACTAGAACCAAAAATCAGATTTTTGAAAAGATCCAAGGCATACATGATTTTAGAAAACTAAAATTATGCCAGAAGTTAGTCTTTAACTAAGCAGGGCTGAACCCCAAACAATGAAATTTTATATCAAAATTTTTTTATCTTTCACAAGAGTCGTTTCACCTATCCGGGGACACACTGTATATATATATATATATACTATTTTAGAAAATTATTTTTTTTCCTTTAGTGTCAAATAGACTTTAAAAACAAATATAAAAAAAAAATTATTACTATTAGAAATTAATAAAAATTAGAATTTCATCTAATAAACTCCAAACAGGCACTTAATATTGTATCGTACCTTAAAGAAACAAGGACAAGTATACAAATTAACAAAAAATAGTTAATTGTCAAATATTCCAAAGTAAATCATAAGAAACGTACGAATAAGTTTAAATAATTTTAAAACACAATTGAAAAAACTACAAGTAACAAAAAAGCAATCTAATGTTATTATTAAGTTATGAAAACATAGGAAAAAAAACAATCAAATAAATCAATTTTTAAGAAGTATAATTAGAATAACGAAGATATTATATAGATGCAATCATGACAAATTATACTATATTATGTCAAATTAAACAAGAAACTGCAATAGAGAATTTAAAAATAGAAAAGTAAAAAAAAACATTAGTTATATAATATCAACAACGATTTGCTTTAAATTATAGAAAATAAAGTCAGATACGCAAAATAAACATTTAAAACAATAATAACGTAGGTAAAACAATAAAAAATTTAGAAAATAAATTTCAGTTTTGTCAAAAATCTTAAATTAAACTTAAATTAAAAAATTTAAATTTTAGTCATTACTGTAAACAAATTATATTAAAAAACCCGGTAGTCGAACAAAACAATTAAAAATAAAATAAAATAATCGAAAATGTATATACAAAGTAAAAAAGATTAATATAAACAACACTATAAATTAAAAAAAATTAATCCAAAGAAGCAGTACAAAGAGCAAAACAAGAAACTTGAGAATTCGAAAAAGAACTAAAGACAAAATTTAACAAGGAAAACGGGAGACAGTTATGAAAAGTTATCAAAAAGCTAAGAAAGAATTTTAGAGATATCAAACGTATTATAACAAAATATATAAAGAAAATGATAGCAACCGGGACAAAGAGAGCAGAGAAGCAGTTGAAAAAAAAAGAAGAAAACTAAAAGTAGAAATAGATGTGATAGAAACCGTAAAAGATATTAAACAAAAAAAGGTAGAGATGGCTTATCTCTAGAAATAATAAAGAATGGTGAAGATAAAATACTAAAATGAATAAATGCGATATGTCAACTAACATAAAAAAAATACTAGATGGCTGGGACAAAAACATAGTAGTACCTATACACAAAAAGAAAAATACAAATCATTGTGGCAACTACAGAACAGTATGCCACTTGATGCGAAGTAATAACATTCTGCGGAACTTTTATTGTTTCTAATTTTGAAACGAATATACACAACGTTTCGATTACTGTGGTATCTGCAATCGTCATCAGGTAAATACTAACAAACTTAGAAACTACTGGAGCTTATATATTAAAAACATGTTCGATGAAGCGTTCAAGCGTACAAAATCAACTTAGCGTAACAGATTAATTAACAAAATTACTTAGTGAAGTTTAAGTTGTTTTAGAGGTTCGATTAGTGGTTTCCATATGTTACTTATCTCGACACTTGACTGGCTGAAAATTTGTTTGTTGTTGTTGATGAATGCCGTTTCTTTAAATTTCCGTTTGTACCAATGTTCCTCTCTGTGTATGATTTTTGCTTCCGACCATTTTATTCGACGTTGGTTATCCCACGAATGTTGCGCGATACCGGACTTAGAAGTCTCTCCTCTCTGTGTGTGCGTCTGATGTTCTTTCAGTCTGATGTCAAGTCTCTTCATTACGTACGACCAGTTAGACCATGGTTAAATGACTATTATACAGATCGGTGGATTAGCAAAAAAAGACCAATTGAATGGCCTCCCAGATCATTAGACTTTTAAATGTGTCGTTTTTAAAATCAAAAATTATTAAATAATGTCGCACCCTCGCTGAAAAAACTTCTGAAAATGTTTGAGAGCAGACTCATTGCCTCAAAAATAATGAAAATCATTTCTAACACTTGTAAAACATTTTTTTTGTTGAAGTGATAGAATAGCTAATGTAAATTTATTTTAATAAATTATTAAATTTTTTTATAGACTAGTTATTTTTTGTGTTAAATTTTAAACACAAAAAATATTTTTTTAAATTTTTAATTTATTAATAAAGTAAAAATAAATGAATTTATCTCTTAATAATTTTTTTTCTTCGTAAAAAAATTGTAAAAATTATAAACCAAGCTGAATTCCTTATTCAATTTCTGAAAAATGAAGTCACACAAGTAAGGTCGTAAAATTTAAAAAAAATTAAAAAGTGGTTGCTGGGGGTTAGGGGGTTGATTTTGCAAATGTCGTTTAAAGATCAAAACTTGTTTGCTTCAATATTAAAATTGACCTGTTTTTGCATTTTTTAATTTTGGCATTCGTTTAAAAACTAAATATATTGAAAGTTAAAAAAAAATCCTCTTGTATACAACAGTATTAACGTATGAGGTAACAACTTAAACAATACAAGATGAAACCAAAAGCAAAATTAAAACAAGCAAAATGGTATATTTTAGAAGACTATAGTTAGTAGAACAAAAAGAAATTGCATACGAAATACGATAACTAGAAACGAAGTAGATCAACAACCGCTAATACAAGAAGTAGAAAGAATACAATTACAGTAGTATGGTAAAGATGTCAAAAAATAGAGACAGTCGAATGGATGCCCTTGCGTTAGTTGAGACGGTACGTACATAATAAAAAATGGTTTGCAAATCAACTATTTCTCATATTGTTTTAAGTAACAATGCAAGCTACAATACTTTTTTTTTAGTTAACAATTTTCTTTTATCGTAGCATTCATGTATTTGTACTAAATTTTCAGTAGTTTTTCTTAGAATATAAGGTCTATTGCACTAATTAACTTTGTAACATTAGTGAGTTAATGCAACAAAAGTATAACGTAGAACATAAAATCCTAAGTGCAGTTCAAAACACAAACTTCAACATTGCATCAACGTCTACAGATAATTTTACAATTAAAAAAAACATTTTTCTAAATATTACATTACAATATTGTACAAATATAACATTTAACATTGTAAACAATAAATAAAATTTTTCATATGCGTTTGTTACCAATTATTATTTTGTTATAAAACTTTGGTAATTGATTTAGCCTAAAACAAAATTATTTATTCTAAAATTCAAATAAACGTACGTAATCATAATTTTTTTAATTAATTTATTTTATTTCTGAAACACGATTATCATAATACTGTGATACATTTAGTTCCGTTAACATTTTCTTTTATTGTAACATTTTCTCTATATTTAAACCTAATTTGGATACTTTTTTGATTTCATATAATTCCTTTAATTGTTTAAAAAGAATGATATGGAAACCACCGTTGACTTTCTTCTGTACAAAATAATAATAATAATAATAATAATAATAATAATATATTTCATGTTAAATAATTTTACAAATCTTACAATCGTCAAGGAAAAAAGGTATAGTTAAGTACAGAAATGTATACTTTCACTAATGTCTCTAACACTGTAAAAACAGTTTGTAATTAAAAAATTTTTTATACGTTTTTGAAACTTTGCAGTAGTGAGTTGTTTAACTGCAAGTGGTAGTGCATTAAAAAACATCTTAGCTTGATACGTGAACTGATTCTCTGTTTGTATCAATCTGCATCTTTCTTTTTTTGGTACATGTTTTTTTCTTGTGTTATACGAATGAAAAGTCAAGTTAGAATCTCTTTCGGTATCTATACTGTGGTTTTTAATATAGAGCAAACATTCATACACATAAAGAGCAGGAACAGTTAGTATGTGTTTTCTAATGTAAACATTTTTACAATCGTCTCTATATTGCAATCCACCTAGAATGCGAACAGCTCTACGTTGCAATGAAAAAATTTTTTGCATTGCTGTACAATTGCCCCATACAATGATACCATATGAAATATGGCTGTGAATTAGAGAGTAATATACATTTTTCAAGATATCACTTGATACATTTTCCGAGAGTCTTCTTAATAAATAAATATATGAACTTAATTTTTTAGCAAGACTATTAATATGGTTTTCAAATTTTAGTTTACTATCCAACTCAATTCCTAAAAATTTTATAGATTTCGGATTTTCAAAGTTTGTATAACGCTTTAAAGTAAATAACAATTTTTGAGTTTTTTCTGTATTTATCTTTAGGTCATTAGCTACACACCAATTATTTACTGCTACTTTAGTTTGAGTCGTTAATCTAAAAATATCATTCAAGCTATGACTGTTTATGTATACTGTTGTATCGTCCGCATAAATAACACATTGAGAATTTGGTACATTAGTTTTTACAAAGTTTGATAGGTCATTAATATATATTAAGAAGAGTATAGGACCAAGTATTGATCCTTGCGGTACTCCACATTTAATTTCGCAAGTATTTGAAATAATTCCGTTTATAGAAACCACTTGTAATCTGTTGTTTAAATAAGAACTTATAAGATTTAGACTAATTTCATCAAAGTTGTACATTCTTAACTTATTAGTAAGTATTGAGTGCGATACACAATCAAAAGCACTAGACATATCAAAAAAGAGACCCATTGTAAAATCAAAATTTTCAAAATTTTGTATTATCTGCTCTACAAGTTTAGATACTGCTCCAACAGTGCTCTTGGTCTTTCTGTAACCAAATTGATCTGTACAGAATAAGAGATTAGTTTCAAAATATTCATTAATCTGGTTATAAATAATTTTTTCGTACACTTTGGATAAGATTGGCAGCAGTGATATCGGGCGATAATTACAAATATCATCATCGTTATCTTTTTTTTTCTTTATAGGTATAACTGTAGCGATCTTTAAAGCATTTGGAAAAATTCCCGATTCTAAGCTTAAATTTATTAGTGTTGTAAGTGGCGTTACAATTAAATTCTTATGTTTTTTAATAAAATATGACGACATTTCATAATAATCACTCGATTTACTATTTTTCATCGATTTTATGATATCTCTAACCTGTACTTGCGACACTTTTTGAAAAGAAAAACTCTTACATTTCTTAATTCTACATAAATCTAAAGGATTAAATATAGCATTTGGTAGATCATTTATAATTTTAGTAGGCAATTTTGAAAAATAATTATTGAATTCATTGGCATCTATAACTACATCCATTTTTTTATGTTTTAGTTTAGCTCTATGTTTGTTTATTATATTCCACATTGTTTTGTTGGGATTTAAAGCATTACGAATACAATCATTATTAATCTTAATTTTAGTTTGTTTGATAGTTTTTCTGTACATTGAACGATAATGATTTCTTATGTCATAAAGATTTTGATGTTTATACTTTTTATATAAATCACTAAAAAGAATGAACTTGTCCTTTAACTGTAATAATGTGCTATCCAATCTTAATATTGATTTTTTAAAGTTCAAGTTGGTATTCACAACTTTTTTTGGAAAACACTTGTTATAAGTATCGTTAATGTTATCTAAAAAAGTATCAAACTTATAATTTACATCTAAATGTTTATTATATAAATAATCTAAGTTATAAGCACTTACAAGATTATAGAATTTACAGTGTCCTTCTTGAGAGAAAATTCGTATTTGCTTTTTTTCATTTTTGCTTTTGGTTTCTTTTGGTCTTAATTGCACAACTATTTTTTGACTTAAATGATCTGTTATGTGGGTTTCTAAAGACGTTGTTTCGTAATTTATGATATTAAAATTAACAAAAATATTGTCCAAGCAATTTTCTTTTCTAGATGGTGTAAATATCGTCTGTTTAAAGCCATACGTAGCGCACAAGTTACATAGTAATATTGATTTGGAGTCTTCTGTATTAAAGTGAACGTTAAAATCACCACATATTATCACTTTTTTAAACATTTTTGTTTTTTCTAAAAGTTCTTTTATGTTGTTAATGAACAAATTAAAATCTCCATTCGGTGACCTGTATATTGTAATTATCAACAAACTAAGCTCTGTATATAACACTGTAGTCATTTCACAATGATATTCTAACGACAATTCATCAATAGTTTGTATTTGTTTTGTTGAAACACTTTGATGCACTAACATTAACACACCCCCATTACGTCTAGATATTCTGGCATAATAATTTACTAAATTTAAATGTCCAATTCTTAGGCCACTTTTTAGTTCAGTATCAGTCATCCAATGTTCAGTAATGCACAACACATTTAAGTCAGGTAAATGTTGTTGTATAAATAACTCTAATTCATTAATTTTGTTACGTAAACATTGTATATTTAGAGAAAGAAGTGTAAAATTATTGATAACACTATTGTCTAAATTTAATTGTTTATTGTCAAAATTTTTATCAGCAATTGCTTCAGTTGCCTTGTCATTAACGTTTAAAAAGTCGATCTTGTTCTTTTTTGAAACGGTTTTAATAATATATTGTTGCCCCACAGATCCTGACTCATAATTTTCTCTGTATCTGTCGAAGCAATTCCTACTTTAAAAGACTTATATGTATTATATTTGGTAGGTAAGTTTACACATGAAACCACATTTATATTATTTTTTGTCAAAAATTTTATAACGTCATCGACTTCATTTTTAGGTTGAACTCTGGTCAAAAAGAAAAACGAATTTTTTTGGATTCCTAAGATTTCGGCAGCATCATTTTTTCCATATACAATTAGATTTGAAGTTTTCGATGTTTTAAGAGTGTCATTTATTTTTTTCTCTTGATTTAAAGGTTTGTTTACATTAGCGTACACGGTGGCAGAGTTATCATTAGCCATGACAACACTACTATAAGTGTTTTTTCGATTGCTACTTGCGTCAGTATTGAGCGAGCATGATTGGTTATCGATATTCTTATTAGTTTTGACATTATTGCCTTTACTAGAATTTTGTTTATTTACGGCATGTTGTGATACGGTTACATTTTTATCGCGCACATTAAACGTTCGTACGTCCTTGTCCTTGTCGACGTTATTATGTATTTTAGAAATCTTCGAATATTCGTTTATCATTAAAATTTGATTTTGTAACGATTCGATCGCAATTTGTTGATTTTTTATAACTAAGTCCTTCTGTTTTAATAATTCGTGTAAGTATTTTAGTTCAATTTTGTAGATGTCAACTTCACTTGTGTTGCGAACCTGTTCAAGTTCGCCATTGTTAGAAGTTAAATCACAGCAATTAACATATTTATCATCAATAAAAATGATGTTTTTAGTATACTTAGCACAACTGGGATGGAAACACGAGTTGCACACAATACATTCTACAGTAGTTTGTGGTACTTTATTACACCTTTTACATGATTTACTGCGATCACTTATTTCACTTTCCGCCATTGTTGAAGGACTGAAATGTTATATCTACTTGGTTTGTAAAACTTCATTCTTAATAATAGTCAATAATTATAGTTTATCACATTCACAAATTTTCTTTATTTGGTTTATAAAGCTTGTTGATTTATAAGTCAGATCCACAGGTTATTTAATTGCAGCTTCTAAGCAGAACATTCTCATAACAACTATTCATCAAAAAAAACTTGACATTGCTAACAATTTAAGTTTTGGCATAAAGAAGTATAGTGTATAATTTGTATAGAATTTGCATTGCCAACTCGTACAAATTGCAGACTCGCTTTCGGCTCGGCTGCAAATTTTTATACTCGTTGGCAATGACAATCATTCCTTATTTGTTATACAATATACTATTTATTATTTTTTTCTGTAATAAAACTTTTTTTTAAATTAAGCTTCTTTAATAAAATTGGAATTTGTTTGCCAAATTTAAACCTTTACTATAATAATATATATATAATATATATTTTTAATTCTTAATATATTTAAGTTAAACATACGAGTACGGCGTTGCTGTTTGGTATCAAACTTCTAAACTATAATATTGTTTTTACTGCAGCTAGTAAATAGATTATCTTACGTTTCCACGCAATATCTATAATTATAGGAAAACAATTTAATTTAGACAAATATTGAAAATTAAATCGTACAAGCGTAAATTAATTAAATGTTATTCGGCGGCTATCAAACTAACACAACAGATCAGTTACCTGCAGTCTATAGTAAGTTAAAGGTAGACAAAACGCATAGTAATAACGAAAATTTAAAGTAAATAGATTAAATTAAAGTAAACAAACCTATACAAACAATAACAAGGATTAAATGCTATACTAAGAAAAACAAATAAAGAAAAACATTTAGCTAAAGACAAATATGTTCAGTTTTGTCGATAATGTAATAGTAACTAAACCGTTAATTAGTTACTATAACTAATTATTACCTATTATTACTAAGCGTTTGCGTGTTGTATTTATTGGTAGTTACACGGTGCATTTTATGGTGTGTTTTATTAGCATGTATGTACATACGTGTAATTATGATAAATTCTACTAAACATCCTTGTTAGTTTCATTTTTTGTATGCTTTTTAATCAGTTTTATAGGTCTAAGTTATAGTTTTTTGTTACAAATATGACTCATAGTAGTGCAAAAAACTACTAACTGAGGTCGCGTACTGACATGAGCTTCTAATCTTGACTTGACTATCTACGTGTTTATGTAGTGTTGTTTTAAATTTTTTTTAAAATTTTCAATTAATTTAATTAATGATTAAAATTTTATATAAAATATAAAGCATGATTAATATAAAAAAAAGTGTTCAGTTAATTTAAAACCACAGATTCCCAATAACATTTTACTTTTTTATGAATAAATAAAAATTAATTAACAAAAAACTTTCACTTCTTTCTTGAGCTTATGTGGATAAGGCTCATTTGTTTAATTTTTTTTAATTACATAACAAGCAGCAACAAAAATAATTTGATTTAATTGTTTAAAAAGAAATAAAATCATGTACTATTTTCGACTCGTTTCAAGTTTGCAAATTGACACTATGTTTATAGATTAACATTTTGTTTTTTTTTAATTGTTTTGGTAGTTGGACAATCATATAAATATTTAACACATACATTTAAGGTTAAATTAAAGTTGTAAGTTATATTTTACCAACAAAAAATTTTATTAACGCTTGTGTTATTTCTACAATTGTTTTTAATAACTTTATTTATCATTTCTTATATATATATATATAAGTAATTAGTGTTTTAGTTAGAAATAACAACAGCACAAATATTGAAATATTTGTTACTAAATTTTTCTAAACTTTTTTGCCAGCGGATCCAGTTGGTTATTTGAGATGTTCGTGAGTGGGCGTGGTTAAGAATGTTACTACTATTGATTTATTAAAATAATAATGTCTATCTGTTTTGAACGGTTATGTTGTTGCTGAGCTTGCAATAACTTAACAGTTGACTAATTGTCAACTTTACAGTAACTTATATCTAACTCAAGTAGGAGTGATTTCAATTATAAAGCCTTTCAAACACCAAACGCCAAAACAATGTACTCCGTCACGGTTAAATACTGAGCAACGACTGTCTGTTTCTGACGTTTCCAACATTTGTATACCCGAGTAAGTTCATCTTTGGAGATTTTGCTCATCTTACCAATTATTATAATATTGACTTATATGATTCACTGCAAACGAGATGTCCGGACGACTGCAAGCAGCCAAAACACCAGTGAACCGACTGCTTTGCGATATAGCTGATTTTTACTAGACACTGTATCTGCTGACTCTGATAAAAAGATTTTGGTTTCTGAGGACACTAACAATTGTTTAATATCACTCGTATAAAATTTATTAAGTAGTTTGTCAATGTACGTTTGTTGATAAATACACATTCAGCGTTGGACAAATTCTGTTCAGTTTCCAGAGCAACAAAGGTTAATTTAAAGCTACCTAAATTTACAAGAAGAAGTCTTTATGCAAAAAATCTATCGCACACAACTTCATTAATTACACTTTAGAGCGTTCATTTCTTCTAACATAGTCTGGCGCTATTTTTCGGATTCTGCACAATTAACGACTTCTTTGTAAGATGGTTTCCGAGAGTGTACAAAAGGTTATATAGTCTTCTAAAAATTTAGGTTTCGATAGTTTGTTCCTATCTTTCAAGGTTTTTGAATTTTTGTTTCTTATCTCAAAATTATCTTCCTCACATTGATAATCTTCGTCACTGAGAAATCTGTATTTTTTCGATGATTTTTTGTTATTTTCAGGAATAATAAAATCTAAAGTAAATGTTTTTCTTTTTATGGGTAAAGTTCGTTTTTGTTAAAATTAACATAACAAATAGTGTTTCCACCTCGTGGCAATTTCCACGTACTAAATATTAAAAAGCATATGCTACTTGAATGCTTACGAGATATAACTGCAGTAGTTCTCGGTAATAGTTCTAAAAACACATTAGAGTTATCACGGCGCTGAGGAGTCCCAAAAGGACGAAACAGCTGTCCATCGTTTCTTTAGTGTTGTTTTTCACAACTATACTGACTACTTACTACGTTTTCAGTTGGTGGTTCTTATACGACGATTTGATCAATGTTTAATTGACAACAGTCGTTTTGTAAACTAACAAGTACCAACTAATTTTACCTGCAGTATACTTCTTTTTTTAATATTTAGTACGTGGAAATTGCCACGAGGTGAAAACACCATTTGTTATTCACATATGCTACTCGGATGCTTACGAGATATAACTACAGTAGTTTTCAGTAATAGTTGTGAAAACACATTAGAGTTATCACGGTGCTGAGGAATCCCAAAAAAACGAAACAGCTGTCCATCGTTTCTTTAGTGTTGTTTTTCACAACTATACTTCTTTTGTTAAAATTAACGTTACATCTATCTTCTATTCTATTTTTTTTAGAATTCCAATCTGGAGTTAGATAAGTGCGCATCATACCCCAACTAAAAGTAATTTTCTTTGATTTCGAGTCAAACTTTCTACAAAATTGATCTGGTATAGCCATGTAGGTTGTACTTCAAAAATTCATGTTTTCTATTTGAAGGTAAAGGGCGCAATTTAGCGCTTTGAACCATAATTCCTAAAAAACTTTTTATTTAATAGCATAGTTCTGGCTGATTCGGATACTGTTTGATTTTGGACTGCTATCTAATTGACAACTTTTACAAAAAAAAACGGTTTTTTATCAAATAATTTTAAATCAAAAACTAATTTAGCTGTTTTCTAGATATAATAGCAATTAACATGACCGATGCGGTTATGTGAAAGTTTAAGCGATCGATTTTAATTTTGATTGATTTGAGTTTCATTATCCACAAGTTGTTCGCTTTGCATCCAACACAAGCAACGTTTTCTTGCTGAACACAAAATTCACAATAATTTTTATATAAATGAAAAGTATAATTGCTCTTAACAAAAACAAATTTTGACTTAGTGCCAAAATAAACAAAACGTTTGTCATTGTTACATTGTGTTATTCACTATCTACGAAAACTTTTATTTTGATTGCACCTTTTCGAACCACAGATATTAACTTATCATTAGCTATACTGACTTCCAGAAAAATTGCGACATCTAGAAGTTGTTGAACGATTTTATTGAAATTTTTAGGAAACGTCTATTTTCATGAAACAAAGTGATGATTTAAAAACAAAAGAACGAAAGCTTAAAAAGTTTTTTCAATAATGAGTTGCTCTGCGACGACTATCTGGAGGGTGTGGTAAATTACCCGGTCGTCTACCAATCATATAATAATAATAATAATAATAATAATAATAATAATAATAATAATAATAATAATAATAATAATAATAATAATAATAATAATAATAATAATAATAAAACAACAAAGCATACATACATTATAGATATTGCCATACCCAACGACAGCAACATAGTCCAAAAAGAAACCGAAAAGATCGAAAAATACACACCTCTTGCAACAGAAATTAAAGAAGTATGGAAACAAGAATATATAACAATAGTACCAATTATAATGTCTGTGACAGGTATAACAACAAAATCATTCAAGCAACACTTAAAAACAATAGATCTCCCACTATACATCCATACCAACATACAAAAAGCAGTAATTCTAAAAAC
Organism: Aquatica leii; assembly: GCA_035610365.1. Lineage (NCBI taxonomy): Eukaryota > Metazoa > Arthropoda > Insecta > Coleoptera > Lampyridae > Aquatica > Aquatica leii. The sequence continues at coordinate 109,529,800 of CM069436.1, forward strand.
AACAACAATAGTCAGAAAGTTCATGCAATAGACAGACATGTGACTTGGCCCCGGTCCGTCGCATGGCTTACAAACACCACTACGGTGAGAAACTAGAAGAAATAATAATAATAATAAAAAAATTATTGATTTACAAGACAGAAATATAAATGCATAAAGTAAAAAAAAATATCCCATACATGTTCAACGGGCGACAAATCAGGCGACCGAGCAGACCATAGGAAGACGGCAATGTTAGCTTCTTCTAAAAACCGTGTTGTAGCCCTTGCCGTATGAGGGCGCGCATTATCCTACTGGAAATTTGGATTTTGCAGACCCTAAAGATATGGAATATGGAAACACTAGCAATGTAACCAGCTGCATTTAGGTTGCCGTCAATAAAGACCAAGCGTGATTTACTACGTTCTCCACGCATCCGTTTGACCCTCTTACGACCATCGTGGTTCCACAAACAAAATCGGGACTCGTTACTAACACAATTAGATGCCATTCTTGCGCCCAATTATCCTTTTTATTGGTCCACTATAGTTTGCGTAGACGGTGAAGTGGTGTAAGGGGAAGACATATAAATGGACGATATCAACGCAACCCATAAGATCTTATGCGGCGATAAACAGATGACATTGACATTCTGAGTTCTGAGAATTACTAAATGGTCCACTACTTCAAATTTATTGTTACCAATAAGTTCTAGGTGTTGCAATTTTTCTAGAAGTCAGTATATTTCCACAAACATTGGTTTATTAAGTTTTTAATATTTAGTAAACCTAGTTTTTTTATTAGTCGTGTGTACACCAGCGCTTAAATTACAAATTCATTGTGATTTTTGAATATTTGAGCTTGCACTATACATAGAAGAAATATTACAAACAAACGTGGAGCTAGAGGATGAATTTTGGGTTTCTTCTTTTAATAACGGACCAGCAAATTATTGAATGTTTGTTGTTCAATACTCACAAAGTTACAGCCAGTTCTAAAAGCATTAAATTGGGATGGTATAGCTGTTAATTACCTCCGAACAAGGGCTTGTGTTAACTGTTTTTTTCCATTTTTTAACTGTCAGACCAAAAGCTCTATTTCAGAAATACAATTAGCGATTTTGCTGTTTTTCGGCATTTTTTATTCGCCGTAGCCGTAGTAGTTCTCTTAAAATTTTGGTTTTCTCATGAATGGCACATTTCGTTTGTCATTATATTTAATTAAATGTTGCATCTGATTTTGACTTACTGTTAATAAGCTTCTGTATATTTCGTTTCCCAATTTTCTAATTCTTTACAATCTGAATTTTCAAAATTTTTGCAACTTTCGTCAACAATAACCTTTGATTTTTCTGGTTTTAATAGAACGGTGATTCCAAACTTCCAAAGTTGAAATTTTGTGCCGTCGAATTTCAAAATGCTGAACGTATCAACTTTTACACATTTAGACATTTTTGTCTTTATTATACTACTAAAAGTTTTTAAAGCGGAAAACAAAGACAGGTAGCAACGATATATTGATTTATTAAAATGATTACAGTGGATTAGTTTTATATTTGTATATTAATACGTACTTAATTCAAAAAAATTAAAATGTTATTCTACATAAGAACGTGCAAAAACAACAACTACAAAACCGACAACTCCTAATTTTGCACATACATACATTGCTACATTGACCGATCAGAGAATACAAAACTGAAGTAAGCACAATTATATACAGTATGCAACACTCAAATATTGCTTAATTAAACAACTACAACAAATGAAAAAAACGACCGTTACTCTTAGCACACTCGTAGAGTCCTTGGTTCGGAGACATCAAGGGTACAGATAAACCCACTGTCGAATGAATTAAATAGAGAAAAAAAACAAACAACTTGATAACAAAAAAAAACGTAACAAATTTTATGTATATTTTTTAACAAACAAATCTCAATCAATTAAAGACAAAATCGATTAAAAATTAACAAATACACACAATCGCAATAAATGAGATGCAATATAATTTTTAATAACAAAACTTGATTTTTAAAAAATGGTATAAAAATAACGTATGACTTAGCCTTAGACTTTGAATTTATTTCTGTAGGATGTAATAATATTAGCTATTTCTGGTATAATACTCCTGACACTTTTGAGTGCTACCTACTTACATTCGCCGATTTCAATAGCTACCACTGGCCTTGAATTCGAACAATCATTAAGGTTACTCGTATGGTTCAAGTTATGAACGTAAGCTGTAGTAATCAAAATTAATATAAACTAAAGGCTGGATAATAATACTGAATTAAAAGTTAAACATTAATAACAATTGCAAACACAACCTAATTAGCCCAAGGCTCAAGAAAGAAACAAAGCAAAAAACTTTATACAAAAAAAAATACAAATTAAAAATTAACAAAACTGAAGGATTAATAAAATTAACAAAGCGCATACAAAAGGTAAGTTAACAACATGAAAAACTATACAGATTCTCGACAACTAATTGAAGTCAAAAGTTTTTCTTTCTTCTTTCAAACGTAGTTCTTAAGATCATCAACTCAACTTAATTGCACCGAAATTTAATTAATCCAATTATTTTTAATACCATTACAAGATGATAAAGATTTAACTTACCCCAACTATCAGGTTTAAAAAAAGCTTCAAGCCTTTGTCAACTTATGTGGTGATAACAATCTAAATACTACATTAAAGAAAACCTTTATTCGATACTTATACCAATCGCTAAAAAGTAGTAGAACGACGCTTTTATTAATTGTAATGCAATTAAAATTTTATTTATGATTAGAAGGACTTTCGGCTTAGACCGCGTCGTAGTAAAACACCCAGACTTAGGCTTGGTCCTAGTCTCTTCTTGAGAGCCAAAACAAGAAATAGAACTTGGCTTTTGCCGTACTGTCGTTCGTGAACCCAAACAAACTGACGCTTCGCAAGACATTGCAGCTTGCATCTTCAGAGTGGTAAATGTCAGATGACATTTGCGAAACGTCAGTTTGTTTAGGTTTACAAACGACAATACGGCAAAGGCTAAGTTCTACTTCTTGTTTTGGCTCTCCAGAAGAGACTAGGACCAAGCCAAACTCTGGATGTTTTATTACGACGCGGTCTAAGCCGAAAGTCGCTTATAATCATAAACATAACAAACGCAAAAGCTTAAGATTTTAGAAAATTTTATTCTTTTATTAAAAGAGTTAGATTGATAATGGTGTCTCATACCTAGTAGACTGGTGCAACCCGGTATAATTAACGTAGGGTTGATGACGTCAGAGTTTAGTGTATTCTAAGATAATTTTACTTTCAGTTGAATATATTACAGTCATCAGTTTATTTAAACAACAAAAGCGGTAGCTTATAATTGTAAACGTTTAATCGACTTGCCTTATGTTACTTTGTCATTGAGCCTAGCGTTCACTGAATTTGTTTTGTTCTCTCGTTGATAGTTTTTTTTTCTAATTATTTTGACAGTAGGTCTCTATGCAGTCTTGGTGTCTTTGAACCTTTCTTCTTATATAGTATTATAGCAATCTTAATAACGCTCACTCACCGACATCTCAAATAGCCGTGGTGATGTGTTTAGAGTAGAACTTTCAGTGTTAAAATATTATTTTTGCACTGGTTAATTCTTTCGGCTTCAAAATTTTTAAAATTTCTAATATACTATCGGGTGCTTCTCCGAACGGCAAACGGAAAAATCAAACACCGGGGGCGGACTAAAACTAGCACCGTAGCGCCTGTCTCAGAGTAAGCGGCTACAAAAAGCGCCAACCCGCCTGAGAAGCGTGGCGCTACAGGTCAATTTAATCTTTTAAAATAACCTATAAAATGCCAATCTCTGAAACAGAAAATGTACCCGAGGTAGGTAGATGTAGTATCTCGGAATCCCACATTGACATAAGATCATACTGCTTCATGGATTCTGGAGGAAACAAAAAATTGGTTAAAAAAGAAAGTGAGACAACTTTAAGTACAGCAACGTACATCTGTAGATTCCTATTAATCAAAACACAGTAGATCTAGAAAATGAGTCCAATCATATATGATCGGTCTATCAAAAATAAGAAGAAAATGAAGCGTTGTGGTTACATATACACTATTTTACATGAAAAATGATAATCAAAGTCAAAAACTAGTCGGTTTTCTGATTAAAAGACGCCTAGTTGCAAAATTAAAGACATTAAAAGGTTTATCGGACAGAGTCGCCTACATAACTATTAAAATTACTAATACATATAACATAAAAGTAATTCAAATATATAAGAAGATAAATGGCATCAAAGTATTGTAATAGGAAATTTTAATGACATCCTAGGATGGCGATGACTCTAAAACATATATCGGAAAAGATGAGTTGGGCGAAAGAATTGGCAGAGGAAACATGTTAATGCATTTTTTAGAAGATTAAAACTTTTTGTAATGAACACTTTTTTTTGGCAAAAAATGGTTATGGATTATGCCTTACGGTCAAACAAAAAAAGAAATTGACTATATACTGACATCTAATAAAATTCTGAATTAAGGCGTAACAAAATTAAACATATTTAATACTGGAAGCGACCACCCTATCGTAAGAGCCAAGATTAAATTCAGTCACCTATATGCAAAACGCGACAGGTCCACAGAAAAAAAAAATTGTGATAATGTAGAAAAACTCGTAAAATCTGTATTCAATTCAATCGAGTAATGAAATTTTCTACTATTGGTCATTATTTATATCTAAATTAATAAACACATTCACAAAGCTTAGAGGTGGGTAGCATATATAAAAAATCAAATAATAAAATGAACATGTCGAGTTTTGCACCTAACTGGCACAAAATGTTATCAATAAAAAGCCAATTTATGCTATAATTAAATTTTATTGTTTACTCGTTAATATTTGTCCATATATCTTAGTATCATCTCATTTCTAAATCCCAAAATCCATGTTTTCTTCCTCACAGTGGAGATCCACTTCCGGTATTACTTCCTCTCCCTCCAAGACATTTTGGAATGCGTTTTTGAAAGATCCAAGAGCATCCTCCTTTTGCCATTCTTGACTATAGTGTGCTTCTAAAAGCTTTGTAATCTTTTTATCTTTTTTGATAGGCACTCCAATGTCCAGTGGTTTTGGATTCATCTGGAAAACATTTTTTCCTCTTTTGCACAAAGTTTTCGGTGTGCACAAGTCATTTACGTAAAAGGCTTCACCTCTAACAAGAAAAGGGCTATAACCGTTCTTGGAAATAATTATTCTTTTTGAAGGCTGAAACTTAAAATGCCAATAACCTAATTGCTTGAACACTTTGTGAATCTCATTTCTCCAGTCTCTAACCACTACATCAGTGCCAATTTTAAAAACAGTATCATGTTCATGTATTTGTAAGAGTACACGACAACTGTTTGTTTTTTATATATTTTTTCAATTTGACCGGAAACGTGGTCGGGAGGAATACAGGAGTGCCCGACAACTGGAAAGACTAACTCAATTGCTTTAATTTGCAATGGTGACTCATATTGAAGCCAAAAGTTTAACATGTCAATTACTGTAGAGTTTTTGTTTTGTGCTCCATATTCATCACAAATAAGACGAATAGTTTTTACATTTTTACTAAAATCAAAATTCGACAATGAATGGTGTAAAGCGGATAAAATTTCATTAGAACTCCTTTGATGATCATGCTCTGTCTATACGTAGACCTAACATTATTGGCATTTAATTTGCTTTGCTTTGCGTCAAACGAGAAAGTCATCAATTCTTCTCTCTCTTCTTGAAGTAGTTTATAGAAACTAGTGGGCTTTAGCTTGTGGAGTCGCTGTTCTGCTGCAAATGTTTTTCGGTTCTTTCATTTTCTTTTTTTATGTTAACTTTGTATTGCAAACAGGTAGAGTACTGATCAGTTTTAGGTGTTCCAAAACCAACATTAAAATTTTTGTTGAAATAATCTTTAAAAAAACGTTGTATAACTTTCAGTTCTTCGCTGCTAGCAATTGTGTCATTGTAAATTTTCCAGAGTTAGGAAATACTTAATTCAGCAGGCATATACATTCTATTATATGTTTTCGAACGGCAATAATGAGATTCCGTGCATTTTAGAGATTCAATGGACTCGGTCCCCACCTCTGTTTTCTGACGGTAAACATGATGTTTCCTTATAACTTTTCACAATATTTAAAACTTTATCTTTTTTAACACCTAAAATATCCTGAAAAGTTTGCCTACACACAGGAACCAGTAAACCATCACCTCTTTTCACTGTGTAGTGCAAAATACAAATTTTCATTCTATTTCCATTTTCTTTTCGTTTTCTATGCCGTCTTGGATTGTCCGAGTCACAATGTTGTAGAATAAACATATCTTGCATATTCTTGTCTTTGTTTTTGTAAAATGCTGCATTAAATTCTTTAACATATTTTATAGAAAGGCGTGACATGGAATAGTTTATATGGTTTTCCATGGTGACATTTGGGATATACAGACAAACTCTTAGGAAGATATCTAAAACAAATAATCATAATATGAAATAGAGGTTTTTTTAAAATTATTAATATATGATGTTAAAAAGCGATTAGTTGCCTACAACATACATACCTTACTCGTTTTGCATCTTCTCGTTTTAATGTACATCTTTTTCGACCCTTGTTAACTTCACATTGCATAATTTTTGTTGGTTGTTCCAAGTACTCTAATTTTTCCAATTGATTCACCATTAAACACAGTTGTAAACTAATAAAACTAAACACATTAATACAAAACTTCACTTCAACGCAAAGTACTGCAACATAACTGCAACATAACTGCAAATCACATGAAACCACGTGAGCAAAATCAGTGCTCTTATTGGCGCATTGGAAATGTCTGCTTTTGCTACAAAAAGTCTGAGGACTTGTCGGTTTTTGCATCAAACATGATACTTCACAAGCTTATAATGTTGCATATATCGGCGTTTGCTTAAAAATTTCACTATGTACGTGTAGGCTTTTGCATTCTAGATTTTTTGGTGTATTACACTCAGTTTTACGAAAATTGTGACTTGTCGAATTTTGCACAGGGCAATACAAAATATCCGTAAACACAGAACTATTTAAACGAAATTGTTTAACCTACAAAGAAAAAGAAAGCAATTCTCTAAATCAGATTGCACACGCTCCAAATGAAATAAACCAGCTAACAACAACAATAACGAAAGCTTTGCAAGAAAATTCACTTAGTGTACCCAAAAGTAAAAGTAATAAAACAAATAAATGCTTAGACGAAACAATGAAAATAATTGAGAGAAGAAGATAATTATATAAAACTAGCGTAAGGATATGGAAGATGCGTATAGAAGAATGGTAGAAGTAATAGAGAAAAACCGTAATATGAAATGTCCAACCAAAAACGAAGGAAAATGTGCGATAAAAGTAATGAAAGACAAAAATTATAGAGAAACAACAAACATAACAGATGTATTGAAATATTCCTCTAAAACAACAAAATCTAAAAATCTAGTAGAGATACAAATAACAAATGTTGGTTTTAAAGATTTACCCGAAATAGATGAAGAAGTGCTTTACAACACATGAAATATAATAAAACATCAGGAAAGAACAATGTATTAATAAAAATGGTCAAAGAATCTTGGTAAATGTTCATACAATGGCTAAAGGAACTGTTTAAGAAATGTATAAAAAAGAAATACCCGATCAATAGAACATAGCAGAAGTAATCTTTTATTCAAAAACGAAAACAAAAAACTGCTACACAACTATCGACCAATATGTTTCTTATTGCAAATATTCAAACTTTAAATAAGAATCATTACCAACAGAATAACAATAAAATTAAACGACTATCAACCTGTAGAGAAAGCTGTCTTTTAAAAGGGGTATAGCACAAATCATCATCTGATATCTGATAATAAAGATATTAGTCAAAAAAACAGTAGAATGCAACCTACCGCTTTACTTAGCCTTTAGAAATTACGAAAAAGCATTTGACTGAATTGAACACTGGAAAATTATGATAGAATTAGATAACTCACGCATTGACTGCAGGTACAGAAACAGAATTAAAAACTTATATAAAGAAGCGTTGTCAATGACTAAAATACATAAAAATACAAGAAAATACCAATAAAGAGAAGAATCAGACAAAGTGACACGATGTCACTAAAATTGTTCAATCTAGCCTTGGAAGGCATCTTCAAAAAACTAGAATCAAGAAATACTGGCATTAATATAAATGGAGAAAAATTTCAGATACGCTGACAATATTGTGCTAATTGCCGACAAAGAACACCTACAGAAAATGATAACTGTAATAGAAAGAGAATCGCAGAAAGCTGATTTGAAAATGAATTTAAATAGAACAAAAACTATGAGTCTCTAGAACAGCCAAATAAAAATAAAAGAAGCACAAAAAGAAAACGTTACTAAGTATCTGGGTCAAATTATACGAATTGGCAAAAAAAATAAAGATATAGAAATACAGAGAAGGAGATTGAGATGGGAAGTTTACGAAACATTTTCGAAACTGCTTAAAAACAAAATAATCGCTCAACGTACTAAATCTAAAATTTTTGACGGATGTGTATTACCGGTCTTAACGTACGAAGCCTATAAGCCTTACGAAACAAACAAAATACAAACTAGAAACTACACAAAGAAAAATAGAAAGATTAATGCTAAGTAACACACTATGGTATAAAAAGAGTAATATAAGGATATAATTAAAAGAAGATAGGAAGAAGAAAAAAGGAAGACCGATTACAAGATATCTCGACTTAAAGAAAATGGCTGAAGTAAAATTGATATCAACAACTCAAAATAGAATTAAATGGAAAACGAAGAGGGAAGTTTTTGTTCAACACCGGGCGTTCTAAAGACTTAAGAAGCAGAAGAAGAAGAAGAAAGTAAAGATTTGAGTTTGTAAAAATGCAGTAATACCCATCTCTGATTTAGCAACAAATGTATTATAAGACCGCAAACAAACATTAAAACAACAAACACCTTATATGTTTGTTAAAACAATGTAAATTTTAAAAACACAATTAAAACTTTAATAAAACATGTTTATATTAACTACAAATTATCTTGAAATAAAAGTTTTGCATTAATAAGATTTAGTTTGTGTTAAACATTTAACGGTCTAAATAATAAAATTAATCAATACGGTCAAACAAATGATAGCGACCTTTATAAATATTTTAGTAATTGCTCAGCGTAATTCTATGATCAAGTAGAGCTTTTTTGACTAGACTGGCTGCTTTAATATTATAGCGATTACAAAAATAGAATAGAAACGTCAATTAAATAATTTTGAGATGTTCGTGATGTAACATTTGCTTACGTACCTTATTACAGTAACTATTTTAAAATTTAGTCATTAATACAATAACTAATAATAATAATGAAACGAATGAATATTTTTGAACTTTAAGGATTGATTTTCCATTATATTAAAGGTCGTTTTTAAATAACGGTGCAATTTACTACCGTTACGACATTTTAATGTCAATTGTAAGACGAAAAATAAAGTTATAAATTTTATATGTGTGTGTTATTATGTGCAAACGTAGCCAATTGTATAATCTAATTGTGTTTCCAACTTTTATAGTTTTATACAATTAAATCGATAGATTTAATGGTCTGTATAATGAGTGCATTTGTTATTTATTACTCCGGAGAGCATTGCTATAATTTCACAGGATTAATTAATTTTGTTAACACTTTTATCTTAAAAACAAATCTATAAAACGTTTATAAACACATTTTTTTACGTTAATTAAATTTTTTCTACAATTATAAAGTTCAGAGACTGCGTCTGAAAACTTTTATGTGAGAAATAAGTTGCACGTTCTTATTACGTTGAATGTAATTAATAAACGTGTTTTGTTATTTTTTGTTTTAATTAAAAACTTACATTGTTTAATTAAAAATTTTTATTGTTACTAAATTTTATTGCATGTTTTTGAACAAATTCGAAACTTTCCGAACGCGTAGATTTACATACAAGTTGAAAACGTATTTAATCAGAAAGGTTGTATCACAGGGACACTTAAAACGTAACAGGAAACAAAATCTAGTTGAGACGAAAACCATGTAATTTAATATACAAAAGATGAAAAACGTGCAGCAAAATGAAAAAAAAACAAAATCACAATACTGTTAAAGTCTGATACATCAAGAATTCAATCAAGTGAAAACACTGGAATTTTAAGATTTTACTAAATAATTTTTCATTTTTGTATTTATTAGTTCACATGACAAATGTGAGTGAACATATTTTTTTATCAATTGATAAATTGCGTATAAGGAAACCTTTTAGACAACCATCTGTCATCTAATTTAACAGAATTCTAGCAAAAACTGATGTGGTGTAATATGTTTCTTCTTACTTTAAAGTCAAGTAGTTATATGGTTTTTTTCGGTGTACTGAACATTGACTTTTTCATCTTTTTAGTTTTATTGCATTTGCAATAAAATAATTAAAAATGCCAACAAAGTACTAGAATCTTAACAAGTATTATAGAAAAAAACTAACAACAAGTCAAGTCAGTTCAGTGTATGTTAAACTAAAGAAAATATTAATAAAAGTAAACACAAAAAATAACAAAAAAGTTTTAAACAAAAAAAAACAAAGACGGTTCTGTTTTTGTTTAACAAAACACAAAAAACAAGCAACTTTAGAGTTTGCTTATTTTATTTTACGTTATTTTTAGATACTTATACAATTTTTAAAATAAAACAAAGTCAAAAACAGTAAACATTTATTTAATTGTTCTTAGTTTTTTTATGGTTCATGTAACAGTTATTAATTAGGTTTAGAAGATCTAAGCTAATTAATTCGTGACAATACGTTGCAAGAGTAATTCTAGTGATACGTTCTGGTTTACTCGTAGATAATTGCGCAAACGTTCAACTAAACAATAATATAAACAATATATCTCATGCATAAATAATATGTTATTTGATAAGTTTAATGCAATATTCAAAATGTTTATGGTGAATTCATTAGGTACAATTCAATAGAATTTAATATGCATTATATAATACGTAAAACAACGGTAAAAATTGTAAATATTAAATGAGTTTACAAACTTTAAATATATTGATGTATTAATAATAATAACGTTACGATAAAAATATTAAAATCTTGCCTAAAACAATTAATTCTGATCTACAAAAATATACAATTAATAAAAATGTAAAAAGTATTTTAAAAAAAATACCTTTCAAAACTTATTATATAACAAATACAAATCATAATAGTTTGCATAATAAGAAATTTGTACAAAACTAACCATAGAACATAAAAAAACATTGATTTAAAATACAAAACTTAAGAGTTAATTTAATGACAATTTAGAAAGAAAACATATCTTGTTACACATCATTTTCTTTAATTGTGGAGATTTAATAGAAATACTGTAAACAGACTTAAAGTTTAAACAGAAATAAAAAAAATTATAAAAAAATCTAAAATTACAAAACTTTTACAAATTAAATATTTAAATTTTTTAATTTTCGTAATTTAGTTTAGTGGAAATTGTAAAACTATAATTAAGAAAAAATAAAACAAATAAATATACCTATTTACTAATTAATTTGGACTTCTTCGTTTAGGAGGGGCATGTAAAACCACTTTAATTTATTTTTGTAGCAACGTTTCGTGCTAAAGGCGAGCACTTTATCAGGCCAACTGTAATTTATTAAACTCATAAGTCAACAACACAGTAACAACAGAATGAATTAACAGATAATTTTTGACACATAAAACTTACAGAATATCAATCAAGTGGATCAATCCACCGACCAAGGACATAGGCAACTGTACCAGATTGTGTTTACTAAATAATAAATAAAACATTAAACATAAAATAGTCAATAATTAAATTTTTTTAAATACCGCAGTACATAAACGTTCAACAAACAATTGACAAATGTGTAATCAAAAATTTATGAATGTCAAGAGAAAGATAAGAATAAAAAGATAAAACCGAACTGAAAAACGATAAATCCAACCTATATAGTTATCTCTCAATTTTGGATATTAAATTATTATAAACGCTGCTTAAATTGTTGGTATCGTTGTTAAAATTATTATTATTATATATATATTGATGTATAGCATTTCGGAAACTAAACGCTATTTCAAGTTGTTTTCCACATCTAAATCTAATGGATTTACCGAAAGCATATGACATGGTAGTAACAGTAATCGAGAATATGAAGATAAATAAATTGAAATACGATGCAGTCAAATCAAAGTTGTTGGCGGAGTATGAGAAACGAAAGTTAAATAAAAAACGAAGTCCTGTAGCTGATAACATAGGAGCGGCATTCACGTCTGAAAGGATATGTTATGGATGTAGTAAACGAGGTCATATAAGGAAAAATTGCTGGCACGGGTAGAAGAAAGAAGATGAAGCAAATAAAGGTTAAAGAAGAGAAGCAGTAGATGGAAGAGAATTTGGTAATGGTTCACAAAGAGGACACTTTGGAGGTCAAGATAGAGATCGAAACCGAGGAAATTACAGAAACTACAATAGAGGTAGAAATTTTAGGTATAACTCATATCATGTACAAAATGATGGTGCTTCCTCGAGTAATGATAATGTAGAACATACAGATGAGAACCGAGTTTGTTTTAATAGTGAACTAGATGTCAGAAAATGGAAATAAGTTAATATTTTATATAGAATCAGAATGCACTGATCAATTGGTGAATAATAAAACAAATTTTTCAGAACTAATTATGTTAGATAAGCCAATACAAATAGCAGTTGCTAAGAATGATAATTATTTAGATGCTGTTGCAGTAGGAAATATATCGGCTTGTAGTAAGGTGAATAGAAAGAATATTTAATGTTTAATCAAGAATGTATTCTATGTACATAATTTAAGGAGAAACTTTTGTAAAACTTTTTGATGAAAGTGAACGGTTAATAATGTTAGGAAAAGGGGAAAAATTATATATTAAATAAATTGATAATTTTTTTTATTTATGACATTAATATTTTATAAGCTTTAAGACAAAAATAATTGTTAAATGTAATATAAAATACAATACCATCTGCAGGAAAAAAAACATTATTTTGTTAGTCTTTATAAAAAATAATTTATAAATTTTAATTGTAATTTAAATAAAGTTAACTGTAATACTATTTGAATTGCATACAATAATTAGTTGAATAAATTAGTGATTTTCATTGATTTGATTTTATAAGTGCTAATAATGTAAATCCAGTTTTTTAATCATGTAATGGAACAATTTATATTATATACATTTATTAACAAAGCTGAATAATGCAAATGAACAAAATTATGAGTGTCAGCGACTCGTGTCTGATATATAACACTATATGCTGAGAAAACACTTTAATATTAGAGTCTTTATTAAAAAGTGTTATAAATTTTAATTGTAATTTTAATATGCATTGTTTTGTATTGATTTCAGTTATTATTTTAATCAAACTTACCGGGTGGACCTTATAAACTTAGTAAATTTCTTAAGTTGTTGGCAGCGTATTTAATAGTAAATAAAAACTTAATCATTAAAGGTTTTCAACATGTAATAGTAAAGAAATATGTAATTCGATATATAATCTTAAATTACTTTAATTTAATGATGTATTAATTTGAAATGTATAAAACTGCACTATATATGATAAGAGATCATTATCTGAAATATTGATTGATCATTCTAAATTTACATTCAAAAATTAATTGTCTGCTACTACTAAATATGTATATAGATATATAATTCTTTATAATCCGATAGATTTTTGATAGAAACCATTCTTTATATTTTGGGATGAACAAGTTAGCCCTTTGTTGTTTATGATAGATTTATTCTACCTTTTCATAATACTTTAATTCAATTATGTATTAATATGCATGATGTTAAAATGATAGAAATTCAAAGCACCCAAACTTGTACGACATTCAAATATTTTAAAATGCGCGGGAAATGTGATTGCTACCTCTCACCCCTTTCCGAAACACGAATTTGCCCGAACCCGAACTTTCACAAAATTCAAACCTGAAAAGTTGCGCGTGCACACGAACACAGTCGAAGAAAATACGATCTAACCCGAACTTACACGAAATTCAAAGTTTTTAAAAAGCGCGAGAAAATTGGCGCCGAGACCGGCCCTACTATACTACTAATAAAAACAGTTAAACACGTAGATTTAAGATATCATTTCGTTTGTGAAACTTGAGACGATTCGCACATTATATAATCGTGCAACAATAATTTGTCACCAAGATAAATTACAAGAAGAATTAGAACACCTTAAGAAATGGTCCCAAACAACACAATGGTACAAAAAACGTCTAAATGTCCGTCTAATAAACGTTAATAACGCGTTTAAAAACGTTTTAATGTCTAATAAACGTCTATTAGCCGGACATTTAGATGTTTTTTATACCAATGTGTTGCTTGGGGTTTTAATAAAGAACAAATTAAAAAATGTCTTAGACCAAAGACAAGACCTACTTTAACAGATGATTCAACTATTAAGCAAAACTTTGTTATTCTACCTTTTGTTTCCAACATAAGTGACAAAATTGGAAGAATACTAAGTAAACATAAGATAAAAGTAGCTTATAATACTACTACTAAAATTAAAAACTTGTTGAATCCTATAAAAGACAAAATACCTTACAATACCTGTGGAGTGTACCAAATCCCATGCACCTGTGGCAAGGTATATATTGGCGAAACTGGTAGAACTATAGATACCAGAATAAAAGAACATAAAAGACATCTTCGTTTACTACAACCTACTAAATCTGCCATTGCCAAACATGCACTTGACACTCTTCATGATATAAACTTTGAGAAAACTAAAACAAAGAACTGGAAATCAAGAAAGATTAGAGAAGCTATTGAAATTATCAAACATCCAACAATTTTAATAGAGATAGTGGTTACGAACTTTCTGACACATGGTTTACCTGTTATTTCTTAATCTTAATTTGTCCACCATTGACACTTAAGCTACGTCTAGAGTTTTTATGGTGGTTTTCCTTTAGACCTTCGAGCAAATGCTGTATCTAAATAACTTGCGCTTATTATCTAGTTCCCTTATAGTTATTGTTTTTAGTTACCTTAGTTTTTACAATTCTCAAATTAATTTAATTTTGCCTGACGAAGAACTTAGACCAAGTTCGAAAGCTTGCATTTATATTATTCTAAATAAATAATACACCATTTACCCTATTTATGGTGAAAGTTTTATGTCTAAAATTAATTAGTTTTGTTCTATAATTAATTTCGTTTAATTATTGAAAATTTGATTTAAAGCAAACATTAACATTGTTTTAGTTTTTATTTTTGAATTATAAAGTTACGTTAACGTTTTACATTTTAAAAACCAATCGTAACTAGATGCTTACATTATTCATCAATCATTTAAGCAGCTTGTCTATGTTTAACTAATTCACGTGCTTCCCAAATTTTCAGCGTAATTGTAAATTTTATAACCGACTTAAATTTAGATTGAAAACACCTACTTGTTTGAATACTTAAAATAGATAAATCTATAATTTGGAAAACACTACAGCCAGCGTTTAAATAATACATTAATTTTACCCTACGTCAAATGTCAATAATACATTTGTGTCATTGTTATATTTGTGCATATTTTAACTATATTTTTAAAATCCAAAATAATTTTATCTTTTAATCTTATAAATATAAAATGTATACTTTTTAAATAAAATCTAATCAATTTTTCTATAGTAAAATGTATAGTTGTCAGATCAAACAATTTTTCCTTCAGTTTTCCAAATTTGAACCAAGCTAAAAAGTTTAAACCGCAATTTACGACGCATTCAATTCTTAGTTTTTAAGTTCTTTTAAACTTTTTTTCGATATTCGTCTTTGCAAAAGTAGACAAAACGCTGTCAGCTATAATTACAGCGAAAACCCTAAAGATTTGTCAGTTTAAATTATTCAGTTTGTTTCTATCTGTTTTAGAAGTTTTTAATAAATTTTAAATCAACTGCAAATTTTATTTTAACTTTATAATAAATACAATTTTGCAAGTCAATTTCAAAATGCATAACAAATTTTTTTTTGTTTAATTATTGTTTGAAATTTTATAATTGTTTTGCGCGTACTTTTAAATAGAACTATATTTTAATTAAAATTGTAACATTGTAAATGACGCTATTTTATCGTTAGTGTTGATTAAATTTACGTTTTAAAAAAAATCATGTAACCGTATAAAAACATCGCGTACAAACGGTTTAAAATTAATTAATTAGTTGTTATATAATATTGTTTTAAATATTTAAGTTTAAATAAATACTATAATTTATTAATTATTTAGGTAAGCTGTTATAATAATAATTATAAATTGTAATTTTTGGAAAATTGTAGTAACAGCAACAATTATGATAGTACGTTTATTTAACAAATTATAGGAGAATTAATTTTATACATTTGAAACCTTACGTACATTTCGCTGTAAGTATAAGCTTTTTCGAAGGTTTATTTAAAATTTTACAATTATTCTAAACATTATTATTATTTATTATAAAAAACATTTAACAATTAATACATCATTTAAACTCAATAACTTTAACATTACAAACAAACATTATGGTAGTGAAAATTAATTCTCCTATAATTTGTTAAATAAACGTACTATCATAATTGTTGCTGTTACTACAATTTTCCAAAAATTACAATTTACTATAATTTATAACACTTCAAATGCGTTTTTACTAATACTAACTTTTTTAACAAAAAACGCAATTGTTAATAATAATGTGGCAAAGAAATAAAAAGTTTAAAAATCATTTTAAAATTTTATTAAGTTAGTACTTATCTACAAACAAAAATTATTGTTAAAACTATCAATTTTGTTAAATCGCTTTTAACTTAAATGTGTATTGTCCAATATTTTAATATTTAAAAATAAAATAAATAATTTTACGTAAAAAACATTTTAATGTTAACCTAATTTAGAAAAAAATAAAAAGTTAAATTGTACCATAAAAAAATGAATTAGAAACGTAAAAGTAACAACGGTACTAAAAACACTCATAACAATTATGAAAATATATGACAACAACAAAAGCCGTAATTAAAGTTAAATATAAAGATAACATATGTAGTAAATTTGAAGACGCGTATAAAAAAATTTTGTGTTATACTGTTTATTATTAAAATAATTTAATAATAAATAAAATTAAATTAACAGAACGCACATCTATAGTAAATGATACACAACATAAGTAGTTTGGCTAAAAAGAATACATAAAATTGCGTTTTTCTAAAATAGATTAATATATTAACTGCGTTACTTTTTCCGGAGGCATGTGCTTTTCTTTACGTCTGTGTGACAATGAATTTTATAAGAAATTATTCACGGGCGAAAATCATAAGATTGTCATTTATTATCCAATTTTTGTGTTGTAGGTGGCTTATAGATAGTTGTATTAAGCACTACCTCAATATATAAAAAAATAGTACATGCCCCCCCCCAGGGGTACGTACCGCACAAAAAAAAATAGCTGGGTTCTTCTATGCGGCACATGTCTCAAGGGGCATGTAACAAGTTGTGACTTGTTGATGCACTTTCGTTCGTCATCTGATTGTAGTCAATTTTTATCACAAACTGGTCAACATAAAAATGTCTTCGAAAGCCCACTATTGTGCAGTGTTGTGCATAATGCCAAAAATTAATTATTATTACATATTTTATTGGCAACAACTTTTCTCGCAATAACTGTATCTTTTTCACCGACTTTTAAAAAAAGAAGCGGTCTCCATTTCGTTGGAATTCTTTTAATGTATGTTTAGCGATAAGTCTTTGCCACGTTGACCGATTTTGATTATTTTCTATTATTAGAAAGGTGATACATTAGCAGTGATCTCACTTAAATATGACCAAGTTCTGATAATGGGATTTCTAAAATGGAATGAAATTCTCTTAAACGAAATTTTTTTAACACATCTAACACAATACATATGACTAATAAAGACATCTCAAAATATTTATTTACATGAAATTACTTTTTGTTAATACCATGAATGCCGTTGAGGTAGGATTAGACACAATATTCATAATATATGTGAAATTAATTTTTACAACTGCTTAAACTTATTGCAATGCTAATAACGTTATGAGTGGATTTCAGAAAGTTGTTAAAACACTTTTCTAGCAGGAAGTTCCTCAGTAATATACCGGGAGTCTCAGTTTGGTGTTTGCGCTCTTATATCCTTCTTATTTGACACAAACTTGGAATAAATTATATTATAACATATTATAATATTCCATTCTATATAATTCTCGTGTTGCCGTTTGTTCTTTAATACGAATTTCTACAATTCTACCGGTTTCTTCGGTGTATGCACTATTACAAGAGCAAAGAATGCTATTGACGCCGTCAGACTGAAAAGAAATAACATTTTTCACAAGATTTAAGAGTTGACCCAACTTAAGAAAACCAATGATAATGTGTTTGCGACTAACACATTGGATAGATAATTAAACTTGTTTTGAAGATATTAGGGTTGACTTAAGAAAACAGCTCTTTACAGGGTGTCCTAAATTGGATGTTTTGACAGAAAAATTTGGTAACTGTAATAGATACAAGATCTCGGTCTTTTTTTTCGAGAAAAACTCGACGGTAAAAACCAAATTGAGCGATTGTTTTTTGTTTTCTAGGTATACGCGAAAGTTAGATTTTCTCAATTTTCGGCACATGGCGATATTTCTGTTATTTTTCAAAGTAGAGAAAAACGGATTATGTGACCTTAAGGCACTTTTTTGAATAAAACGCAATGGCGTTGTAGAATTTTAGTAGGCTATTAGACAGTTAAAATCGCTTGTTTTTTCTTTCTTTCTATGAATTCATATTTTACTCATTTCATCAACAAAATCGATATTTTTAAGAAACATATGGTAAAATTAGTTAAAGAAGTCGAGGATGCTTAAAATACAAGTATTTTGTCTAAAGAACAAGTTAGTGCTAATGAAAAGGTTAGTGATAATGTAATAAGTGGCAAGGAAAATTTTGTGAGTGATGAACATGACAACGGCAATGAAAAACAAACTGAAGATGAAGAATTTGAGGCAGATTTGGATAGTGATAATATATCCGATTATTTCAGTAGTGACGATTCAATTCAAGACAAAACATGTCAACCTGATAGCTCTATCTCTAGCAAAAGTGAATAATGTGTGTCCGATAATTCCGAGGGTATAGCAACAACATTAGATTGTGAAACAGATAGTGCAACAGATTACCAAAGAATAGAATGTGTCAACTGATTTGATTGAAGAAAATACTTCAAAAAACATTTTTATTATACAAAAAATTAGGATTGCAAAGCATATAAATAGAGAAGACATAAGAACACCATTAGATGCTTTTAACCTTTCATTAATTATCAGATTTTGGACAATTACAGTACAAACGAACAATTATGCTACTCAACAGTTACATCTTGGACATTCTATAAAGATTGCATAAATGGAATCCAACGGGCATTAATACAGTAAAAGTTTTTTTTTAAGTTACAATAGCAATGGAATGAACACAGTTTTCCCACATAAAATATCATTGGGCCAAAGAACCGATATATATATTACTATTGAAACTTATTCAATTTGAAAATAATGAAAATCATGATCGTGAAAAAATTGTAAATAATTTTAAAAATATATTGCAACCTAGAAGCGTGCTCGTTATTGATGAGTTTGTGGTGCCATTTTGCGGCAGACTAACGTTTGGTTAATATATACTAAATAAAATCCACACTTAGAGGTGAAACTTTAAAAATCTGTCATCCAGAAAGCCACACGTTTAACGTAATAGTATACTATATGCAGAAAACTTTTACTTAGATCTACCGCTTGTTACAGTTTTCAATATAGCATGCTGCGTTGTAGAACATTAAATTACAAAAGAAAAGGGTTGCCACAAAATTAAAAAAATAAAATGAAAATAGGAGAAATTATAGAAATAAAACAAAGAAACATTAGAGTAACAGTATGGATGGTCAAACGCAAGGTTTTCATGGTAGCAAACAGTCTAAACCATGACACTAACTTGACTCAAACTAGAAAAAAGAACAGAAATGTGAATTTATTCTAGATTATAAAGTTGCACAAAAAAGGGTCGATTACTTTGACTAAACGTCATCATACCACATCGTTATTCTCAGAAGTAAAAAGTGGTATAAATAATAAAATCAAATTGAAAGAAATATTTCTTTTAATTGTATATTTTGATTACAGAAAGGTAATGCTTGGGCTGATTCTTGATACTTCCGTCGTAAAAGTTATAATAATATATAGAATTTGTGTTCTTTAACAAAACTAGGTATTACAGAGTTCAAAAAAGAAACAATTGGCACATTTATTAGTGAAGCCAGTTTTAGACGAACCCAAGCGTTCTAAAAGAAGAATAGAAACTTTTGAAAAATCAGATGGTACTAAAAAGAACAAACGAAGACCATGTAACGGTTATCGCCAAATTCTAAAACAAACACTAACTCGTCGTAAAACAGACAAGAAAATAAAAAAAGTAAAAACTTTTTGTCAAGACTGTCTTGGTCAACCTAGTTTTTGTTTGCAATGTTTTAATGAAGCCCATAATTAAAATGTACTTGTTTTTTAACAATATTTCTGTATGTTCATAAAATGTTCAATAAAAAATTTTAATACGTCCTGTTACAGAATTTTGTATAAGTTTTAACCTTTGAATGCAATCATAATATTTGATATTGTCTATGTACAGTACAAACCCCCAGAGCCAAGAACTGTTCAAACCGTAGGAGAATATCTGTCTACATACTAACTTTTTCAACAAGGTTTTGTAATGTACTACAAACATATATTGCAGATTACAAAAAAGAAGCACATGCCCCCAAAGGAATGTAACGCACAAATAACAAAGTGTCAAATCGCACTATTGCAGTCAACGTGTTTATTAAAAAACTTGTCTGAATTATATTTTTTTTAACTTCAATGTAAGGCTTTAAATAAGACGCTGTAAGCAGACTATATAATGTATACAAGGAGTAACAGGAATAACTAATAATTTCTTAATGGGAGATAGGTGTAATGATTTAGATAATATTTGCATTGTAAACATAAGTCCATTTCTTACTTTTTGAGAAAAATTAATATTAAAATTTAAGGACGGCGTTGTCATCGAATGTAAATTCGTAGAAAGAAAAGCCAATGACACAATTCATGATCGTTTAGTAGTAAACAACACGTATAAAGTGCAAGAATGCGATAAAATTGTTTTGCTTAGTTTTACTGTAGATTGC
This sequence comes from Aquatica leii, assembly GCA_035610365.1. Classification (NCBI taxonomy): domain Eukaryota; kingdom Metazoa; phylum Arthropoda; class Insecta; order Coleoptera; family Lampyridae; genus Aquatica; species Aquatica leii. Next base: position 109,551,043 of record CM069436.1, read on the forward strand.
TGAACACATACAGAAAGCATAACTTTGGTTAACATAAAATAAGACCACGTAGCTAAAATTTCTTTTTCTGGCCATTCAGGAGTCATTGTGTTTATTTCGGTTGTGCGTTACTGTTGATTCGATTTTCATTTATTTTAAGATATTTTAAATTATTTTTGTAGTTAGGTATTCGGTATTTAGTTTTGTTATTTGTTTAATTTAGTCTAATAGTTTTTGTATTATTTACTAATTCTACTTTTTAATTTCTACATTTATGACTTCAAAATAACCGATTGACATTGTTACTTTACTTTTTTCTGTTGTTATTATGAATCTTGAAGTAAATTAAAAATAACCTTGAATTTAGCGCGACACCACATCTCTTAAATGTTGTTTATTTTGTCATCAGAAATAATAGTTAATAGTTAAGTTAAACTTGACACAGTTTCAATCATTTTATATTACGTCCTATAACGAACAACCAGGTCCGTAATTACATCTAATTATTACCAGAAAATTTTAAAAAAGTTGATGAAAAGCTAAACCACATGTTTATAAACAAAATGTGTTGGAAATTACAATATCTACCCCCTATTAAGAAATAATTAGTTATATTTGTTACAGCCTGTATGACTTTTAGTACGTTCGAATAATTGAATGAATAATGGCATTGTCCCATTTCCCAAAAACCCACAAATTTGTGAGTTTTATGCGCGCACATGCACACACTCGAACAGCAATGTTAAAAGTATATAAACGTAATTGAAATTTTGGTAGAAACCAATACAATTTTGCGTTAACATATTCCCTGCCTTGAAATCAAAATTGATTTAAGTAACAACACGTAATAGGTGGTACTGTAGTTCATTCCACGAGTGACGACAGGGAAGATAAGTATATCTATATACAGTAGTTTTATTCTAATTAGTCAAAATCGAAACCATTTTTACATATTTAAATAATATAACTCAAAAATAGTAATATTTTAGTTTATATAATTAGCAACATTTATTGAAGATTCTGTCAATCAAAGTTGTCAACATTTGAAGTTATAGTAATGCCGCCATTTGCCGTTTGTGTAATTGAATCCTCCTGTTGTTTTAATTTTTTGCTTTTAATAAGTGGTCAACTTATTCTGTAATAAAATATACTCTGTGACATTAAACACCAAGAAGAGGTGGGAATTTTATGCCCAAACTTCACGGGAAGCTGTAGTTACTTAGAGGTAGTAAGTAAGTAAAATTTTATTAAAATGGATCAAATAGTAATGGCATATCTGACTTTCTTTTTGTTATGCTACTTCATTATCGTGTGTATTTCATGCAAGTCTTGGTTAATTTCAATATTATTTTCTCTTGGGGTTCTTCCGTTTAACGTGTTTGAAAAGTGTGATTATTTCTAGAGTGCAACATCGTAAAAATTACCGACGATTAAAAGGATTTGTCAGAGGTCTAACTGTTGGCTTACGTGAAGGTAGTTTTTCGTCCAGGGAAATTGTAAATCGTTGTAGACGAGAAACTGGGAAACAGAGGCAAACAAATAGGATGCGGTACATCTTTGACTTATGGCAATAAAAAACCGAGAATGGATAGGTAATAAAAGTAGTTCTGTAACCCTTCAAACAGTTTATCGTCAAACCAAAAATGTCAAATTGCAATCATATCGGCCACATCTTGTGCTACTACTGACGGATCAACACCGATATTAAAGTTTAGAGTAGTGTAGGTTACAACTCCATTAGAATCTGAAATAGCATAAAGTAGCCTTCAGTGATAAATCTCGATTCTGTTTAGGGTTTAATGATAGTTGTATGCGAGTCAAACAAAGACGTAGGGAACTTGTTTGGTATTTATCCAAGAGAATATGAACGCCCAGCGATATGTTAACAAGGTGGTAAAACCCTACATTATTCTATTACCTCAGCAATTGTTAAACCCATTTTTTCAGCAGGATAATTCCTGTCCCCACATAGTAAAATATTCTATAAACCAATTGGAAAAGGCCAACGTCATAGACAATGCTTTTTACCATAGTGTGAACTCAGATAAAGTTCCTACACAACATTGAAGACAAATTAAAAAAGAAAAGCGGTAAAACCATACTACAATTGTTTCTATGGCAGTACAAATTAAATTCAATTGAATTGGTATAATCGAAATTGAAGCATTACGCAAGAGTTCATAATACAACTCTTGACATCTCTGATGCGAAAAAATTATTAGACAAAGGTGTTGCTACTGTCACAAAATTGTGTCGAACAAGTTATAAAATGAAAAAATTAAATGTGAGATTTAGATGGTATCACTGAAAATTGTTGGAAATTACTATAAATTTGAACTCCAAAAGCCGTTCTTTTGAAGAATCGACTGACAAAGGAATCAGGGTTTTGACCTGTAATACAGGTGCAATTTGCAATTTTGTACGTCGTTGCATTTTCTTAAAAGTCTCAAGAAAAGTTTGACATGCTAAGCTTGAGACCAGTTCCAAATGAAGCAAACAAAATTAATTTGGTTTTTAATAGATTTTCTGCATTATTTTTGGGTAGATATTATTGACTCAATTATGCCTCCTAAGCAGATTTATAAAAGAAAATTTTATGTCATTCCTGAATTCTTGAAACTGGGATAAATTGAACAATTCGACAATTTTCCTATCCAGTTCTATTTGTCCTTCAAGAATGTTCCAAATACCTGACTGTGTTTTACCTTAGAACGTTTACTGCCGGGGTAATTACAAAATTAATTAGAACCGACATTTTTGGTACTAAGCTTTGAAAATTATTCTGAAGCAAAGACAAAAGAATAATCTATATTACAAAATCATTTTTAACTAATTGGAGACAAAAACTGGCAAACAAATAAATAAAAACCAAAAACTGTTCCAAGGTACAGCACTACAGTTGGTTTCAGAGGAGCAATGGAACTTTTTGAGCATAAAAAAATGCAATTTTCAATGATTGTTAAAAACGAAGCAAATATATACAATTTGAATCGCTCTGTTGCAATATACGCAATGTAAAATAGTTAGCGAAGAAGTTTGTGCTAGAGCTGATGAGAAGTTATTCCTTTCTTGGAAAAGAGATGAAAGTATTTTTTCTTTTCATGATAATTTTAGCTTCCAAAGCATTTATATGCATCCTATTGTATACTTAGAGTTTTAAACTCTTAATTAGAAAACTGTACTATGGATTCAGTACTTAATAAAGAGTTCCTTGCTGTAGTATAACTAGAGCGTAGCTTTCGTAAAAGAAATGCTGCTTCTTTCTTTAGTGACGACATAGTCTAATTTTGTTTCTTAAAAAACAAGCAACCTTAAATTTAGATTCCTTTTCTGAGGTCCGAGCAAAGCATAAAAGAGCCCAGCTCCAAATAACATTGGTTTTGCTAGTTTTATTAAAATGAATGTCTCCTAATGAGATACTAAATGGAATGTTTAACAAATGTTTGCTAAACGTAATGTTGAGAATAGATACTGTCAGGTTATTGATACTAAATATGACAAGGCAGTTGAAAACGTTTATTATTTAAATACAACCTAATATTAGATTTTGAACTACAAGACAAATGTAGCTTTTTAATTACGTTATTAGTAATGAGATTGTGCGTAGTAGCACTATCCAGCAAGCAGCAAATTATGCGTAACGTACCTGAATTGTATCTAATGATAACCTCAACAGTTAAAAGTCATATTTGGTTATTAGTTGACGAGCTATTACATGTAACAATAATTTTTGAAGATAGAAGGTTTATTGACATTGTTTTAATCAATAGGACAGTTCATTTGCTGTGAGCGTAGTTAAAACAGTGACGAAGAGCCAACATAGCAATCCGGCTTGAAGGACCAATATAAAGACAATGCAAAATCGTAGTGCTACAGACCAGCAACGCTTGCTCTTTAAAGCGATTTAAACAGTTTGTAAAATATGTATAACTTTTATTACGTTCAAACGTATAATAATTGAATAGATAATGGCGGTGGCCCCTTTCCCCAAAAAAGTTATAACTATGTACATAATAAAGAAATCGAGGCTAAATGTAATTCAAATGTTGGCAAAAACCAAAACCAAAATTTGTAATATTTTTCGTTACTTTAAAATTAACTACAAGATTTTATAATAACGTTTTTATAAAATTTAGATTACAGTAATTATTTTTATAACAAAATCATAATTTAAACAAACTACCACAACAAAAATAGTTGTGAATACATTTAAAAATCAAATAAAAAATTAATTTAAAATGTTAATGAAACGTTTCATTTAGATAACTACGTTTAAGTGTTTTCTTTAGGTTAGAATGTTAATAAAATAAATTGTTAAAATAATCTAGGAAGACAAATTATTTAAATTTTATTCAATTGTAATTTATTTGTGTATTTATAAGAAAATATATTACAACGTTCATTTTAAACAGAAATTTTATTAAATGTCTACATGAAAAGTTGAATAACTTTGCATGTTTTTGTGACCTCTTTTTTTCAAAAATTAAAACTTGTTTTTTTGGATTAATGTAGGGTGATCATTTGCAAACTATAGCGTGAGTAAGAAAAATAAATTTTAAGAAAGTATTTGGAAGAATATTTTTAGTTTCTCTAAATATAAAATTTCTTATAAAATATGATTTGTAAGCTTGTAGATAAATAAACATCAATTTTTTTAAATATTTTTAAAAAAACATTTGGAAAAATCATAACCGCTGGATAATTTAGTGAAATTTTATATTGCATTTTTTTAATTCTATTTTGCTTAAACGTTTATTTAGAATTATTGTTTTTCATTCATTCTCAGTACCTGGTTTTACTAATTTTTTTCCAATTCGTTCAATTACTTATTTTGGCACTGCTACTATTGTAAATAAAATTTAAAAAAACAGTTAAAATAATTAAAATAACAAATACAAACTTTGAAAATTTTACAAAAATGCTCTAACCGTTCTTTAAAATCTGTACCATTTTCTTTTGTTGGGACTCTCGTATTTACGATCGTTTTAAACAAAGAGCTAAATGCATGGATCAATTTGTCGTTTCGAGATTTATAAACTTGGCGCGAATCTTATGTTTCTTTGATTTAACGTACAATTCTATATCATGTGTCTTTTTCTTGTTGGTTGTGCGATTGTGTCAAAGCTTTCTGATTGTTTTTATTATTTGTTATTGTTATTTGATTGATATTGTTGAGTTAATATTAGTAGTGTTTTTTTATTAATTTTGCGAGTCATTCACATCACTTTAGTACAATTAGTGTAATTATTTGTGAACCCTGTAAGAGGCAATTTTTTCAAGAACATACTCTCATCAAGTATTTAAAAAACATTCATGATATTGCAATAAAATCAAACAATTAAATTTAAATGTTTGAAAGATTTTTGCAGTCATAAATGCTTCAAATTAAAGAATTGTTATTCAAAATATTTATAGTTTTAGTGCTGCATGAATTTAGTCAAGTGATAATGTCATTTTACATACCGGAAAACACTAAGGATATTCTCGCTTTGAAAGTTAAAGAAATTACACGTGTGTATGTTACAATTTTGAATGTGTTTGTGTTGAGAGAAATTCGCTGGGGTAAGGATACATTTTTGTTTAATAAAAACAAGACATTAAGCATACCATTTAAAAAGTTGCAGTAAAAAGTTTTTTGGAATTGCTTTATTTAAAAATGTAATAAAAGTTAACTTGGTTAACAATAGATATTTTTCTGAAACAGAAAAAAATTACGCAGACAAATGATAGTATGTTTTTCATATTGCAATACACTGATTGCAAAGAAGCAAGAGAAGATTAGTTTGTCGATTTACCTATTTTGGTTAGCTTAGTATTAGAGATGGTCGTAAGTTGAGATCGTAGTACCAAAAATAAATTAGTAAATTGGTGTCCTGAGCTAAATTTTCTAGCAAATAGCAAAAAGAAGGTCTGGAGCAAGAAAAAAAGATGAAAAACTTGCAACACAACCATGCGTTAAAAATAAAACAATAATACGTTATGACCAAATATTACAACGTTTTATTTTGAGTAGTGATGGATTACAACAAGAGATAAAAAGCAAGAGCGTATCACAGCGAATTCCAAACATATAAACTATTTATAGGTATATTTAGATACATATACATAAATTGTTTGTATTTAGTCGACACACAAAAGATAACAACGTCAAAACAAGTAAATTGATTAAAATTACAACTATCATCAAGTAATAATCATTTAGATCTTAATGTAGATTAGAAAGTAATAAAATGACCTTATAGTGAAATACGAGAAAGCACAACAGGTTACAAATAACACGTTTACGTTTTTTTTCTTATAATTATTCTCACTAGAGTGGGCGTCGTCATCCAAACAAGTGGCGTATGAAAATTGGTGTGATTTTTAATAACAACGCTACTAACGAAAACGTATTACAACTATTCTCATTACAGAAACGTAATTTAGTAATTATATATTAAACTATTAAAACAGACAGTAACATTTTTCAAAATTTTGTTATTATCGTGCCCTAAATTATTAACTATACGATTGACATTTAAATGGTTTATGTGCCGTATAGTAAAACAAATATTTATAAACAAAAACCATAAATTGCTAATGGACTTAGTCCCCGCACTGACCACCGTATTTTATCGATTGCACTCGCTTGGATCAAGGTCTAAATAATAAAAAATAAATACCTCGCGTTACAAGTGGGGATAAATAGATAGTATACTCGAGGTAAAAAACTCATTCTTGTTCACGACCAAAATACCCAAATCAGTAGTATCAGTAGGACGGTCCGTAACCTTTTGCGCGTTTTTCGTAGAGATTAAACATGAGGGTAATAAGTCGAGAGCTAAAATAGTGTTGCACGCAGTCACGTGTAAAAATCGAACTCGAGCAGGCTATACACCTTGTATCAAAAAGAATTATTCCTAAAAATATTTACATAAGGTGGGTGTTTGTGGAAGAAAGTCAGACTTTTACCAAGCGATTCTTAACGACACCTCCAAGTCGCACAAAATAAAACGTGAAAATTGCGTTTGGCTAAATCCGTATCTATTTCCTGTTTTACGCCTTACGGCATAAAAATTTATTAGCCAATTAAAATTTTAAAACTTGACACAATTGTGAATGGAAAGTTGTATACCCGTCACTTTGTAACGTTAACATCTGCAGCATCCACAGCCTGTTTGCGTCAAAAACGTGTGCTGTGTTGTTGAAATGCACAAAAGTACTATAAAACGTCTTTTACTGTCTTTAGTGGTAAGATTTTTTCTTGTGGCATTAAGATGAATGTTGCGTCGTCTAATAAAACTATGTCTGCACAAGATTGTGCAGTAGAACGACGCATAAGTTCAAGATTTTTAATTTTTTATATGATTATAAGCGACTTTCGGCTTAGACCGCGTCGTAGTTAAACACTCAGACTTTTTAGACTTGGTCCTAGTCTCTCCTTAGAGCCAAGACAAGAAATAGAACTTGGCCTTTGCCGTGTTGTCGTTCGTGAATCTAAATAAACTTACGTTTCGCTAGACATTGCACCTTGCATCTTCACCGTCTTCTCGGTTCCTATTACATGAATGCTTTTTTATTATCACAGCTTTGCGTATTAGTCTGGGAAAGTAGAAAAGAGTTCTAGCCAACACTTTTTGGTCAAAATTTAGCGTGTGTTCTTGGTTATCAATATCAATGTCAAAAATTTAAAATATTTTTAAAATCTTATTAGATTAAAATATATTTCAGAAATAATTTATAATCACATTAACGTGTTCTTCTTCTTTTTCTTTCTAATATAGATAACGATATTTAGGTAGGCTGCTGCCTGTTATATACTTTCTTATGTCTCTTTGGATGTAGATGTCCAACATTTTTTTTTCGATGGTCTGCTCTGAGATCTTATTTTGGCAGGGTTGTTTGCCCTCGCATTTCTTTCAAATCTTGTTATCCATTTTACGTATATGTTTATTCCAGCATTTCCTTTGTTGTCTTGCCCGTTTTGCTGTATCTTGTATCCCACTCTGTTGTCTTCGTTTTTTATTCTGTTGTGTACTATTTTCAAGTGGATGCTTTTTATTACTTTCATCTTAACCGTTGTCATTATTTGTTGGGTTTTGAAAGCATCTGGCCTTGTTTCGGCTATGTTGTTATGAAACAAATTGCAGCTTTATATTTTCTTGTTTTACTGTCTATGTTGAAGTGTTTGTTTTTCTACACGATATCTCTTAAGCAACCAAATATTTGGGATGCTATAACGTCCCGTTAGAATTCATTACATTAAAATTCAATTTTACATTCGTTCATTTTCTGCAACTAATATTGCACGTAAATTTATTCAGTTTGGCAACGTCTCGTCGTATTTCTAAACGACTAAGTGGAATCGACTTTATTCGCACTTCCGTTTGAGCCATCTTTGGCCGTGCGCGTCATAGTGATGCGGGGAAGACAAATACAATTTAATTTTTATTCATTCCATCTAATTGCTGTGATTTTACAATGTTACGCAATACAATTAGACAAAGGAATTAATTTCAAAGCCGTTGCTGTAGATGCAGGTCTTTTCTTTTCTTTTCTTTTATTCCGGTTTTCTATTTACTGGATCTTTTCTTTTATTTTGGTTTTTACTGGATCTTTTCTTTTCTTTTATTTCGGTTTTTATTTACTGGATTTTCCGTTATTGGATTTTATTATTCATTGGTTTTATGCTTGCTGTTGTGTTTGGAAATTCGTTTGGAAGAATCTTATCACTTCAACAATGTGCTATAAATAGAAGATATCCGATAACGTCATATCATATATGGTGAGTCAACTGGAATTATGTTAATACATTTTACGTTCACTTTAATTGAATTGTGTTATTAAAACTTTTTGGGATACATACTCGATAACAAATTAAAACTTTCTTACTTTTGAATTTGATGTCAATTAATAATTAGGTGTAAGATTTTATGCTTTTTATTCATCACCAATTTAAAGGTGTTTGGCGGCCTAATATTGTTTTAACCCTAATATGTTTAATTAAAATAATGTTCATTTTTCTTTAATGTAGTTATTGTATTATGTTATAGTTAATAAATTAAAAGAGTTCACGTCTGTGTATTTATTTTCATTCAGGCTCACACCCAGAGGTCTGTGCTTCGATTGCTGCCGTGGTAAAATAACTATTTTTGCTTTTAATAAATGTATTTTCATATTTTTTATTATACGTTTTTATAACATTTTTTATTACAATGCTTTAATTGTGTGTTCTCTGACTTTATTATTTAAGTTTCCAAAACTGGTTATCTCGACTCCCACGTATTGAAAATGATTTACTTGTTCTGGTTAATCTCCAATTTGCATCTTGTCGGTCCTTTGATGTTACCAGGCATTTGGTTTTGTCTGTATTGATGACCATATTCAGTTGTTTTGTTGTTTGGTTGAAAGAGTGATTAACCTCTGTAGGTTGTGTTCTAAATCAGTGATAAATGCCGCATCGTCAGTGTAGCAAACAACATTAAAGTAAGTGTTTTCCATTTTGCTATTTTGTATCCTGCCCTTTTTGGTAGATTTATTGGCCGTATTGAATATAAACGGGCTCAATGAGTTGTTTTGCCTTATGCCTGTAAGTCGTGTATTTCTTCAGTTAGTTGATGTGTTACTTTTATGCTTGTTTTACAATCGCTACTGGTCATGTCGACAAAACACATAAATGCAGGTGTTTTTCCTAGAATTATTTTAGTGAGTGCTTTGAGCATGTTGTTGAGAAGTTTGATTCCACGATCTTTGTCTGGCGTAGTTTTTTAAACATTGGAATGATACTGTTTTTCCATTCATTTGCTATTTTTTGTTTTGTCATGACGTTTTTGAACAAAGTTAGTGTTTCTTTTTATAAACTTTCTCCTTCACATTTCAACATTTTATTTGTTATTTCGTCGAGTTTAAGAATTTTTCTGTTTTTTAGATGTTATAAGTGTTTTCTCCTTTATTATTTTTACATGATTGTTTTTTGCGTTATCTTCCTGTCCGTACTTCTACGTTTACCTTGTTTTATTTATATAGATCTCTAAAATATGTCTTCTATTTTCTGCATCGATTTTGTTAGTCTGTGTAGTACCTTTAATTTTTTTTTATTTATTTTATTTATTTAATTACAATGCACGGTACAATTTCTTATAATACTTATTATAATATGTGCCACATGAGCTTAGGCTTGTGTGCGGCATAATACGGAACCATATCAAAAATGTACCGAGCGTACTATTGAATACATATGGTATTGCTAAATATTTTTACTTATCATAACTTTTTTTATTTTGGTATGTTTGTTATGAAGAGTGTGTAAGTTCGTCATAAAAATCAAACTTCTTTGTTTCTTTTTAACATTCTCCTCTGATTTCCGTACAAATTTCTTTCCATATTTTTTGTGAGTCGTTTCGAGTATCCTTTTATCTCTTTCATGCTTGCAAATACTTTCTATGTTTTTTTCTTTAGTTTACATATTTTTTTTTATTTCTGGAGTAAACCATGGAGTTTTATTTGTTTTGTTAATATTTACGTTTTTTTTCTAAGGTTTTGTTAACTGCGTCAACAATGTTATTTTTGGGAATGTTTTATTGTTCATCTATATTGTCTTCTCGATTGATTGGTTTCTGTTGTATTTTTCTGTTAATCTATTTTTATGTGGTTTCAGACTTTTATCTTCCAATAATTCAATACTAAGTTTTTGTATATATTGAGGTTTAGGTTTTGGTGTAACAAAAATGTTCAATCTCATTTTGTCGAATACCAACTTGTGGTGACTTCCTACATGGAGTGAACCCTGACCTGACCTCGCAAATCGTTGATATTTAAGCCGTCTTTCTCTAACGCCGACAAAAGAAGTTTTGTCAAGCCTTTACCTGACACATCATCTATAGAACAAAATAATAAAAAATGTTCTATACCAATTCCCGTGCTCTTTTAATTAACAAATCTTATACAAACTGAAATTTGTTATTAGTGATTAGAGTCAAGAGTGCAGTCTAATAATATGGAATAATATTTTGCCTTTTTAGTTAGTCCTAAAATTTTGGATTTTATATTTTCACCGATCAAGTTGATTACTTCCTTTTGTATTTTATCTTCGAGGTAGTTTTTTGTGATGTTTTATTTGAGAGGGTTTTGTATGTTCTGGCATAATTGGGTTGAATTTAGAAGTTATTTCTATGCATTTTAAAAAGTTACCATTGTTTTTCTCAAACAACTTATTACTACTTCCACGAAAAGCTAAATTTTGCTAACCTAAAAACTGAATCACGTAGAAAATTTTTTCTATAACAGCTTGCCAGTATTTAGTTTTTCTGTTTATTACATTTTGCGTCTCAGAAACCATTATTTCATTTTTATGGAAACGGCTAGAAAGATCTAGCAATTTTAGAACATTTTCGATATGTAACTTGCTCTTTTCATGAATGTTTAAATGTTCACTTAAATGCTGCCAGTCATTGTAACCAGATTTATTACTAAGGCAAGCAGATTTCAAATTGCTGTCATTAAACATTTTGCAACAGAATCAGTAAAGTGAATTTTTTGTTTCGGAATACAACAACCAAAAACGCTCAATTTTTTCTTTGTTTGGTAGAATTTTAAAGAAGTAACTATTGGAAAACTTATGCCCCGACTCCAAACTATCTCTTGGATAAATATCCTTTTTGCTTTGATAATGAATAGGGCCACGTTATACTAATTCTTGAATATTATTAGAACGTAATTTCTTTGACCATAATGCGGCAACTTTTGAAAGTTGAATCATATTTTCCGTTCTGGTAATTTCTGAAGGTGTTGATTTCTCATTATCAGCGCAACTTGAAGATGTTGATGGATTTCTTACTAGAAGATCAGTTTCTTGTCTGCTGCTGATACTTGTTTCAAGTACAGATTCAGAATACTAGGCTTTAGCTGTATTATTCTTGTTATTAATATTTGGCAAAGAAAAATCGGGTTTTAAAAAAAATTGCGTAATTTTGACATGGTTTTCCAATTCTTTCTCTCTTTTTCTTTTATTCAGCAAATTTTGGTATCCAGACAATTTCTTTTTTTTTCTGACATCCTGTATACTGTAAAGAAATTAATATGAAAGTAAGCAAATTGACAAATTGTTTATAAAAAATGGAAATGTTTTGACGTCTTAAACTCAAACTCGAAAGTATTTTCTCAACATTACTTATTTCAAGTTATTTCAAAACTTACAAATTTTTATAAATAGTAATATTAGTGCTTACCAATTATTCTGTTTGAATTTACTTCAATTAACAATAATGTTTATATAATCAAATATAAAAGGATTATTGAAATGCAAGTTTTTGAGTTTTAATGTTTTAATGAATCTAAAATAAAAAATTAATTTTAGATGAACTCACCTTAATTCATAACACAAAACAGATCACTATAAAGTCTGTAAAACTACAACAACTAAAGTTTCAAAAGCAGATATCTTTTACCCCATGCACCTTTTTACCCCATGCACCTTTTTACTTCGCTAAGTTAATTATCGATCGGACATCAAGCAACAAATAATAAATAATTACGACCGATGCAGCGCTTAAATATGTAAAGTTTTGTACATTGCAAGCTCAGAGCCAAATTTCAAGCTCAAAGATGAATAAAATCAGATTTGTTTGAATTTACACAATCTATGTTATCATGTTACGTATTACGTATCAAACAAATGTTATTATTGCGTACTCTCATTTGGAAAATTTATTATTTTCGAGAAGTAATTCGGTTCCCTAGTCTCAAAGAGTAAAAATTAAAAAATAAACAAATTAAAAAAAATGTAAAAGCTAGCAATTCCTTACTAGTTTTTTTATCACTATAAATTTTGTTTTGACTATGTCGTTTGTTGCTTTATCTTTTTTTTACTTTTGAGTTTTGAGGCTTTTCGGCGCCTTCAGCGCCTCGGCGCCGTCGTGCACCACTTTTCCCTCATGTAAGGCGCGGGACTAGATATAACCGAATAAACATTACCAATATAAACAAAATAATTATTTTAATAATGCAGTTTTTATTAGTCTGCTTTTAACATGAGTAACGTACATACATGTTTACGTAATTAAATACTACTTATCGTTAATTTTTTGCAATACTCATGCTGCTTATATAATTATAAAAACTTTGATGTAAATTAAACCAATAGAATTAATAAAATTAACAAACTTTTTTACTAGATATCAAATTATATAGAAAATTCAAACTAAGTTTGTAAGCACAATAGCCATTTGTTTGAAATATACATGAAACGCTGAGTAAGATGAGAAACTGTATCCGAAATTTTTAGATGTTTTATTCATGCTGAATATAGAAAAACACACAAAAACTCGCATTTAATTTGTTTAGTTTATAAAAACTCATGTTTGTGTTACTAATTAATACTCACAATACAAACGGCTACAAAATAAAAAGGTTTTACCAGTACTGACTAACAATATTTTTTTTTACTTTACTGCTTTTACTAAATTTAAAATATAATTTTTTTTTTAAATTATTACTAAAATAAGAATTAACCAAACTAAAAAAAAAACTACCAGAAAAAATATGTTTAAAACTAACTAATGAACGTTTTTTTAAAATTATTTTGTAAGTGTAAATAAAGGTTTAAATGCATGAAATTTTAAGACGAAATGGCGTTTGATACAACGTTTCAAACAGGAAATAATTTTCCTAAATTCAAAATTCAAGTGTACGTTTAAATTACATATTAACAGAGTTCCGAATCAATCAATAATAAAAAAAAAATTTTTTGCTTACTTACATTTTAGAAATTATTTAAGGTAGAAAATGCATTTTTTGCTACATTGTAAATTGCATTGCTTGCATTCTTTTTTAAAATACGTCAGTTTCTTTTTGTTAATAAATAATTGAAAGAAAATATAAAAATAGGAAACGATTGTGGGCGTTTACAACAAAATTGAGATAAAAATAATTATAGATAAATATAAACTTTACTAAAAATAAGAAAACTATGAGTGATTTTGTTTATATGGAAAATAAGAAAAACAGATACTACAGCAAAGAATAACAAATGCAATTACGTTGTTATTTTCTTAATAATAAATGTAAATTTGTAGCAATAATACGTATTTGCTCTAGTTATATTGTTTTCCAACTTGCACTATTACTACCTTAAACAGATGCTGCTTGGTTTATTAAAATTTTAGTACGAAGTATATTGTAGCTTTGCTACATATTGCAGATAAAAATATTCTTTTATTTTAATATTTCTTTTAAGTGCGTACGATGCTTTAAACCTTTAAATTTTAATATACTAATCTAAATACATTTAACGTGTTATTGCATTGACATAGTTTAATTAAAAAACAAGAATTATTGGTATTTCTAAAAAGTAAAATAATTTGTAGTGTTGACACGTAAAAAAAGTGTATAATTTATAACTATTATTTCTTTAATAAAAGTTTGTGTTACGTTACACACTTATTTGAAGAAACTTATTTACGACACGCTAAAGTGAAATTTAAGTAAAACCATTCATTGTATCTAACTGAAAATCTGCAACACTTTTTCCGTTTCTAATTTTACGTTTCGCATGTCAAGGATACTTTTGCAATTTTAAAAGAGTTGATCTGATAACCTAAATCGATGTAAGTTTTTTTGTAGCTTATAAACAAAATAAACAAACCAACTTGCAATTCCTAGGAATGTTATTTTAATTACTTACTAATTTTTACCTATATACTTGTAATTTATTGCATTAAATCTAAATAAAATGTTTCGATCTAATCGTACTAATAGTGCTAGATAAGTTTGTAGATGTAAATATTAGTTACAATTCAATGTCAACAAATAAAAAAATCGGCGTGGTCACCACACGACTTTCCTATAAGCAATTTCTACATATTTTTTATTTTGGAATTGAAAAAAAAAACATCAAAGTCAAAAGAACATAGAAACTTCAGAAAACTTAGGATTACAATTTTATTTGCTTAAAAGAAATAATAGTAAAATATTAAATTACATATCAGATAATATTTATTTAAAAAATTTGGTTCTACCCATTTTGAAGTGATATGTACACGTTTGTATTGATTTTCTAGTATTCTATATTTTTTTTGAAATGTTTTTCTTCGATTTCATTAAAATACAACCAAAATTAGATAAATTAAGGTTATGTTGTCATATATGTTTGTGCACCTTGATATTGCTTTCCCCTTTAGTAAATCAACAAAAATATTTATTTTTAACGTATCTTGCTTTTTATTCAAGATATGGAATTTCTTTCTAAAAAAATTGTCGCAGGCAGGATTGGAACTTAGATTATATTTGGAATTCATTTTATAGTATAAATGAAATATCTAATAAACTGCTAATAGTCAAATTTTTTTTATTTTAATAAATTAGGAAGCATTTTCTCTATAAGAAACTGTAAAAATAATTAAAATAATTTACATACGTACAAAATTATATAAGAAAAACTGTTAAACATGGCGGATACAACCATTTACAATTTTTTTTATTACATTCAACTTAATAGAACCGAGAGAATATAAAAATACTAAATTTCAAGTTATTAGGACTTTTGGTTCAAGAGTTATCGTGAGTACAACGTTACGCACACACGCGAGCGCGAGGGATATGTCGTCGATTTTTATAGTAGTCGTCTCTGTTTAAACTTGTTGAATATTGTTATGTAGATATAAATCATACACAGAGATCATTATATCATTAAAACATTTAGCAGCAGAGTTCAGGTTTGTGCCGGCAGTGATATATTGTTTGTTTCCGACTCTTCTTGTCGAAATTCTAGACGTCCACTCTATAACATAAGACTTTCATTCAGTGATAATCACTTGTTTGGGTAACAAATTGCAGTCATCTTTTCATTGAAATAATTTGTTAAAAAAAATTTTTTTTGTGTATTGCCTTAAGTATGTGTGAAAAAATGTATACGTCTTATAACTAGAAGAAACTTGTTTCTACTCATTTGTTCGTGAAAAATAAGGATGTTTGGTAACTGTATTATTCTCATATGAAGAAGACCAATGATTATACGGAATTCTGTAATAAAATATAAAAGTACATTAAATTATTATTAGAAAGAAAATTATTTTCACCACGGCAGCTGTCGGAACACAGATCTATGGGTGTGGATTTGAATGAAACAAAAGTACACAGGTGTAAATTTTTTATAGTTTATTTGTAACCATAAAATTACTACACTAACTATTTACATTAAAGAGAAAAACAGTATCATTTAAATTGGTGATAAATAAAAGCATTAAACTTAATATAACTAACTATTAACTAATATTAAATTTACAAGTAATAAACGTTGCAAAAGTATGTATTTTGATAATTGAATAAGGCATAATTTAATTAATTTGAATTTAAGGCGTAATCATTAATCAATAATGCAGTTAATAAATCTAAGCTGACTCACCAATATCAAATATTACGTTATTGTAGATCTATTAATAGCACATTCTTTGCTCACGTGTTATGCTTTCTTCCAGAACAAAATAACATCAAAATTTCATAAAATTGCAAATCAAAATATCCCAACGGAATTAAAGATGAATATAAATTGGAAAGTAAAGATAAAAACCAATAAAGATAAAGACTATAAACATGAATAATTAGAATGGTTTTTATTCCACATGAAACACTTAACTTGAGTTATATACAACGACCTTAAATGAATTCTTTGTTAAAGCATTGCGTTACATTACGAAATTACTAAAAATGTTGATTTCAATAGAAAAATTATATCAGAATGATGATAAACTTAGTAGCAATTAGTTGAAAAAAAGAAAACTTATTTTGTATAAGTTTTTACGCCATTATTAAAAAAATTGTCTTCTTTTCATTACTTAAGACGTACAAACCTAACATGGTTCAAACGGAAGTGTCGAACAAAAGTCTATTGCACGGTCGATTGTCGAAAGCAATTGCGACGCGACGTTGACAAATTGAATAAATTTAAATGCGAGATTAGTTGCATAAAATAAACGCATGCAAACGTTGAATTTTAATTGTTATGCAGTTTAGCAGTAAGATAATATATTTGCGTCTCTTTTCAAAATTTATAAATTTCATATTATGCGGGGACAAAAATGTGCTAGTTTGTAACTGTAGTTACTTTTGTTGATTAAAACTTTTTTTGTTGTTGGGTTGCTGATGAGTCGTTCCTTTACCAATTCTTTTATCTGTAGTACAAGTGTACTTACCTTTTTTGTGATTTTGCTTCCCAGGCTAGCTCAGTATAAAAAAACGTAAGGTTACTCAGGAATTAGTTACACAACTTTATCTATTCAACAAAGTAAAATATAATCAATTTAATGGAAATTAAATTTAGCAACTGCAAAATGAATTTGGTAATTTGATACTCTAGCAGGTTTGAAAGGGTTACTTAACTTGCATTTGGTGTTGCTTTGAAGCGAATTACGTTTTACTTTTTGTACACATTCGTGATAGAAAAATAGATGCGAACAATACAACTAAATTTATTTATTTACGTTAATATTTATAAGTTAAAATAACCTATTTACTTCTTACATAAACGCATTTAATTCTTACATAAACTACTTAACTAAAAAAATATAAAAAAAAACAAAGCTTAAATGGCCATTTTATATAAAAAATGATAGTAAAATACCTATTCAAATTTGAAATTATATTCAATAAAATTCCGCGTTATCGTTTTTCTCTTTCATCGTTAATTAGCAATGATAATAGAATGTATAACAGAGTACCTGAATTTTGTACGTACAACGCCTATGCGAACACTTCGATGACGATTCTCACTTTTAACCGACTGCGAATGATGCACTAGGTCAGCCAGCTTCTGCCGACGGTACCTCAGCTCTTGGTTCTTTCAATTCTAATTCACTTGGTTTGTTCCTTATTTAAATGTCAAAGAACACACATACGCTTTCAACTTCAAAACTAAAACGAAATTATTGTAACAAATTGGCACTTTTCGGTTCTGCGGTAAATAAAACTCGCTTGTTCTATTATTTCATTTAAACAGTCGCACTTTAATTTATTTATGACTAATTTGAAGCAAATGTTTATCATCCCTTGGCTTGAGGATACTTCGCACTTTCACGAATTAGATTACGCTATTAATTTCACAACGTAGTTCGAATATCGCTATCAAAATACGTTTTAATAACATTTGGTACCTTTTTAGTACTCGCGCTTTTAGCGTTCACTTAATTTCACTTTTTTGTTTATTATTATTAAAATTTTGGTCCCAAGTGGCAACTGAACCTCCCTTTGCTCAGGCTCGAGCTCTTCTCTCTCATCCCCGCATTTCAATTCTGGTTCACGGTCAAACATATTAAAAAAACGCTGATTTTACATTACTACATATGTTCTCTTATACTGTGTCGTGTTTATCAGTTTGTCACGTTTGCATCTTTTAATATAACGTTAAGATTAAAACCTACGCATTCTAAGTATATATACAAGATATTCGAACAATGTTTCCTTTATCGACTATTAAAAAGTAAAAAGTAATTATTTTTAATTTAAACGAAAAAAACACACCCATTACAAGTTCTGTTCTTATTCACTTGGGGCACATCTGTACCATAAACATTATTTGATCATTGTACTGTTTTTGTTCTCACATTATCGTTAATTTCTGCAACATGAAAAGTGAAACCCGTTCCTGAGTTAGACGGAAAATAAAGTCTCAAAATTTATAGTCACTTAATTCCTTTTCAATGATATTTAAAAATTTTGCGATATACGGTAGTTTGTTGTCAAAGCAAGTGCGTTTTGGTTTAGACGGTCCTAGTAGCCTTCTATGTATATACTTACTGCATGCTAATGTATTTGCTTGATTCCAAGGGCTAATTTTTTGAATAGCTTTTTTTACGGCGGTGTAACAAATAATCTAAGCAGAAAGAAACCGTTTGCCATGTGATTGCTGCTCTTAGAGTAATAATCATCTCCGCGGTCGGTCTTAGACAGAAATTAAAAGCACGACTGGGCCATCGTCATCCGATTGCTTCCCACGCCAGTAAATTTGGACCTAACTCCAAACCTAGAACTCGGTTCAATCTTCAAACAGAAACTTGAGGCAGGGTTTAAGCTTAAAGATTTTACTAAATCCGCTAAATCGAAATTTTGAAAACAGAAAACGGCCATATTCCACAGAAGCATAATAAGGAGATTTGTCCTTCCAACAATAGAAGCGTCTATGTAAGGGTCCCAGGGTCTATGTAAGTTGCCTTGAGCCGTAGATCCATAAAACGAACAGCAATCCACCAAGTTGCAATATTCCTAGTATATTGGTGCATTTAGGTAAAAAAGGAAAAGCTATATAAACATTGCAAAGTATTAAAGAATCCATTTTGTAAGATACAGAAAACGGCAACTCTGACTAGTCAAATTTAGCCCGGCAACACTATTCGCTGTTTTGTCTACTGTTGTCGGTATCTCGAGGGTTATGAAACTAGCTAAGGCACAGATTAGACGTCGATTTATTCTATCGTGCAACATTCAAGTCCCTTAATATAAAAAGTAGCGTTTAGGCACTTTACATATCTCCACTTTGATACACACTGCTACCCCTTTCTTAGCTGGGCATGCAAAAGCTGATATCGAAGTTTTTCTAATGCAGTGCAATCATGTGTTACATTTTTTGTGAAGAAATGTAAAAAGCAAATAGTATAATTAATAAAATAATGGAAAATTTGATGTTTACAGTGAATAACTGTAATTTAGATAAAAAAACTAAAGAAAGCGATGAATAATAAATTATATTGACGTCAATCAATTAATAGATAAAAGATAAATACAAGGTGTTGTATTTTGTACCGAAATCAGTATGTTTTTATTTTTCTTTGTCAATTGTTTAATAAAAAAATTGTTAAAAAGTTGTACTAGTTGTGATTGTTAGTACTGCTGTAATTAATGATTAACTTAAAATTAGATTAATCGTACAATGATCAAAATTGTTCATACGTTATACAAAAACATTTTTTAACTGCAGGTTATGCAACTAATTATACATTCGCAAATAAGTTATTTGAGTTGCGTTACATTTTCTAATTTAAAATGTCCCAGTGCTAAATGCAGGAATTCTTATTCACGACAAATGCGGTGATTGTCACAACAAAAGCAAAGTTACAGAATTAAATATTACGACAAGATGCAACAGTGTAATAACGAAACTTGATTAATGGCCGTGTGCGTTAACCATAAATTTAAGAAAATATTCTTATGTTTTATAATTCCAATTATTAAAACATAAATACAAAAAGTACTTGACTTATATTCCTCTTGACGTATAATAATTGAAAACATCCGTAAATATTTATAAGCTTAACAAGAATTAATTTAAATTTGGACGATTTTCCTTCGTACACGAACTTATCAATGCGGTGACAATTTCCCTACTAAAGTACCTCTTGCGCAAAACTTACAAAGAATGTATTTTCTACATAGTGATATCGGTACTACAATTTTTTTTTAACCCATTACCTCCCAAGAATCGAAAAATTGAAAAATTGTTATTATTTCTTATTTAAAGCAGTCTTTTTATGGCAATTTAATAAATGAAATTAAAAAAAAATTATTTGATATCAAATAAAATCCATGATGCGTTTACGCAACATTGGGAACATATGTGAACCGGAATAAAACAGTATTTTTTTAAACTAAATTATTTAATGGTACTAATGTCAAAATTATTATTAATTATTGATAAAAATACATTTTACAATTACACGTTATAAGTAAACCTATAAGAAATACTCAAAAAGTAATAACTTAATATGTTGCGTTTGCGCAACGTTGGGAAGAACACTAAAGTCAAGTTTTCATGATATTATTTGAAGCATGTAACATGAATATACATTTTACATTTTTCGCAGTGCTTAATAGTCTTACTTTTGCGCAATTTACATCTTCTTCTAACTTTAGGTTCAGACACAGCAATAATGTGAATTTATTATATTGAGTAACCACATTAGGTTGAGGAATGACACTTTTGACACATCGTCGCAAGCAGCCTTTTCTAAATTTACTTATACTTTTTACACTTTCAATAGGACAATAGTTAGCTCTATTGTCTCTTATTGTCCCAGTAGCAAAAACTCTTTTAGTTTTTAAATAAACAAATAATTTGTACAGTGAAAAAAAATTGTCAAAAAATATCTTGAGGTTGAAAGGATTTGAAATAATTTCAAGTAAATCTATTACTATTTTTCCACCAAATTTAAGCACACTCTTAGCGTTCTTTGGCGGTACTCTTCCATATGGTATGGTTTTAAATAAATATACATCAGCAAAACAAATACTGGTGCAATTTGCAGCCGAATCGGACAAGCTTCCCTTTTATAAACATATTATAGGAATACTTTCCAAAATATAGCACCATTTGTTCATCAATTGATAAATTATGTAAAAAAACACCTCACTGTAAATTTTTTCGTTCATTTTGTTTAAAAATGGTCGCTCTTTTGCAAACTTGTCGTTTTTATCAAGGAAACTGTTATCACATAAGTATAAATTTCTTTTGATATTTTGAAATTTATTTCTGCTCATACAATTTTTAACCACCTTTATCTTACCTTTGTTTCCATCCTGTGACCAGTACATGGAAATTTGTGGTAACGTATGGTATCCAGAAAATAACATGATTATACAGATCTTCCCAATGATGCGTAAACGCAACATAAACATTTATTAATGATTGTACTTTTACTGATAAAGGCATTTAAATATTTTACACGCATAAAACATAACGATAAGTCTTGAGAATTAAACTTTATAGAAACTTTGCAAAAATATTATATGCCAAGTATTTTATTGAATAAAATGTAGACACATGTTTTTACTCCATGTTTTCCTTCAAATTGTTTACATTATAAATCCCTTGCTAAGAATTAATTCTTTGATTAAAATTATGTTTTGGTAACAAGAATATAAGCATTTCTGAATGAGATTCAAAGGTTTTCATTAAAAAGATATTTAGACAACAAAAAAAAAATCATTAAGTACATGATGCGTTAACGCAACGTTGGGAGGTAATGGGTTAAACTCTACATTGTGTATACAGAAGACAATTTTTTTACAAGTCTCACGTCACGTTACAATTTAATTACGGTGGCGGCCATATACAGAGTGTTAGCAAATTTGTTCTACGGACAAACTGAAACTTTCATTGAATTAATTAAAGTAAATGATCTAAAAACAAATTAATAAATTTAAAGTATTGGTTTTAAAAAACACGTCCAAAAACCAAGTCAGTTCGTAACAACGATGTCAAACGTATTAAATTGCCTTAAACTATCCTGGCTTAAGCGGTTATTTAACTTGCCAAGTTAACTACGTTTGGGGTTAAAAATCTGATTTTTAAACCAACGGATATATTAAGTCAACGTTTAACAAATCCTACACAAACCTGTGATGAGAGATTTCTTAATTAAGTACATGACTGGTGCATACAACATCATACGTTTGAAATGTTTTTGGAACGCTATCTTGTGGTGAAAATACCACGTATGATCAATATGAAGCTATAAGTGATCAAGAAATGTAAAAAAGTTGACATGGGATTTAATAGTAGTAAAAGTCAATGATCTATTGACAAGTAACGCTGTCATAATTCTAACTATAAAATAGGTTAGAAACAGTGTCGGTATAATTGTGAAACTCAAAAGTTCTGATGTTCCTGTTTACTGTTTCTAACCTATTTTATTTTTGACTGCGTTACTTATCTATAGATTATTGACTTTTGCTGTGATGAAATTCAATGCCAACTTTTCTACTTTTCGTATTAATTTATAGCATTAGACGATTTAAAAGGTGGTAGTCAACACGAAGGTAGGGTGACTTGACAGTACGAGGATTTTGTTACACTTCAAATAAAATTAAAATGCGTGAGAATATCAGGGTAATATATCATTATTCGGTTTAAGCAAAAAATATCAGGGTACAATAGCGAGTAGTCGTTCTGGTTTAAAGAAAGAAAATCGGTTAAAGAACGAGTTTGTTACGTGCTCTAAATTTAAATTGCGTTACCCTGTACATCTTAATTTATTTGAAATTAGTCATTTACTTCTCGACGCCATCTAACGATCATCGTGCTTATCATTTCTTTTTAAGTCGTGGTAAAGCACAAAACATGCTTGGGTGAATTTAAACAAAATTTTCTTAAAACATCTATTGGTGTGGTCATATGTCTATGTGGAAACATCTTTAATTAA
The DNA here is from genome assembly GCA_035610365.1 of Aquatica leii. Lineage (NCBI taxonomy): Eukaryota > Metazoa > Arthropoda > Insecta > Coleoptera > Lampyridae > Aquatica > Aquatica leii. The sequence continues at coordinate 109,574,184 of CM069436.1, forward strand.
GTAATTTATTCAAGGCAGGGTAAATTTTCTCTGTTTTTTTTTGGTTACGTAATTTTTATTTCGATTTCGTAGCACTACGTGCCATTATCCGTTATATCTAAAGGTGAAAACTTTCAGGCACTTATTTGGCAACTTAAGAACCCTCGAATGCTTATTGTATCTATTTTGTAAATATTCAATAACGAAGCATCGATCAAATAATCAAGCATACGACGAAATTCGTTTCATTTTTTGTAATTGCTAAACTTACACGATTGTAGAATAGTTTTTTGTGAGTCGCTATATTCACATAATTGCTGCTTAGTTTAGTTACAAGTGAGCCAATAGAAAAACATTTTCTTAATGTTCAACACCGGATTTGGGTAAGTCATATTCTATTCCAATTCTCTTGCCACTACAGTGATACTCACGATTTAGTAGATTATAACTTCGGTAATCTTTACGATTTTTTTACTGGTTATATAAGATAGTATTAGTAATTAAATTAATTTCTGTGTCATTGTCATTCACAATGGTCGGGACGTATTTAGAGTTGCCAATACTTTCGGCGTTCTTATAATCGACCTTTACAGCTAATTAAACTAAAATAATTCTTTGTGTGCCTACAAATTTCAAATTTGATACTTGATTTCTTTAAATTATAGAAGATAAATAAACCTTATTTGTTATTAAGTGTATTTTTGAGTTTCACAATTATACCGACACTGTTTCTAACCTATTTTATAGTTAGAATTATGACAGCGTTACTTGTCAATAGATCATTGAAATTTACTGCTATTAAATTTCATGTCAACTTTTCTACCGTTCTTGTTAATTGACAGTTTTATATTTATCATACGTGGCATTTTCACCACAATATAGCGTTCCAAAAACATTTCAAGCGTATGATGTTGTATGCACCAATCACGTAATTAATTAACAAATCTCTCATACCAGGTTTGTGTAGGATTTGTTAAGCATGGACTTAATATACCCGTTGGTTTAAACATCAGATTTTCAACCCCAAACGTAGTTAAGTTGGCAAGTTAAATAACCGCTTAAACCAAGATGGTTTAAGACAATTTAATACGTTTGACACCGTTACGAACTGACTTGGTTTCTAAGCGTGTTTTTTAAAACAAATACTTTAAATTTATCAATTTGCTTTTAGATCACTTACTTAAATTAACTCAATGAAAATTTCAGTTTGTTGGTAAAACGAATTTAGCAACACTCTGTATATGGCTGCCACCGTAAGTAATTATATCGTGACGTGATACTTGTAAAAAAATTTTTGTATGTATACATAATGTAGAGGTTTAGAAAATTTTGTAGTACGGCTTTCACTATGTAGAAAATACATTCTTTGTAAGTTTTGCGCAAAAGTACCTTAGTAGGGAAATTGTCACCGCATTGATCAGTTCGTGTACAAAGAAGGAAAGTCGTGCAAATTTAGATTAATTCTTGTTAAGTTTATAAATATTTACGGATGTTTTCAATTACTATGCTGTCAAGAGGAATATAAGTCAAGTACTTTTTGTATTTATCTTTTAATAATTGGAATTATAAAACAGAAAAATATTTCTTTATTCTTATGGTTAACGCACACGGTCATTAATCAAATTTTGTTAATACACTGCTGCATTTTGTCGTAATATTTAATTCTGTAACTTTGTTTTTGTTGAAACAATTACGGCATTTGTCGTGTAGAAGAATTCTTGCATTTAGCACTAAGACAATTTAAATTAGAAAATGTAAGGCAACTCAAATAACTTATTTGCGAATGTATAATTAGTCGCATAACCTGCAGTTAAAAAATGTTTTTGTATAACGTATGAACAATTTTTAACATTGTACGATTAATCCAGTTTTAAGTTAATCATTAATTACAACAATATTAACAATCACAACTAGTACAACATTTTAACAATTTTTTTAATAAACAATTAACAAATAAAAATAAAAACATACTAATTTCGGTACAAAATACAAGACCTTGTATTTATCTCTTATCTGTTAAATGATTGACGTCAATATAATTTATTAATCATCGCTTTTTTTAGTTTTTTCATTTAAATCACCGTTATTCACTGTAAACGTCAAACTTTCCATAATTTTATTAATTAAACTTTTTGCTTTTTACATTTCTTCACAAAAATGTAATATTGCTTTAGAAAAACTTGATATCTTGTATCTTTAAAGTGGCATATCTCGTTGGGTCAAGTGTAAGCTGTATTACTTTTGTTGCAGATTTTCTTCCATGTTGCGGAAATGTTTGTGTGTTCCAATGCGCTAAACACTTTACATGACATAAACTTTGAAAAAACTATTAAAGTACCCAACAACTTTAACAGGGACAATGGTTATGAGTTATCTGACACCTGGTTACCTGTTATTTTATGATCTTTACTTCATCCACCAAACACACTATAAGCTACGTCTAGAGTTTTTAATGGTGGTTTTTCTTTAGGCCTTCGAGCAAATACTGTAGCTAAAAGAACTTACAACATTTATCAATTTTTCCAAACATTTATTTCTTTAGTTACCTTAGTTTTATTGTCATTTTATTAATTGTCACCTGAACAAGAACGTAGACCACGTTCGAAAGCTTGTGAGTTTTTTTTAATAAATATATACACCATTTACTCAAAAACTATTTTATTATGCTTCATGCTGAAAATTTTGTATCTAAAAAAAAAAGTATTTTGTTTATTTCCTCTGATTTTAGAGACTTTATTTATTTATTGTAAGTTTTAAACTTCCTGTAGTGGTTAAACAGGAATTGCTTCAGCAAGACATTGATCTGGCGCCCATAAAAATTCTTGTCACTTAAACGCTTAACGAGCTGCCTGTGCAAAGTACGTTAACAACAAAAAGCTTGTAACAAGTTAACCAGGTGCAAAACGTTGAGTCACAAAATAATATTTTGGTTAAGCACTGGTATCAATCAACGCATTCGAGTGGGTACAAATTGTGGAAAAGTTTTTGATTCCAACGGTTACTTTTACATTCTTTTTTGTTATGATTGAAGATTGTTAGACAGGAGAAAGTTGCACGCTTCGAAGCGGTAGAGGTGAACCGCATTCGAGGGTACAAAACTCACGCGTAATCGACAGAAACTCATATATAATTTTAAAAACAATTACGGCTACATTTGCCGTTTTGTGACATTATAGTTAGTAATAGTTGTTGTTATCCGCTTCTGTTTGTGTCCTTGGTTTTTTTTTATTAGAAAACTCATTTGTAACAACGAGAAAGAGTTTTGAAAAATAATAAAATATAGTTGACAAAAGAAAAAAATTAAAAGGTAAAAACTATAATTGCCAAGCAACAAATTCTAACATAAAACAAAAATGTTTCCGGCCAGGGTTTATTATTATTTTACTAACAAAATATTTTTTTTTAATTTTATGTAGGTAGGACAAGAGATTTTATGGGTTTTAAGACTTTATTTACAATTTTTTTTGGCTATACCGACTTTGAATTTAAAAAAGACAAGTTTGGTACTAAATTTTCTAAAATAATTAAATAAAATATAATTACAAATTAATTAAAATCATACTTCTTAATTCCATTAAATGAATATGTTTATTTACAAATCTAATCTACAATTTGTATGGTTTATTTTACATTTTGTTACGTATTTTTTAAATTAAGCGCATAAAACTATAGAACATACACATTTGTTCAGATAACTTTGTTTTGTTGATAATATTATTTAGATGTACACATTTTGCATTTATATGTGCATTCTACTTGCAACACTTGCATTACAAACGTTTGTGATTTCGTCTGGCAAAAATACAACTCCTCTATCTGTTTTATGCATTATTCCAATTGTAATACACGAGTTACAAATGTCTCTTGCGACTTCAACATTATTTAACTGTAGCAAAACAGTTTGAAGAATTCAGAGTAATGCGAACACTTACAAATAAATTCGATTGCTGTCACAGCTGCTACCGTTCGTTGAAAAATGTTAGTAAACCCTTTTCTTTAAAAACACGTGCCACTTTTTGTAGATACGATTACTTTGATTTAAAAAAAACTACTAATGCATGTAAAATATTTTTTTGACCAATACACTAAAAAAGTTGAAATCGTTTGAAATTTTAGTTTTTTGATGTCTGTGCACTTTATGTACATCAAATTCAATCCTTAAGAGAGCTATCAAAAACTTTCAAAAGTTTTAAGTTAAGCAAATCAAGTAAATAATATAAAATCGATAATAAACTGTTTATTTATAAATCATTTTCTTTGACCACAAAAATTGAAAATGTAGTAATTACACGCGCTGCGTGTAATTTTGATAGTGGGAAATTACGCTAGAAAATGTTACAAATCACCGTTATAAGAGAATTATCTCTACGCTTGCTGTAATTCTAACTACGTAAAGGTTTCAAGTAATTCGTAATTACTATGTAATAAATTTTACGTCTTTAATTTAGATGCACTAAACATATTTAAGCGGTTTATTACATTGTTCTAATTCTGAAGTTTTAATTTGTTCCGTAACTAGAGAAAATCCATTTTCACTAATAGTCTTTACGTGTTTAATGCATCTTCGAGTATTTGAAACCATTACGCGAGGCCTTCAAATTGCAAAAGGAAACACGAATACTACGCTTTTAACATTTATGTTATAAAATAAAATTACACCAACTAAGGGTCATGCTATATAAGGTTGATTAAATTTACATTGTATTTTATACGGAAACTTCAAAAGGTTACTTGAAGTTTCAAATGTTTAAAGTAACAACACTTGAGGCATAGGCAAACATGAATCAAGTACACTCATTATTGATTTTCGAAATTCCGCTATTTAAATGTTATTTTGAGAGGTGCAATTTCACCTTAAAATAAATGCGTAATCATTAAAAAGTCTCATTTTTTGAACTTAATTTTTATATATTTTTAAAGTTGTTAGCTTAGTTGCTTTAAATTTAAAAAATAGTATAAGCGATCCTAATAAATATTTGCATAGTAAGGTATTCTTGCTTTTATTGTAGAACTTTGTAGTAATAGAATATTTTATAACTATTGTAATATGCTAAGAGTTGTGAAACATTGTTTTAAGTTCTGTGCAACAAACTTTTAAAACAGTTTAGAGATTACACACGGTTGACAACTCTTTACAATAAATAAATTGTGGAAAAATTGATATGTAATAAAATTAATTATTAAAAATGGTTACGTGCAAAAGATGTTAAAAAAAATCCTGAATAAAAACAACATAAACATAAATCTCAACACGTAAAATCAAAAGTCAAAATTGGGTAAAAGACGCTAGACGAAACCAAAATAGCGTTACAATAAGCCTCTAGTTCTTTTCAACCAAAGAAACACACCATGCGGTGTAGGGGAGAAGGGAACCGATTCGGACACTTTTATAATTTGGTATATCTCTATTAATTTAAAATAAATAGATCTGCAAAAAACATAAATAAATAAAACCATCTGTACTTATTACTTTCCCCAAAGCTACAATTAAAAATTATTAAAGTTTCATGAGAAAAATCATAACAGTTTCGGTAAGACTATACCTGTATGTTATTTAAAAACTGTATTTAAGCATTAATAGAAGTAGGTACTATATGTATATAATCTTACTGAACATTATAACCATAGAAACTGATGTTAAATTGTAGATACAATGCCATTCTTGAAGCTCCTGGTGCTGTGGTTGGTTTGGGAAGTTTAGAAACAACATCTTTTCTTTCTATACTTGAAATATCATCAAATTTTCTATAAATGAAACCTTGTCTATACTTCTCTAAAAATGACATTTCAAATTCTTCATTTTGTAATACATCTATTACTTTGCAACATAATGCAAAACTAGTTTCTTTTGTCACAAACTTCATTAATAAGTAATCATTCTTTGTAATTGTTTCATGATCTAAAATTTAATTGTTCCATTATCAACTTCAAAATCCAAAACAAAATCCTCGTCGATATCAGAGTTATAAATAAATCGGTTGCAAACCTTTTATTGGCTATTAAATTTAATGGTATATCAATGCAAAGTTTGATGATGAGTTATCATCCAGGACTAAATTTTTCTTTCTATTTTTTTTCTTTAGTTGTTCTGACTGCCCAACATTTTTTATTTTCTTTGGAGTAGCTGCTATTTCTGCTGGTTTGCTTTTTTGTAACTTTTGTGTAACAATATTTTTTGAAGTGTTGAGCTTTTTCTGATTAAATTTTTTTATTATGTCCAGTTCTTCGATTCTATCATTTTCAGGTAAACTCATATAAATTTTTATGTTTTTGATTTTTTGTTGGATTTTCTGAGACAAGCTTTGGGTGGTGGTTTTAGATCAATTAGTTTTATAACATAAAGAGAAAGTATTTAACCTTCGATTTGGTTGCTTTATTTACTACTTCCTTCAACAAATCTTTGATTATTTCTTCAGTGCTCGTATTTATTTCATAATCATGGTTGGAGTTATTAATGCTTATATCAAAAACATTAAAAGAAGATGCAGTATCGTAAATTTCAGCATAAAGACAATATGTGGGGAATGATGTGCATAAATCATTTTCTTAATAAATTAAAGGGTTAATAGGCCATAATCCAGTGCTTCTGAAACCATGACTAATGTTGGATGAGATGACAGTTTGTAAATATGGGCGTGCCGTCAATTTAGCAAATCACATGAGTGCATTGTGGTGGGAATGATAATAATAGAATTCTGTTTCCTTGCATAAATAATAGGATTTATAGACACATGCGTCTTGTGATTGTCTATTAGAATCAGAAAATTGTTTGATGGGTTGCAATTTGTATGATGTCTCATATGTCCAAGTAATTTTAAAAATATATTTGCTGACATCAATCCAGATTTCTCAGCAAAACCAACGACTCCTAAAACAGCACAAAAATTGATTCTTCATTCTTATTCTAAGAAATATATAAAGAGGTGGAATAGATGCACCAATAGCAGATATTATTCTACAGATTGTTACTGAAGATCCTCGTTCGGCAGATACATACTGCTCGACTACTTTAGTTTAGTTACACTCGATTTATCTATGTTCCACATACAGTCAAGTTTAAAATTATAATTAGTCTGCACTGCTGCATAATTTTTTAAAATTCATTCATATTAGCTTTATTAAAAGTCGAAGCTCTTGCTATACTTGTATTTTCGGGTTTACGGTTAGAAAATCTAAGATGACGCTTCATAAAAGATTGTATCCAGTAAATTCCAGTTTTTTTGTTAGTCTTTCAATTTGCCGGAACTGTTTTACCCAACTTATCGGTATATTTAAAAGTTAATTCACGACAGATATTGCATGTTAAACTGTAACATATTTTTGACGATTGCTTGAGGTATAACTCCAACTCGAGTTTTTCATATTTAGAAAAGACTTAACGTGAGGCATATTTTGATATACCAATATTTTTCAGTTTATCACCTTCATTGCCAGAATCACTAGTTTTATCGTTTAGACGCTTTCTAGCTTTAGCAACACTATCCAACAAAGATTTAGGTATATTAAGTGTTAATGCAGCGCATCGTAAAAAACATAGATGTGTTAATTACGTGTTTTACTGCATTTTTCAGGATGTTTTTAGGAATTTCTAACTGCTGAGGACACTTTCTTTTGTATGTTCGCACCATCCCGAAAACAAACACAAGCATGTAGATAATTTAGCGATCTACGATGAGTTGGAGATGAAAGGTATGATAAATACGATAAAGAGGTATCTGGAAAGGAAAGACTTGGGTTTAAATGTGGGATAGTCTAAGATGGTCATTTTTCAAAAAGGGAGAGGAGGGAAGAAAAAAGAGGAGTTAAGTTGGGGAGAACAGAAAATAGAGGCAGTGAATGAAGTGACATATTTAAGATATAGGCTAAGGTATGATAATAAAGATGATGCGCATATAAGAGAGTTAGCAATGAAGGGTAACAGGGTATTAAGGCAAGTATGGAGTTTAGGGGAAATAGTATTTGGGAAGAAGATCAAAAAGAGAAGATGGCTGTTTGAAAAATTGATTAAAAGTGTGATAATATACGGGATGGAGGTATGGGGTTGAAAAGGGTGGAACCTATTGGAAAGGGTACAAATAAAAATTGAAAATGGATACTAGGTTTAGACAGAAGACGCCAGGGTACATAATAGAGGAGGAGGGAAAGTTAGAGAAGATTAGAATAGAAGCAGGGAAAAGGGCGATGGGTTATGAAGAGAAAATGAAGAAAAGGAAAGAATGTAAAATTTTGCAATGTTGCTGGAGGACGGTAAAAGATAGCAAAAACATATATGGACAGGAAGAAAGGAAACTGTACTATCAACAAGAAAGTTTCGCAAGAGAAGAGGTGGAAAGAAGGAGAGAGGAAGGGAGGTTAAATACGGGAGAGATAGTAAGAAGAGATAAAGATTCGTAGGTGCAAGAGAGGGAAGGAAAGATAAGGGAAGGAAAGTATAACGTAAGTTATGGGAATATAGTGTCCAGGGGGGTTCCTAAGTATCTGATGGGGAGGAGAAGCTTAGGAGAGAAACGATTTATAGCCAGGTTTAGATGCGGAATTGAGGAAAATTTAAATAAGTATTGGAAGGAGGATGTAATGAGGAGATGTAGATTATGTGGGAAGGGATGGGAGGACATAGAGCACTTGAGTGAGGAGTGTGGCGAGCTAAAGGAAGAAATGAGGGAAAGGAAGGCTTTGCTTGGGGAGGGATTGGATTGGATGAATGCAGTAAAAGAAAGAAGGATAAGAGGGGAGGGTTAGGTCTAAAGTATTAGAATAGTTAGATAGTGATGGGAAGATATTAGGGGAAACAGTTTTTTAGTTTTTAAATTTCTGTACAAATTATATTATTATGTTAAAAGAATGATGTAAGGGTAACGTAACCCATTGTAAGGCCGAATCGCTAAACAATTAACAATAAATTTTAAAAAAAATTAGTCAGAATCTGCCCCAACAGCACATAATTGACTTTTATTGAAACAACTTTTACACCTACGTATTAATTATGGTTATGAATTTGTGAGGTTATATACATACAAATTAAAGAAGAATGGTAAAAAATATCGATTTAGACAAATACCACACACTGCAAAAAATAATTCTTAACCAAATAAGGCAAGCAAAGGAGCAATGGTTGACAACAAAATGCAGATAAATAGAAAAGTCAGAACAAAAACATGATTCCTTCAACTTACACAAAAAAGTAAAACAGGCAGCAGGTGTACACAGGTTTTAAGGCACGGGCATTCTAATAAATAGTACAGGGCAACTACTAACGTCAATTGAACAAAAATTAAAAAAATTGCATAGTTATATACAAACACTTTTCCATGATCCAATAAGTGCTAATCATAACATTAACAGCAGATATCACAAGAGATGAAATAGCAAAGACATTGTGTACTCTCTGTATTGCTGGATTTTTTAAATGGTATATACAGGACGAGACAGATTCCAGCTGTTTGGCCTAAATCGACCTTTGCAACATTGCCAAAAAACGTAGTGCAAAACATAGCAATAATCACAGGTTAATTAGTTTGGTGAGTCATGTTCTCAAGCTATTTCTCAAAATCATACAAACACGAATTTATCGGAAATGTGAAGAACAATTTGGCAAAACCCATATCGGTTTCAGAAACGGTTTCGGTACATGTAAAATTTTGTTTAGTATGCAAGTTTTAGTGCAACGTTGTCGTGATGTAAACGTCAATATTTTTACCTGCTTCATTAATTACGAAAAAACTTTTGATATTGTACAACACGATAAGCTGATTAACATTCTCAAATACGTGGGATTAGATAGACGAGACATTCGCAAACTTGTACTGGAATCAGATTGCTGCAGTTCGTGTAAATAGTGATATTACTGAGATGTCAAAAATCTTAAAAAGCGTCAGACAGGGCTGCTTTAATTTGTATTCAGAAAGCATATTCTGTGAAATCATGGAAAACATTTACATTGGCGTCAAAATTAATAGTCTCCCGGTCAATAATCTGAGATACGCAAAGGATACTGCTTTGATAGCTACTAAATAAGAAGATTTACAGGTTTTACTTTACAAGGTAGCTGGTAAAAGTTCTGAAATCGGAATGAAACTGAATGTAAAGAAAACGAAATAGATGGTAATCAGCAAAAACAACAAACCTAATCATTCGTATAGTACTATAAGGGTAGGTAACGACATCATTGAAAAAGTATTAACATACAAATAACTTGGTTGTTGCTTAAACAAAAATTGGGACAACAGCCAAGAAATTAAATGCAGAATTGAACAGGCTAGCCAAGCATTGTTAAAACTCAGAAGAGTAGCACCAAGCGAGACAGGAGTATTTCACTTCGTATACGATTATCACGCTGTTATGTGTTCAGAATTTTACTATATGGCATGGAAGCATGGACACTGACCGAAACTATGTGTAAAAAATTGGCATTGTTATTAATATATAAACTTGACGATGTTAATTTTGATACACTACCTCAAGTAATGCAGTACCATCTAGTGTTACTACGCTTCAGTTACGAGTCTTCTTTATTTTTGCTAAAAAATAATTATTTATTACGGCAATTTTCACGTAACCTAAAGGCAACTAACTCAATTTGGTTGGGCAAGCTAGTTACAAGTCTTGTTGTGTTAATCTTACACTAAATTAAAAAAGCGACAAAACATGTCAATAACAGCTAATACAGACGTTTAAATCAATCGATCCCAGAGAAAAATAATTGACAAAACAATAATATATTTATTTCCAAGACAAAATAAACGTTAAAATATAAAAACAAAATAGGAGCACCAAAAACTTACCTAACCGACAAGCCTTCGTCACAAGTAGTAACGTTTACTAATCCCTTTTATTTGATTTAAAAACGAAAATATGTTTTAGCACGACGGTTAATGTTATTTTGCCTTTGATTATGACTGCGTTTAAATAATAGAAGAAACTTGACGGATGCCACGTCAACGTACTCAACAAAAATATATTGTTACTGATGATATCATGTAGTTGTATATCTGTTGGCAACAATAGTCTGTATCTACAAGTTGAAACCATTAAATTTTGTAATTTGAATTCGAGTTTGGTTAAAATTACATTTCGGTAAATTGCTTCTTGATTTGTTTATTCTAGATATGGATTCAAGTAAAAGATGTGTTGTTTAATTTAGTTTATCAAATTGTTCGCACGGAAATATGCTGAACTACTTCCATTCTCGATTTTGTGGTAACGCACAGAAGCAGTTGCCATTTCTAAAATTTCGGATAAAAATTGTCACGTACCGAATTTTAAATAAGTAATTTTTGTAAGTACAAATATCTAACCGTTAAATTTTAACTTGCAATTATTTCGTCTGACGGATAGGCAACTTTGCCATTGCAAACGTATGAATACCTGACCTCGAGAATTTGTGCTCGAGTTTTATGCTGCAGATAGTGCAAGCGTAGTTCATCTTTTAAAGACATTTTGATTTTGTCACGTCCGGTGTGTGTCGGCGTTACAAGCAAAAGAATTGGTAAGAAAATAAAATTTTGTCATCAATCGACATCTGACTTATAGATGCTTTTCTTTTAGTAAAATCCAAGATCAATCTTTCGGATGTACGAGTCGGAGAAACCGCACAGATATATTTGTTTTTAGCAGATATTGTAGATTAGTAATTACACGTGGTAAACGTTGTACCAAGGTACAAGCTATATTATAATAATTATCCGGTTCGCAAACTTGACGTCGAGGCCACAAGTGGATTATTGCTACCGTTAGTGAATTGTAGCGGCGTGTTAAAATTATTGCTTTCAGAGCCTACTTTAGACTTGTTTTGTATTTTTTTATTATTTATGTCATAACTATAACCTAACCAGTGGCGACGACGATTCGATTCCTGCCTTTTCTATTTCTTTATAGGGTCGGTTGTTGAAGATAAACAAAACAAATGTTGTAATTTAATAAACGAAACTGTCATTTTCTTGTTAAGAACCAGTGTTTTATTTCGGGATGTACTTTGGGGATTGCGGGTCTGGGATTTCCTTTTCACTAGCCTAGACGTTCTGTACTTTACTCATCCGCAAGAAAACGTGGTGCAAAAGACATTAACTTATCGAAATAGTACTTTTGTCTAATCATCGGACCCACGACCGTCTGCGGCAAAGCTAGCTAAACGGTAAGCCAAACATCTACGATTACAATTCTTTTTTTTTTACTTTCTCAATCGGTACGGTACAAATATCACAACATTTACCTGTATCTGGCATTTATTTTTGAGGCACGTTGCATGAGTTTAGATTAATATATATGTTTTGTGATTGCGTTTGAATAGAATGTCTGATATGAGCGAATCGGTTAGTTATTACGTCTTTGAATTCGTTAGTTCTCGTTAAGACACACTGGTTCAGTTTGTCTATCTTAAATTTTGACGTTTGTGGCGGTCCTCTAGTTTTAACGAAACATAATTAGGAGTAGATACATTTGATCAAAGAAGCTACAATATAAACTGTGACCGTAAAATCATAAGATGACTAATGCGCGTATTCTATGACATGATAAACATTTCTGCAAATAGTTTTTTCATTATATATAATTCGAATATAAATAAACGTAACAAAAATCTATGCCTAAAATGACACGTTTGATTTAAAAGACGAGTTATTGAAACCTTGGTTGCAGCTACAAATTAATACGTCTACTTTGCATCGCCCAATTCGGTAAGATATATCTTTAATATTGATATGGTGCTTAAGAGGCTGCTTAAAGTAGAAAAAACGCACCATTTGCGCTTTATGACCGTCACGTCTTTCTAGAACGACTACTACCTATTGAAGCCGCTGTCTGCCAGCGCATCGAGCTTCTTGTTGTCTAAATTGTGCAATTTAAATTTGTTTTTCAATTTTTTTTACTTTATATGTTTCACAAAGTATCTTTTTGCATTTTTAGTTTGTTGCTGTATGAAATATAATATTAGAGTTGTTTGTAACAATAAAAAAAAATTTACGAGTATTTAGCATTTGAGTAACTCTTACAGATATTTAGTGGTTTAAGGTTAAATACGAAAATGAATTACGTGTGTAAAAGATGGATTTTTTACAACATAATGATACAGGAACATTTGATTTGTGTTTAACAAATAAATAAATCCGTTAATATAGCGAAACGTACGTGCTTGTCTTTCTGCAAGCGATATACCCGAACTTGTCCGGAACTAACCCAAACAATCACTACTTATAAAACAGCTGATATTTAATTTATACGTAGTTAAAATCCGGCGCAAACGTATTATGGGATTCTAAATTATTTAGTATTACAATAATTTTGCAAATGGTTACATTGATCATTTTAGCGGTTTTTAGATAGAGGAGTAACAAAAATATAATAGCTAAAAATAATTTTTTTGAATTTTGCACGTGTATATATAAAAAAAAATTAAAAAAGTTTTAGAACTACAACGTTCAAATTGAAATAAACACAAAGTTAGAACCTTTAAAGTTCACAAAGTGTCAAAGTGGACCTTTCGGTGGTTCGAGTGTTAAATTTCTACACTAATACATTTTACACTAGACTTGCTATCCCAACAGGAGAACTTGTAGTACTACTACATGTTTATTTTATCCCTAGTCTAAATCAGAATCGAATTCTGTTCCAGAAAAAAAATTTCTGGAATATTTACTGTATTTGAAAACAATGACGTAAAATCTTTAAACAAGAATATGCAAAAAAAACAAAAACGCTAAAGAAAGATGCAGAAAACATGACGTTATTAAACTTGATCATCGAAAAATTGTTCTTACAAAAGTTGTAAAATTAGCAATAACGACGTATAAATAACTAAAGTAAAAGAAACGTATTGTGAATATAGAATCACAATCAAAATCTGCCGAACAAAATACTAATGACTAATGGAACTAATAAACTATAAAATTCACTCAAACAATAGAATTAAAATATTATCTTAAGCTTTTCCGATTATCTTTCTTTCTTTTTAGGCGTGGTTATAGTCGCTCTTAGAAAGCAAAAACAAAGAAATTAAATATCAAGATGAATTTAAAAACGTTCTACTAAAGAAAATGAACTGAATGTCAATAAATATAATAAACTTAAATAAAAATAAATACTACAAAAAATATGAAAATCAAGCAAAGGATACAAAATTTATTTTTCAATAACAAATTTAGTTTTATTGCAGATTATAAAAAAATAATCAATAAATTACCCAATTCTTTATTCAGTTTTAAATAGTATCCGAAGTAAAAGATCTTGCAAATAGTTTGCTATTTCTAAAACACAAACTGTCGGTACACATTAAAATGCACTTAAGGTATTGGATAACACAATAAAAATAAAGAAAAACGTTAACATGCAAAATGTTTAGTTATGCATTATATTGATTTTACGTCAAATACTAATTTCTTATTTTTAATTGAATGTAATTAATTTAAATTTACAATAATACACAGTATAGAGTACTAGTATTATTTATTTGTATTAAATTTTTCATGTAATGAACAGTGATCGTGACGAGATATATGTACTTTGCTATTGCAAAATAAAATATGTCACGTATGAAAATGATGTGATTGCCATTTTTATCGTATAAGTCACGACACCAACCTCAACCGCATTTTGATCGGCATTTGATTCCTGTTTAAAATATACGTATTAATATTCAAATGCATTAGAATATTTTACAATAGAAATAAGCAATTTTGTAGCAAAATCTCAATTTTAAGTATTAACTGTATAGCATTTTGTTGTTTTTATCTATTTTATTAAAATGCTTTAAAATTTAAAATTAAGCAAATGTTAGTGTTGTAACGCTTTAAATGACATTTTTTTAAATTTTTAGTAATGATTTAATTGTAATTAAAAATAGAATTTTATATTTTATATTAAAATACGTCAACAAAAAAAAAACTGTAGTAAACAACAAATTATGACAAAATTAGATTTTTACATACTAACAAAATACTAGGCTGTTTGCAGTTGTAATAGCTTTATGTCTAAAAATTGCACAGTATTTGAATTAAGCTATCAGCTATCTGATTCCTCAATGTGGAGAAACATTACATAAAAACTAACCGTTTAGTTTACTGGCAACGTTTCGTCGGTTATGCGTACAACCTCATTACGTCATCTACTAAATAATAATAATACAATTTACAAAATTAGTTACCGAACATTAGGGCAACTTTGATAATTCGACGTGACTTTGTTCTTCAGTTCATTGTTGCATTTATTGCGTTATGGTAGTGAATTGGAGTAATTTAAAAACATGCAATTGGCAGCATTTCTGCGGTGTGCTTACTCACTCCATGTAATTAGCTACATATTTAACGTATGTACCAAAAAATCAAGTGCTTATCTCTTCTAGAAGTTTTGAAATAATTGCATAAATTGTTGTTTGATGTTCTTAATCAACACGGAGGGGTCTACTGAATATGCTAGTTAAAGTCGCTCTATTATTAACTACTAAAGAACGCTTCGCCGTCGCCAATATAAAAATTGCACCTCCGAACAGCTAGTAGAGGCTTGGCAAAAAGTTATTAATAGATACTTATATATGAAGGCAGCTAAAAAACAATTTAAAATACCATTCGCCGTCATAAACAACCATTACTATGGAGAACACAAAACAGATAACGCAAATCTTGCAACAATCGGAAGCAGGTGCAAACAAAAATAATATTACATACGTAATATAATGAACAAGGTTTATTGCGATTTTCAAAAATAAAAATGCATATATTGTAAGAGCATAAAAAGAAAATTTAAATTTAGCGGCTTGTTGGATCGCGCATGACCGGACATATAGTAAGAGGAAGTGGGAGATGATGTTAGAACCGGGTTGTGTGCGTATACACGTTATGTTCTTATTTTTTAGACAATAAATATTTAATCTTTTTTACGATTATTATTAAACTTATTCTGACGGCCCCTATCAGTTCAGAAGTGGGATTACTCATTACTCATTGCTGATTGTGCTCGATGCTTATGTTATGTGAAAAAAATTTATTGTGACAAGATTTACGATTAGAACACGTGGTGAATTTATTATTCAAGAAAATGGATGAAGCAACAGCAAACGCGCGAATGTCAGTCGAAGAGATAGTGGATATTTCCGTAGCTACATGTACAAAGTTTGAAAAACAAACCAGCAAAATTTTGTCAACTCTTATACCGCCGTTTAGAGGTGATGGCGACGATGTATCCTTATGGTTTAAGCGAATTGAATTAATTAAGCAAACTTACAATCCCTCTGAGCAAGAATTACTGTTAACAATGATTACAAAATTAGAAGGACGATCTCTGGAATGGTTTCATTCTAGCCCGGAAAATGTTATGCTGAAATATGAAGAATTTAAGAAAAAATTATGCATGTTGTTTGAAGTTAGAGAAGATACGTTAACGCTCATGAGAAAATTTGAATCAAGAAAATGGAGGAAGAATGAAAAGTTTAGCGATTATTTCACGGAAAAAGTATTGTTAGGAAATAAACTGCAATTGAAAGAAGAATTTTTAATTACATACGTAATTGATGGAATGGACAACCCTACTTTACAAATCCAAGCTAAGATAAAAGAATTCCGTGACTTAAATCATTTATTAAAAGTTATGAATGAGATGACAGCAATAGAAGGTAACTCGACAAGATTAGCGCCGACATCGCAAGCTCAGGAAGTTAACACCTACACCAGGCAACGCCCGGATAATGACGGCACCGTTATCATCAAGGTCAGCTGATATAAAGTGTTTTAATTGCAATACCATGGGGCACTACCTGTCGGAATGTACTAAACCCAAGCGCGAACGAGGAAGTTGTTATGTATGTGGTGATACGCGGCATCAGCAGCGCAACTGCCCTCGACGTACGGAAGGAACAGATACATCGACATCTAGGCGTGTACCACCCGATTCAACGAGTTCGTTACTGTTGGTTCCTGGTGTGACTCCAGCTTATGAGGTATCAATTGCATTACATTTGCTAAATACAAATTTTAAAGCTATTGTGGATACGGGTTCACCTATATCATTAATATGTGAAAATAATGTAGAAAAAGAGTTTGTTGAACCTTATCGTTTATGTAACAATTACGAAGGTATTAATGGCGCAAAATTAAACATTTTAGGTTATTTAGATACGGAAGTTTATTTGCAAAAATTTGATGTTACTTTAAGTATGCGCTTTTATGTAGTACCTTATGGTACAATGCAATATGAATGTTTATTAGGAAGAGATTTCATAACTAATGGTAACCTTAATGTTAGTTTTGGTAAGGACATTGTAATAGATACGAAAGTTAATGATAACATTCACTGTGACTTTACCGAAAATGAACTGTTATTAATCGATGTAAGCAGTTCCGATACTGTTGAACTTGACATAGAACCGGCTTTAGATCCGCTAGAAAAAAAACAAATTCAAAATTTAGCGAATAGTGATTATTTTAACGCGCCAAGGCCGCAAGAACCTTTAGTAAAATTCGAAATGAGTATTTCGTTAAAACCAAATAGTAAGCCATTTTATTTTAGGCCACGAAAACTTTCGTATTATGAAAAAAATTGAATTAACTCAATCGTAAGTGACCTTTTAGAACTCCGAGTTTTGTTCTAGAATAGATTCAGTAAATAAACGGTTCGATGCGAATGTGTGTAGATTTCAGGGGAAATAAATCAAATAGTATTGTAGGGAAAATTAGCCGTTACCAATAATCGAAAATGAAATAGAGTTATTAAAGGATAAAAAGTATTTTACAAAGCCAGACTTACAAAACGCTTTTTTCATGTTAATGTTAACCCTGAATGCACCAAACATTTGTCTTTTGTAACGCCGAGTGGTCAGTACGAGTTCTTGAAAATGCCATTTGTTTTTTGTAATAGCCCTAGCGTATTTATGCGATTTACTAATACTATTTTTAGGAAACCTTTGAATTCAAATGAAATTATGATATATTTAGATGTCATATTAACAGCGACCAAAACGATACCATAGAATTTATGTATTTTTCTTAAGGCATTCAAATGTTTTACCGACAATCTACTACAATTGCGTTTAGATAAATGTTTGATTTTACGTACCTAACTAGATTAGGTACTAAAAGATAAATTCGAAAGGCATTAGTCCTAATTTAGAAAACACAAAAACAATATTAAATTTCCCTTTACCTAAAACATAAAAAGAATTGCATAGTTTTATAGGTCTTGTTTCGTATTTTAGAAAATTTATTAAGGATTTTTCGTTTTTGACAAAACCTTTGTACGAAACGATAAAGAAAAATTCTGAGTTTAATTTCAGAAAGAACGAATTAATTACTTTTGAATTACTGAAAAGTAAATTAGCTAAACAACCAGTTTTGTGCCTGTATTCCCCGTTAGTTGAGGCCGAAGTTCATTGTGACGCTTGCCAAATTGGTTACGGAGGAATACTTTTACAAAAACAAGACGATGGACGTTTCCATCCTTATTTTATTTTAGTAAAAGAACAACTGAACCTGAGTCTCGTTTGATTCGTACGAATTAGAATGCTTAGCAATCGTTTATTCGATTAAAAGGTTTAATGTTTATTTACATAACATTCCTTTCAAAATTATCACAGATTGTGATAGTATTCGTTTGACCTTTAATAAAAAGGACATAGTACCGCAAATTATGAGGTGGTGTTTATTTTTACAAAATTATAATTATACAATTAAACATAGAGGTAATCAAAAAATGCGCCATGTCGATGCTTTAAGTCACAACCAAAATGTTTTGATTTTACAAGAAAATTCATTGGAACAAAATTTAGCTGCAGCAGACAGACAAAGCAATAACGAAAATAAGATCAAAATTAGAGCTCACTCAATTGACGCATTTCGAGTTAAGAAACGGCTTAGTTTATAGGAAATTTTCGAAAGGAAACAAACTGTTATTTTACGTACCTGCCAGTATGGTTTCCAATGTAATTCGCATATACCACGATGACGTGGGGCATGTAGGAGTTGAGAAAACGCGTGAACTTATTTTGCGAACCTATTGGTTCCCAAACATGAAATATAAAGTACTTGATCATATCAATAACTGCTTAAAGTGTATTGTTTATCAACCGAATTATGATAAGATGGAAGGGCAATTACATAATATACCGAAAGGTAATATTCCATTTTCCGTCATACATGTGGATCATTTCGATCCTTTAGGAAAATGTAAAGGCGGACACCGTTACGTATTTTTAGTTATTGACGGTTTTACAAAATTTTTAAAATTGTATGCTTGTCGCACAGTAACCGCGAAAGAAACTATTTGCATTTGAGTAATTATTTTCTAAATTACAGTAGACCAAACAAACTTATCTCAGATCGAGGTTCGGCATTTACTGCCAAATTATTTAAAGATTTTTTAGAATCCGAGGATATATTACACGTGCTGATCGTGAGCAGAATGCCGAAGGCAAGTGGAGAGAGTCAATCCCTCTTTAATTCCAATGTTGTCAAAATTAAGCGAATTAAAGATCAGTGGAACAAACAATTATTTAAGATCGAATTTTTGTTAAATAATACGATTAATAAAAGTACAGGTGAAACTCCCAGTAAACTATTATTTGATGTAAATCAAAAACAAAATTCCGACGATCAATTAAAATTGTTCTTAGAATCATTTGAAAACCTAGAACCTAACTCACTGACGGAATTACGCCAGAATGCTTCAGACAAAATTATAAAAAGTCAGGAATATAACAAGGTTTATTTTGATAAGCGGCATAAAATTCCTAGAAAATATAGCGTTAATGATTTGGTTATGATTAGCAATAACGATGTAACAATAGGTGTGAATAAAAAGCTTCTACCGAAATTTAAGGGACCATATAAAATAAATGCTGTATTAGATAACGACAGATATGTAGTTAAGGATTTAGAGGGATTTGAGGTAACTCAGACACCCTACGAGGGGATTCTCGAGTCATCTCACATTAAACCTTGGGTAGATTAAGATTACTAGCATTTGTATTTAGTATTAAGAATTAATTGTTGTACTAGTAAAAAAAAAAATGTTTTGGTAATTAGGTTAAGTTATACTTGTAACCTCTTTGAGGATCGTGGGCGATCTAACGTCAGGATGGACGAGCTGTAAGAGCATAAAAAGAAAATTTAAATTTAGCGGCTTGTTGGATCGCGCATGACCGGACATATAGTAAGAGGAAGTGGGAGATGATGTTAGAACCGGGTTGTGTGCGTATACACGTTATGTTCTTATTTTTTAGACAATAAATATTTAATCTTTTTTACGATTATTATTAAACTTATTCTGACGGCCCCTATCAATATAAATAATAAAAAGATTAAAACAGAATTAGTATTCTAGCTAGGTGCATATTAAACAAGAATAGAGTCGTATGATAATTCACTAATTGTTTGTATTAAACATTTGTTCATGAAATGGCTGAGAATTGTTTCTCATAATCTCTTCATCGCTTATACTTTTACGTATTAATTAAAGCCATTATTCGATAGAAAATTAGGGCTATCGAGGGATGATGTGCGTCACTTAATAGAGGTCGTAGCAAACATTTGAATTTTATTTCATACCAGGTAGTTTTAGTCTGGATTTTTTCTATTTCAAAATTTTATACGTTTGACGGTCGTATAGCATTCTTGTTTTTTTAAAGGCGATACTTTTTTTCCAAAATAAGGATTGCAAGATAGTGGGCGACATATCGATATAATTAAAATACCAATACAGCAAACCTATTTTACCAGTGATTATTATGTCGATCGTTATCTTCGACCATTAAAATCTGATAACGATTGGTCGCTAAGTATAACGAGAGTGTTACAACATCAGGCTGAATAAAGTAAACCTAATGAGAATAACAAATAAACTTTTACCATAAAACGTTGCAAGATAGAAGAAAGTTGCACTTATACATTTTTATAGAAGAAAAGATTTACTATAAAAAAGTTCGCGGAAGGGTACAATTACCTTCTATAGTTTAAAAGCTACAAGTGTGCAAAGTTACACGATAATGTCTCACATTACATTAAAATTTTGTAACTCTTAAATTATTAGATATAATTATACCCTCCCGCGGACTTTTTTGCAGTAAATTTTGTGCTCTATAAATATGTTTAAGTGCAATTTTCATCTATATTGTACCGTTTTTGCAGCGTACAAGGCGGAAGCTCCCGCGGATCTGATTGTGCAATTACTATAATTATTTTTCAGCTCTGCTGAGTAAAATTAAGTCTTATTCATTTTTAAAACATAAAACAAATCATAAAAAATATCTTGTTTAATAATAAACATTGCATCTAAAAAATACAAAAAATGAAGTGATATTGGGCACCAGCGCAAGTTCCAAATTTGTTTCATCTGAGCGTTTCATCGTTTTGTAACACAAGCCTTTGAATCAACCTCCCTATAAGTGTTTTCAACACTAAAAAAGGTTTAGAAGTCAAAGTGTTTAATGCCAAAGAAGCTATGATTTTAAATGCTAAAGAAAAATGTGCGGGATGAAGGTTTCTCTTAACTGCAGTAGAATTAAGACTATTTGCAAAGAGTTATTTACACAAGCCAGATCGTACAGTAGCTCAATTTCAAAATAATATGCGGAGAAAAAACTGGGTTTACAGTTACAGCGATACAAAACAACGTGTACCAACAAATATAAATAAAACAACTATTTAGATAATTTGACCAATACATTACGAAATGTGCTATTGGGAAACATATTCAATTACGATGATACCAATGTTAATGAGGAAGCCGGAAAAGTGAAAAGCATATATAGACCTAAAAAAATGTTTATTACTCAAAAAGTGCCACTATCATAATGATATGCGAGATTACCGGCAGAAGTATATTACCACCGTATGTTATTTACAGAAGTAAACACTTTTATAACACGTGTAAAGAAAACGGTCTAAAAGTGGAGTCATGCTGCACCAAGCCATTTGGTGTCCAAGGCCGTTGCTTTAATCGTATCTCACATGGCTGGATAGATTCAAACAGCTTTTCTGACTAATTCAAAAGTATTTTCCTGTTTCATGGTAAAGGGCTTAAAGAAAGGAAAGTGAAAAATTAGCCACTCACTTCAATACTACCGTCATCCGTCTATGCAAAAACAATAATGTATCGCTTGTGTATCTAGTGCCCAATTGTACAATTGTATGTCAACCGTACGATGTGGCATTTTTCAAAGCATGGAAGGTTACATGGAGATACACAAAACAAGTTACAAAATGAAGTACAACCGCCAAGTAGAAATAACAAAAGGTAGATTTTCTAAACCTTCGAAAAAAGCACTGAATAAAATAAATGCGTACCTGTGCAAACAATACGTTAGGTAAAAATTTGGTATTCAGATAGTATGCTACGGTCATATACTCTCTTGATTCAGAAAAAGTGCTTTAACCCTTAATCGATCAAGGTATTTTACAAACACAAGCGGTCGAAATGGGTCCGTTGATATCCCACTACTACTTTCTTTGATAAATATGTTAGTGTTATCAAAATAATAAGTTGTGAAGTTTTATGCGTTTATTTAATAGTATTTACATTTCAAATCAGAAATGAAATTACTTACAATTATTGTTCGTTCCGCTCACAAGTTTTTTAAGTTAATTTCGTTGTTTCGCGCGACAATTCATTTTGCACAAACTTTATACGTTTATACCAAGTGTTAAAAGTGTGATTGTGAGCCCAATAAACTAAAAAAAAATTTTCTTCATTTGTTGGTACAACTAGTACCTTAAAACAAAATAGTTCGCACAAATGCGCAAATGTTCCGCAACGCACTTTCTTTACCATTGTCCCCAATTTTTGGCGTTTCTTATACATACATGAAAAGATCCAATTAAGTAACCGCAATCATTTATATAAAAACTGCCTTAGTTCTTTACATTCAACGCAACTTTGTAAATCACATTTAACATGTCGTGTATGCCATCAATCGCACCATACACTTCTTCACAGCAGTGAAGCGTCGCAGCAAGTACAACAGTCGACTTCTGTTCCTCCTGTAACGAATGTCTACCGTTTTGTTATCAACCGGTGAGAAATTGATCACGTTATTTTAAAAAACTCAACTATATCACCTGAAGACGACCAATGTGAACAAATTTTCAAAAATACTGTTAGGCAAGAAGAGGATGGAAGATTTGTTCTTTTCTTCCGTTTAAGAACGGAGAACCACAATTAGGTAACTCCTACAACCAAGCTATTCGCAGATTTGCTCTATTAGAAGGTAGACTTTTACGCAATTTATCGTTACATAAATTATATTTAGATTTTGTGATTGATTTTTTAAACACTGGTCACATGACTATTATTCCGCAAGCAGAAGCTAAATCTACTACTGCGTATTACATTCCGCATCACTGCGTGCAAAAGCCTGACGACAAAATTTAGAGTGGTTTTTTTATGATTCAGCAAAGACGTCTACTGGACTTTTGCTTAACGACACCTTGCATACTGGTGTAAAACTACACAAGGATTTTCAATCCTTTTGGCGTTTCGTTGTTTCATGTTTTTGTTTGTGACGTTAAACAGATGTTTCGCCAAATTTTTTTAGAAACTCAACATCGAGATTTCCAAAGCATTCTTTGGTGGTTTTCGCAAGATGTTCCAATACAAGAATAACACTTAAATACCGTTACGTATGGTGTATCAAGCTCGCCATATTTGACTAACCGCACTGTACAAAAACTTGTTGCACGCTACGGAGGGAAGTATCCTAACGCAGCGTACGTTGTGAATCACCACATTTATGTTGACGACATCATATATGGGGGAAACGACGTTAGTACAACCAAAGCTCTGCAACAAGAGCTTATCAATTTGATATTCTGTGAAAATCTAATCTACACAAATTGGCCAGCAACAATCAAAAGTTATTAAACACAGTTTGCAGCGATAAACTGTCACATAATAGAGATTTGGATAAAGAAGAGTCATCTTTTATCAAAGTACTTAGTCTCAAATAGAATCCGAAAACTGACGAATTTTGCTACACTTGTCATTCTGGTGATTTGGTGTGTACGAAACGCATTTTCAAAAATTGCTAGAATCTAAGATCTCTTTGGTTTTCTATCTTCTTGCACTTTATACGTGAAACAAATTATGCAGCAACTGTAGTCTTCTAATTTAGACTGGGACGATTCTCCACCAGACCATATCGAACAAAAATGGAGTCAATTTAAACACAAACTTTTTCAAATTTCAGAAGTTGTTATACCTCGCCGTTTTATTAGTAACGATGTCGCTAAAACTGAACGCTTTTGTCAATGCATTTCAAGTCGGTTACTGCGCCATAGCGTATTTGAGAATGGTCAGTATTCACCAAAAAGTATTGGTTTCTATGATTTGTAGCAAATTTCGCTTAAAACAATCTCACTTCCTAGGCTAGAATTATGTGCCGCTGTACTTCTGGCAGATGTTGTGTCATTAATAAGGCAGACCAATTTGACACTTTTTATAACTATTCATGAAATACATGCTTGGTCTGACAGTCAGGCGGCTTTGTCCTGGATATGCTCTTCACCTCATCGCTGGAAAACTTTCATTGCCAACAGAGTGTCACACATTCAAGATAAAATTCTTAATAGTCAATGGTACTACATCCCATCCGTTGAAAAGCAAATTTCGGATCTCGTGGATTAACTCCTAAGCAACTTGTTACTCACGCACTCTGATGGAATGGTCCTGACTGGCTGTCTAAGGCATCTACTGTTACTACCAAGTAATCATAGACTGACAGAAATCAATATCGAGTATACGCACATAACCATCCTATATCCAAGCTACAAAACGCTACACTGCTTATTTTTACAGCAATACTGGATGCTTTAAAACACATCCAAAATAGACTCCTCTAAGAATGGCAGATTTACCGCAACTTCGAGTGTCTGAACTTAAACCATTCTCGGTCGTAAGCTTTTATTACGCAGGGCCATTTACTATTACTCTAAACAAGACCAGAGGTGGAAAAACAACAAAGGCTTACGTCTGTGTGTTTGTATGTTGTAAAATTAAGGCAATTCATCTTCAACTAGTCTTTAATCTATGTATTATCTGAAGCATTCATAGCAGCTTTTAGACAATTCGTCTCGCCCAGAGGCAGATGTAACATAATTTTTAGTGACCACACTTCAATGGTCTGAGCGTGGCAGGAGTAAAATCGGTAAAAACTTACTTATATAGAGTAGTTGGTAAACAAACGTTATGGTTCGAAGAGCTTTATACTCTACTTGCACAAATAGAAGCAGTTTTGAACTCTCGCCAATTACTCCATTAAGTCATGACCCCAATGACTTGCAAGCTCTAACGCTAACTCATTTTTTAACGCTTGAGGCGCCATGTTCAAACGTTCCTGAACCTGATTTGTCGAAACTGGCGTTAAGTAATCAATCGTTGGCAACTGGTACAGCAAATGTTAGGGCACTTCTGAGATTGCTGTCGCAACGAGTACCTTCATACTCTCCAACAAAGATCAAAATGGAACAAAACCGATACCAATATCAAACTTGATACGTATGTTATTAGAGATGAACAAAAGCCACCTCTGCATTGGAAGCTAGTTCATGTGGATATTGTTCACCCGGGCACCGACGGAATTATACGAGTAGTCCCTCTAAGAACCACTAATGGCATACTTCAGAGACCTTTCATAAAAGTATGCCACTTACCATTACAATAAGCACATTTTGCTTACAATTAAAATTTTAGTTCATTTGCTATTATAGTTACATTTTAGTTGGTTTATTCAGTTTGGAAAAACGCTTTGTTTTTGACGGGTGGAAATGTTCGTTCCGCTCACACGTTTTTTAAGTTAATTTCGTTGTTTTGCGCAACAATTCATTTTGCATAAACTTTGTGCGTTTCAACCAGAAACAAGTTTAAGTGATAAGGAAAAATGCATAAGCACGCGAGGATAGAAGTATTAAAAGTGCGACCGTGTACAGACTCTAAATAAAGTATGTGTAACGTTAAGAACAATTGTGAGCCCAATCAACTAAACATAGTGAGTAAAAACTTAATTTAACTACAAGGCACAAAAATTATCGCAAACGCATTTGTCCATCGCGAAAATTACAATTTTAACAGAAGGCTCTTTACATACATTATTTCACATGACTTGCAATATTGTTTTTGTTTTCTTGATTTACTTGACGGGCACAACGTTTTTTTTCTAAACATAGTCTATTATTCGACGGTGATGTGTTTTCGTCTGATACCAAATCAGTGATGGCATTTTGAGTACCTTGTTGGATACCGCTGTCGTCTTCTGCACATTTGTGGTCGAACTAGATTTTCGGCTAACTTTTGTAAAAATAAACGCTTTTGATGTAACTTTTTTTTTCAATCAGGATATATTTGTCCAAATTACATAAGAGGCAATTGTACAACAATCCATAGCATTCATGAAAAACACAAACGGTTATCGACTGCTTTTTCGTTTTGTCATATATTTGTGTACCATTTGATCTAGTGTATCTACACCTCCATTTGTATGCTTATAATAACTGAATATTTCTGGAACTCTTTCTTCTCCCTCAGTAATTGAAGCATGATGCATGGTAGATAATAATATGACGCTTCTGTTTACTTGCGGCATGTACGATACTAAAGTGGTAGTTTTCGTAAACGCGAATATCAAGAAATGTTTTGGTCGTTTTTGATTTGGCAAAAATGTTTTGCTTTTACTAACAGTTCCTACCATGGTCAGCCTAGTACGCAGTAGACGTTGTGCTAATTCCAAGTCCGTGAAACAGTTATCGCACGTCACATTTCTATTGAAGTTTTGACATGGTTCAGTAAGTATTTCTACTACGTTGGCTGCTAAACCCACAGCTCTTGTGTTTCTTTGCTTTTCTAAATAAAGAATTCTTTTTAGTGGATAATAAGTGGAATAGTCACACAAACACCAAATCTTCATCTCATATTTATCCTGTTTTGCAGACATGTATTGGCGAAATGGGCAGCAACCTTTAAATGGCACTAGTTGCTTATCTACAGTGATGTTTGGTCCTGCTGTATAGTATTTTTCTAAACTCGTATTTAGCTTTTCCCAAATGTCTCTAACGGGAGTGAGTTTACCGTGCCTTCTTCTTTCTTTCTTTGTCTTCTCATTGTCAAATCTAATAAATCGTAGAACTGATCTTCCTAGACCCATCGTTGAACAAAAAACCGGCGATCCATATACAGGACTCCACAGGACATTACAAGATGTAGAATTCTGCTTGAGGTGATCAGCTATCATAATTAAACCCTATAGAAAAAATTTGGGGTATTATTAAGAATTGGGTTGGAACTAGAAACATCACGTTTAAGTTAAATGAGGTGGAATCTTTGGTAAAAGAAAAAATTGCTAGTGTAGGTGCAAAGAAATGGTCACAAGTATGTCGGCACGTCCAAGAAATTGAAAAAGGGTTTATAGAAAAAGAACATATAATAGACACTTATTGTGAATCGTTAACTTTTAATGTCAAGGACTCATCAGATGAAGACTCATGTGGCTGGTCTGATGAGGATGAGGAACAGCAAGATTAATATAGTTCATTTCTTTACTATGCGTTTCACAAGTCATTACCGGAATAAACGAGGACCATTATTAGATCAGTTTAAATAAATAAATATAAAATTATGTGACGTATTTGGTTCAAAATGTTTTACTTATTTTATTATTATAAGTATATAAATGATATGTTATAAAAATTTTAAATTTGGTTAAAATATATTTAACTGCATTATTATTTTTTTATGGTGAATGTATGATTAAGTCTTGAAGTATGTGCTTTTTGCTTATTTTTTCAAAATTAAAAAAAAATTCTTGCATGATAAAACTTTTAAATTTATTCTTTCTTTTCATTTGGTATAGTCACAGAAGTGAGTCCTTTTTAACATCAATCAACCAATTAATGAGTTCGTAGTAACTGCATTCATTCGTTCAAAATTTTATTAAGATGACGAGCTTTTAATTGTTCCTTTCTAAGTTTAGGTTTCATTTAAAAAAAGTACTGTTTTCTACATTCTCTAATATGTATAGGTTTTTTTATAACTTAAAAGTTGATTCAAGCATTGATATACTTTGTTCACAATGCCGATGCAGCTAGTTCACTTGGTAAATGCAAAAAGTAAGTTCGGAGCTTCCGTTCATATTTTTCATTTATTTAGACTTAATTTTGGTTGGTGTTACTTCAATATAAATAACAACGAAGTACAAATTTAATTCCATTTATTTTAGTTACCTTGTATAAATTATAGCATACACGCACCATGTATAAAAGTAGTCTAACTTTTTCAGAGTGGATTGTAGCAAATCAGCTGATCGTTCTCGCGCAGCTTGGGATCAAACAATAACGCGTTCACTCTACTCGACTAGCTTCAATATTAATAAACTTCACAAAGTCTAGTATAATACAGTTATATAAGATATAATATAATATATTATAATTAACTGATATAGAAGTCACACTCCACATATCGTAAAATAAAAATATTCACGACTACATTTCAAACTCGTCCACTGACTTCTTTATAATGACAAAAATAATAATATTCTTCCTAAATTGAAAAGTAGTGACTAAATTCACTAATTTCTAAGTAATACAAAATATGAATGCCATTAAAATTAAACCGACTGTGCTATTTCACTAATGAGTCTGATAGACGATTAGGAAACAAAAAGCCATTAAGTATGTTATTTGCTAACACCGCCATCAAACATTATCTAATTTTAGTGTTTATTATAGTGAAAATATTTTAGCGTACAAATTAAATTTAACTTGTTTGTTTTCAAATTAAAACAAAAAGCTTTAAGGTTTGGTAGAATTCCCACGTCCTAAAAAATAAATTTGTAATCTTTATCTCATTGTTCATGTTTTATATATTTTATATTTGGTTTTTATACTTGGTATGTTAAATAAAGCAACAAATTTGTTACAGTTTTGTACCCAACCTTCGACTTTTTTTATACGTTACAAAATATCAAGTCTTAAATTTGCAAATATAAGTTTGTTTAACAAATGTTATTTTAAAATTTTTTATATGTTCTATAATTACATCAGTGCCAACAAAAATTGTACAAAACCAAACGAATAAAATATAAACTTGCTTCAATTTATTTAGTACCTTTAAATATTTTTTTATTATATTTAAATTATGTGTTTATTCTAATGAGGAATTTAGTTACCGAATAAACGCAAAACATTTTAGATTAAATTAATTTAGTTTATTAATATTACTCATAATTGGGTTGAATATTATAAATTGCTTATGTAAATATAAATTTCAATGCAGTATAACTTGTGTAAATGTTAATATTTATTGTAACACGTACCATTAAACTTTATTTTAAAAAAATATTTTTAATCTTTTTAAGTTTAATAATTAAAGTATTAATTAATTAAAAATTTCATGTTTTATAGATATTTATACGATTATATTAGTTTATGTAAAATTCTGTCAATAATTGTTTGATTGAATTATGTTAGTTTTAAAATACGCGTTGAAATAAAAACAGTTTTGTGTAACAGAAAATTAAAAATAATTTAATTAAACATATCTTTATAGTAGTGCAAGGATTTTTTAAACGAAGTAAAATTACTAAAAATATACAAAAGTGTTTTATTTTATCTACTTGTACCTACTGTAAGTCAGAAATAACAATCAGATCAAATTGCGAGATTAATTAATCAACTTGTTTTTTTTAACACAAATTAAAATTTATTATTATAAAATACGTAGTCAAAACGCACAAAAACACATTAAGTACATAGATAGATATGGTACCGTTTTTAATAACAAATTACATTTTTTTCAAATTATAATAATGTAACATTGTGCAAAATTAATTCATTTATTAAAACTAAACTTTGCATCTTTAATAACCAGGAAAATAAACCGCAAAGGACTTAAAATATTTTACTTAAGTTTTCTCAATTAATCAATCGCGTTACTTATACATTTCGATCACGTGGTTGACATTTATATTCGGTTTTTTGAAAAATTTTAAATTCGTTTTCTTTTAATGTTTAAGTGATTCAGTTTTTGATGAAACAAATTTGTTATACTTTTGTCTAACAAAAAAATAAAATTGTGTTACCAACCTTAAATCCCAGTGGGTCTAGTTGGTAACAACCATATCACCACGGCTAACCGAGATATCGGTTAGTAAACGTAGTTGAGAATGCTACGTATATTAAAAGAATAAACAATGGGCGCCAATCCGCATCTATCGACAGAGTTCTTGGTTTGAAAGCACCAAGGGTACATATGAATCCACTGTCAAGAGAAGCTAATTATTAATGCATAGCAAATTTATACTATAAGACGGCTTTGTGGTCAAATTTCAATCATGTTACTAACATTATTTAATAATATAAAGTTATAAGTTTGTCAATGCATTTGTGGAAGTACAATAAAGTGTTCTCCCACTGCTGAAAACCCCCGAAAAGGCAAAACGGCCGTCCAGTGGTTTATTCTGGTAGTATTTTTACGTTTCCATTGACGTGGCTTACCTAACAATGTTTACACATTATGGTTTTAGCCGGCAGCTTATTCAAAACTTATTTAAATTACGCGAATATAAAATCAACTTTTAACTAAACATTTACATAATTAATAAAGCAAAAAACTTAGTAGATAATTAAAAATGACACTTAATAAGTAATCAGGTGTTTGAAGCCCAATTTACACATTAACTCATCAATATCACAGTAATTACATCGGGCTGAATCAGTCGAGTAGGTATGTGTTGTGTATGTAAATAACTCGTTTAATTGTCTTAACTTTTATTTGTTAATAATAATTTGTAACCCAGATTATACATTCACCATGTAGCTTTATATTTCTTATATGTATTTTCTATCATTGTACGATTGCGCGTCGCGCTGCTCGTTTTTCTACCCATGTTGCCAAATGTACTTAAAAACATAACACTTCCTCCCCTTTTTAGGAGTTTCTAAATTGTACGTAGGTAACATAAGTAAAATCACAATAGGACTAAAATAAGTATGTCTGTATCTACCGCGTTTACAAATTTAATCGATTCTGAGGTCTGCGTATTCTCGTAGACCTTCGTAAGGTAGGTAAATTTTTAGTATCTAGGTTTGCTGCGTTTGTCTTTTCAGGTATTACCTGCGTATTTGGATTGCTCGGTTTATCTTCCTCAGGAAAGGGTGCAGTAAGTAAGTGCTCTACTGGATTTTTCTTTTGTACAGTGTATTCAGGTACTGGTTTGTCCTGAGGTGTATTATGACCTATTTCCCGTAACTGATTTATATGCCGTCTCCAAATTAACCCGTTATCCAATAGAATTTCGTAATGTAATGTACCTAATTTACTTACAATTCTACCGAATTGCCACTTATCATAGAAATAATCTCTAGCAGCTACTCTTTTCCCTACTTCTAAATTTCGAGTATTTGTAATTACCCTATTTGTAGCTTTGGCTACTTCCGGTTTGATTAAATCTATTCTTGACCTAATCTCCCTCCCAAACATCAATTTTGAAGGGCTTATTCCTGTAACAGAGTGTTGCATTTTTCTGTACTGTAGAAGAAGTTTACATAGTTCATGATCTTTTGTATTTGATTCACAGTTCATTGCCTTGAGAGATTTTTTTAGGGTTTGTATGTACCTTTCACCCTGCCCATTAGTGGCTGGGTGATATGGTGCGGAAAATTTCTGTATAATTCCGTTATTACGCAAAAATTTGCGGAATTCATATGATGTAAATTGCGTACCGTTATCACTAACGAAAACTTTCGGTATTCCGTATGAGCTAAATATTCTTCTACAAATTTTTATTGTAGTGGCGGTCGTTATATTTTTTGTAAACACAATTTCCGGCCATTTACTGAAAGCGTCTACTACAACAAGATAATAACCTCCGTTCAAAGGACCTGCGTAATCTGCTTGTATTCTTTCAAAACACGCTTGTGGCATTTCCCAAATGTGAGCTTCCACTGGGGTTACATTATTTCGTAATTTATTGCAGTTAAAGCAATTTCTAGACATTTCCTCTATATCGTAATCAATTCTCGGCCACCAGCAATAACTACGAGCTAAAGCCTTCATTTTCACTATGCCGAAGTGTGCCGTATGCAATTCGTTTAATATTGCTCGTCTTAGTTTTGTAGGAACTACTACTCTTAGTCCGCGCATTATTACCCCCGATTGTAGAGTGAATTCGTTTTGGTCTATTTTAAACCTAAACTTTTCTTCGACTGACCGTCCTGTCTGTAAGCCGTATAATAATGTTTTTAATGTAGGGTCATTCGAAGTATAAAATGCCAAATCTTGTACGGTTGTAGGTAATGTTTCTATTATGTTCAATTCGTAGATATCGGATTCATCGTGCGTATGTAATTGTTCTGATTTAACTGGTGATCTCGATAATGCGTCTGCATTGTAATGTGTATCTGTACGTTTGTAAACGATATCATAATTAAAAGCTTTGTAAATACATCGCACAATGCTGCATCCGTGTAGCGCTTAGTGTCGGCAAGCTTTTGTTAGGTGCAAAAATTTGTAAAAGTGGTTTGTGGTCGGTAATCAATGTAAAACGGTTTCCCCAAAGATAATTGTAAAATTTTTTTACGCCAAAAATTAAGCTGTAGGCTTTTTTGTCAATCTGAGAGTATTTTTGTTGTGTTAGTGTTAACGTTTGCGATGCAAATTGTATGGGTCTTTCTGTCCCATCCGGATAAATGTGCGACAAAACTGCCCCAACGCCGTAAGGTGGTGCGTCTGTAGCTAAGATCAATTTTAACTTTGGATTAAAATGACATAACATTTGCTCGGACATTATCGACTTTTTCGCTGTATCGAATGCATGTTGACATTCTTTAGTCCACACGAATCGGCTCCCGTTTTTAAGTAAATTATTCAGTGGGTGTAAAATTGTACTTGTGTTCGGAATGAACCGTCTGTAATAATTAATTAGACCCATAAAAGATCGGATTTGCGTCTTATTTTCCGGAATAGGTGCCTTAGCAATAGCATCTATTTTATTTTTTATTTTTGTAATGCCATCCTTATTTATCTTAAAACCGCAATATTCTATCTCATCCTGTAAGAACTCGCTTTTCTCGAAGTTTATTTTTAAATTGTGTTCTTTTAGTTTTTGTAAAACTTGGTCGAGTTTTTGTAAATGTATAGTAGTTCTAGGACCCGTAATCTTAATGTCATCTAGAAATACTGAAACGCCAGGAATGCCTTGTAGGACCTGCTCCATTAACCGCTGCCATATTGCTGGTACACTAGCGATACCAAACATAAGGCGATTTGACCGAAATAAACCTTTGTGAGTGTTTAATGTCAGTAAATGTTTCATTTCATCTTTGATTTCTAATTGTAGATAGGCTTTTGTAAGATCGATTTTTGAAAATTTTGTACCACCAGCCATTTGTATCAATAAATCATCCGTCGTTGGTCGAAAAATTTAAAAAATTTCAATTTTTTTTAAATAAATATTTAGAATGGATTTTCAAAGGGAACGTAGGGCTTTTTGTGATGATATATTTTAAAACTAAAGCCAACAAAAAATATTTAAACAATGCGTTTTATACAAACGTTGTTTTAACGGTAAGACATATTTGAATACTTTTTATAGAGAGGTTGCAGAACCCTAAAAATTTTATAAAAAGTTTTTACCGACATTTATCTATATGTTATAGTTAAAACATGAATTGATAAAGCATTACTAAAAGTAATCTTAAATTTTTATTAATATGGATTTGCTTATTTATGTAGAAAATTTTAGGTAGATAAAAATTTCTTTTTATGCAACGTTGTTTAAATAAGTAGTTTAGATTGTGTGATCGTGTTTTTTGAGAATAAAATATAATACGCTTTGATGTAAGCGAGTGGCAAGAAAAGTGATGGGCAAGATGCGTTTGTATGCGAAGTAGGTAGATAAACACTGTACGTATGTGTATGGATCCGGTTTGAACTTTGTATATAAGTTTCGTCGATCTCCCGTGCATATCGTCTTGAACACAAGAGTCAAGTGCCAACAGTTTAATTTTTTTGCAAGTAAACACAAGAAAAATGGAAAAAGTGTCAAAAACTCAAAATCTACGATTGCAAAACAGCACTTGTAAGCTATTTATAATTATAAAAAACCCATGTATGTCTTCTAAGTTTGGATGGTGTTATTATTGTAAACGTTTTGGCCACTTTTGTAAGGAATTTGCTCAAGCCACCAGAGGAAAATTGAAGAACTCAAAAAATTACCGAAAATGTAACTAAGAACCTTTCAAGAGTTAAGCAATCAACTTGTAAGCCAACCCAGACTTTAAACGCTAAAAAGTGAGAAGAAAGAATACAACAAATCTGAAAAAGCAAACTACAATCTAACAAAAAACTACTACAGAGTTAGCTAATCAACTTGTGGAACAAGCCAGATTCTAAACTCTATAGAAATGATAAAAGAAAAATAGTTTCCGTATATAAAAGAAAAGTATTGTCACGGCTGCTTAAGCGCGAGTTTGATTGGGTTACCGTCAAAAAGAGTGTTCTTGATAAAGGAGGAGACCCAAAAAAAGAATAACTCAAAACCATAATCAGTGTTTAATGATTTTTATGCTCTCTCGGATTTTTCTATTTAAAAAAAATGCAGATTTTGCAATCACCAAAACGTTATCAAAATCTATATCGTGACCTGTAGTAAAATGAGGTTAAGCAATTGCAAACAACGATCATGTCCCGAAATGCGTGTAATGACGGAACTACCGGTTTCACCAATGTAGACTAAACCACATGAACAAACAATTTGGTATAAATTTTGAAATGAAAGTGTAAGAAATTTGTCTTGAGAAAAAAAAATCTGAACGATTTTGTTTGTCAATTTGAATATGGGTTTAATGCCATTTTCACAAAAAAAGTGTCATTATTTGATCTGTAATCTTATAAATGTGGGGTAAAAATTCCAATCTCAAATTAAATTCGAAAGGTCATTAGGTACTCGAGCACGTGGATGTAGACGACGATAAATAAATGTTTGAATATCTTGATTCATGTTCTTCTATGTTATAGTAAGACGACAGAGTTCCGAGTCTAGATTTTCAGGTTTGAAAATAAAAAAAACACAATAAACCAAAGATTCAATAACAGAACGTTTCAGGATGATGATAACACGAAGCATAAAAGTATCTGTCATTATGGGTGGGTTTGCGATAAACAGAATGGCCCAGAAGTCCGTCAGGTTTACAAGTCAACATGTTTGTAAAATTTGTTATTAAATTGAAAGTAAGTTAATAACAAACGGTTATCAATAAGAAGAACCAAGCCCAAATCTTTGTCATGGTGAAACAGATGATAATAAGCGAATTCTTAATAAAAACTTTGGTAAAAAGTGAAGTGACATCAAAATTCACAGGTAGATCTTAAGATTTTAGTTTTATAGTTTTAAATGGTTGAATTAAATTCTGAGTGTTGAAAATGAGATAAGAGGCTTTACCTGTATATTTGCAAAAAAATTTGAACAAGAGCTTGGCTAGCTTGTAGGTAGCAGATTTGATAGTACTGATGATAGGTCGAAAGGATATACTTTGTTTGTGAACTTTGGAAAATCCGTATAGACGAGATGGTTTTGAATCTGATGGGTTGGAGGTAGATTAAAAGATTTGATGATTTGACTGACGACGAGAGGTGCTTAGTTATATTTTAATTAATTGCTTGAGTTCTTCAATTATTTTCTCGTACTCCAATGAAGCTTTTTACAAAAACGTTAGCAACTTTGGTTACAACAATGACACGGTTCAAACCCGGAAGACTCTCTCATCGTAATGTACGTTATAGTTTTTGTGTGTTTAATTTATCAATAATTTGTGTACAGTATTTTCTAATTGTGTATTTCTGTTCTTGTTTTTCATACAAAGTTTGTTTTAATTAAACGCAAATTCTAAAAAATGCGGACCAAGCTATTTATTTCAAGTTTTTATTTATAAAAGCAAAAATTAGAGAACATTTGTGTGTGCCGTTATTAGCTCAATATTCAGAATACACTTAGGGAAAAAGTAAAAAACAGAAAGTTTTATAATCGGATTTTTAAAACGTTCAGCAGAAGATAACCATCAAATTGCTACATTGTTTAGACATTTCAAGACAAAAAAGTTGTACAAAGAATGACTCGTTAGAATTTATTACATTTAAAATTCAATTTTACATTCACCTATTTTATGCAACTTGCTTTTAAACTTATGTAGTTTGGCAGCGTCGCAACTTAATTGCTTTCGATAATTGACCGTGAAATCGACTTTTGTTCGATACTTCCGTTTGAACCACGTTAGGTTTGTACGTCTTAAATGGTGAAAGGAAGACAATTTTCTTAATAATGGCGTAGAAACGTATACAAATTAATTTTCCTTTTTTCCTGCTAATGACTGTTAAGTTTGTTTTTATTCCGATATAATTTTTCTATTGCATTCATTATTTTTAGAAATTTCGTAATGTTACGCAATACTTTAACAAAAGATTTATTCAAGGCCGTTATATGTAATTCAACATAAGTGTTCCTTGTGGACTAAAAACCATTTTAATTATTTATATTTAGGATCTTTATCTTTATCTTCCAATTTATATTCATCTTTAATTCTGTTCAGATATTTTGATTCGTGATTTTACGGAATTTTGATGTTACTTTTAATTATAATATTAGATAATAGTTAGTTATACGATGTTTAATGTTTTTATTTAACACAAATTTTAAGGTGGTTGGCACTCAAGTACTGTTTTCCTCTTTAATGTAAGTAGTTATTGTAGTAATTTTATAGTAACAAATAAAATAAAACAAATTCACATCTGCGTACTTTTGTTTCATTTAAGCTCACACCCAGAGGTCTGTGTTCCGACAGCTGCCGTGGTAAAAATAATTTTGTTTTATAATAATTTAATATAATTTTATATATTTTTAATTTTTCATTACAAAAATTTTCTAGTTTGTCAGTAAAATATGGAAAACCTTTAGGTTCGATAGCAAAACTTTTAAAAAACTGCAAAAGCTTACTACGTGTTCGTTTGCAGTCTTACATTGCTCAAAATAATTAAAGTCGACACTTAAATTAGGACTTATAAATATTGTTAACTTAATGCCTATAGACGTTTTCTACAAAAATAGGTTTATTAAAAAAAATTACTATTACTTTAATCAAAAATAGAAACAAAACTAAAATTATTATAATAAAAAGTTTTACACACTAAAACTTGAATTATTGTCAGTACCAACAGTAAAAGAGAATAGCAATTTACACTTATCAACAGATTTATAATTACACTAAAATGAAAATGTATTGTAACCGTTTAATCTATCTTACGAATCAGAACAATTGGTGTTTTCCATTTACAGGAATTACATAAAACCGGCTGTATACTTTTCATATTAATTAAAGTAAACAAAGCGTTATCGTCGAAATCAATCTATATCTACTAGTTACTTATTACTTAACTTGCGTGACGCCAATAAACATAAACGTGATGTAGTAATTTTTAAAACATTTATTAGACCCACTTGTGGGTATTAATATTAGCTAAATTATCTTGTTAAATATATGGATTAAATAAAAGTTAATTTTAAATGTTTCATATTTATTAAAAAAATGTGATTATGTCGTTTTTTATAGAATAAATTTGTTAATGTATTATACTATTTAATTTAAAATTATGATTGCAATATTTCATTATTTTTATATTTTTTTTATATACACGTTTTTTTACACATAAAAAGTATTTTTGATTTTAAAAATAAATAATTATTGTTAAATACATTCAATAAAATGTTTATAAATAATTATTAATGTGTATTTTAAAAGTCTTTTTGAGTTTTTTATATTATATGCTTACTAAAAGCACACTGTATAGAATGACAATAAACATTTTTATTAAAAACATTTACCAAAATTAAAAAATATTTAATTTCCTGTGCAGTTCTGTATTTTTTTAAATTTAATTTTAAGTAAAATAAACGTAAATAAAAACAATAAATTTGTATTTATTATTATTAGTTTTGTTTATGTGCAGTTTTAAAACCACAAACACATTTTTGTTTTTTTTGAACGTTCATACGTAAAGCTTGATAGTAAATAATAATTTGTATTTTTTAAAATTAACAATTTCAATTATATTGTTATCCTTACTCAAAAACTCAAACCTTTCAGCGAGTATGTAATTATATCTAATAGTTTAAGAGTTACAGAATTTTAATGTAATTTTCGTGCAACTTTGCACACTTGTGTTTTTTAAACTATTGAACGTAATTGTGCCCTTCTGTCGTCTTTTTTATATTAAATTTTTTTCTCTATAAAAATGTTTATGTGCAACTTTCTTCTATCTTGCACCGTTTTAGGGTAATAGTTTATTGGTTCTTTTAAATTATTAAGCAAATCATTTCAATACAAAAATTATAGCGGTTTCGATGCTGGTGTAATATTACGACATCGACAAAGCTAGGTGGTCACCAAAAGCAACTCGACCAAAACACAAATGTTCTACTAAACCAATAATTTATGTTCAAATTTTAAAATGCGTAAACGAAATAATTTAAAAAACCTGGTTTATAAAGTTTTATAATAAAAACTTGTTACATGCCAAAATTAACACAAAGTCACTGCCTGCAATGTAGTAACATAAACGGGGGTTGTGCCACTAGCTCAATGGAGACGGGGTGGGTTTTATTTAAAATTCCGTGAAAAATTGGAAACGCGATCGTCGTAAAAATGAACTAGAACGGTAAAATAGTCAAATAATCGGTAAGGGCGCCAATCAAGGATTTCTATAAGGGAAGCTTTCAAACCCCTGATTACCTGAAAGCTCATCCGGTTGGTTACAACCCCAGAACTTACCTTGGGTTATAACAATTCTGAAAAACACTTAAACAAAAATTTACGTATGCGGCGGCTAAATGAATAAAAGCTCTTTACATTTAACAATTTAACATTTATTGATTGAATATTTAAAACCAAGACAAAATAAAATAACAAGTACTAATTGATATCAAATAAATTTGAATAAAAGAAATGAAATAATCTTAAGCAAACAAGAATGAACAATTTACACACAAAACATTACATTAAAATTTATAAAAAGAAATGCTACTACAATAGCGTTTTCAAATATAATTAAATCTCAAGATCTTGACCGCATATTTATAACAAACAAATAAAATAACACACACACAAAAAAAAATACAGTTTATAACATAAATATGTCCGAACTTTAATTCGAACTAAACAAAATATAGTTTATAAGTCGTTACATTATCATATATTCGAAATACGAATTATTTCTCAAACGCACCAAAACAAAATTAATTGATTTTAATTTCGCGCAAACACTATACGTGTTCGTTGAAATAATTAAATTCAACGTTAGTCGTAATTTCAATTGACTCAAAATTGAAAGCTTTTACTGCATTTTTAATCGCGGGACACTGCACGATCAAACAACAAAATCGATAAATACCTTAATTCTTAATTGGTGACACCGGTTGAACTTTGGTCCAGTGGTTTTGAAAGCTAACACCTCGATGGACTTTGGCTGCTTCCCAAACAATAGATTACCAGTGGAAGATTTATTAATCCGCCCCCAAGGCGAAGGATGAGATTGCGAAACAAACTCACGCACAAATTCACGTAACGAAACATGCGATATTAATTTAGGCAAAACAGTGATCTTAATTAACCGTAATTACGAAAAAGGAAAGTTTGGTTTTCCACTTAAATTCACTGCACCATCTTCTTTTACTTCCACGGTAATTATTAGAAAAGGTGAATTATCACCTGCGTTATCTACATTTTTATGACCGTCAACCAACTAACTTCGAACTCCTCATTTTCCAAAAACACGTCTATATATCAACTTTCGTCGACTGCCCTTTCCACAAAGGCTGCGTTCGAAACCTCAACCACCAAAATACTCTCGCGAAGAAGTGCAATAAAGAGGCAAACAGTACTTATTACGTCATAGTCATATTATTAGGACACAGCGTTTCGCTTGTACGTGAAAATGTCAATTTGACAAACTATTATATTACAAGAATTTAAACTGCCTAATAAATTAAGATAACGACTTAATTTTTCCACGTAATCTAAACGATTGACATAAAGAAATTCAAGTACAAATGTACTCGAACAAAGAACTTTTAAATCCACTTAAAATAAACAAACGGCGAAAATAGATTTAATTACGATTATATCTCAGAAGGAAAACATAACTCACAACTGGAATTTTTACGGCGTAACAAAATACCAAAACTTTATCAACAATTACATTGTAACTTTGAATTTAAAATCGTAAAATAACTTATTAAACTCAATCTAAAATTCACATTAAAACAAATTCAAAATACATTAAATGAAAATCGTCAATCCAAATACTGTGTCCGTTACCAAAAATTACTTAAACAACCAATCGATTTTTAAACGATGGTTACACCTCCCCTACTTAAAGAGGGATTTCTTAAATCACTCTAAAAATAGACAAAACAAAAAAAAACAAACGAAAACCCATAACCCAAAACAATAAACGATAATGTAACTATAAACGCAAAAATAAAACGAAACTAAACCTATGGTTCTCGCGATCTCGCAATCATCGAGAACCCCTAACGAAACTAACGGAACGAAAACCTAAACGATAAGAAGGGTAGCATATGTTTGGGTTCGACACAGATCACTCGATGCTGCACAATAGAAGAGGCGCGCTGCGCTTCACGAGATCCGCGCATTGCGTTTTTCCCACAACTACTGCCCTCACCGAGCGATGGCACCTAGCCGCAAACACTACAGAAATAAAAGATAAGGACAGACAAGATAGCAGAAGAAAGAAAAATGGAAATGACAGAACCGTTGTTTAGTCGCCTCTTACGACAAGTGGTGTCCCCACTGTAGAGAAATATTCTTAGTCCGTCTCTACACGGAACCCAAAAACGAAACTAACTAACCTAAAAAAAACAATACGATAGAACAAAAACAAAAGAACAATACTCAAACGATAAAACCTAAAACTATTTATTTCCAGTCGGGTTTAACTTTAAGTCCTTGGCGTTCCATATGCCTTTAGATGCTCCCGTGTCATCAGACAACTCATAGGTCTGATACGAAACTTTCCGTTTCACGTAGAACGGACCGATAAACTTAGGTGCCAGTTTGGCCGAGAAATATCGAGATGCATCAGAAAGGACATAATTCTTTCGCCACACTGTGTCTCCCACCTCAAAAGGTGCTGGACGACGACGTAAGTCGTAATAATGTTTAGCGCGGACATAAGCGGCATTCAAGCGATTTTTAATGTCGACGTAAACTTCTCTAAACGCTGGGCCTCTTTCGGCCAAAAAGGTACGATCAGCAAAAGCTAGATCGTCGATAGTGTCTGAATCGGTAGTTTTTCCATGACGTGATCCGTCGAGACAGATTTCACGTCCGAAATTGGCGAAAAACGGCGTTAAGCCGGTGACTTCATGTACAGCGGTACGAATAGCACATGCTACTTTAGCAAGATACTTATCCCAATGACGATGGTTGTCTTCGATATACGACGATAGCATTGTCTTCATGACTCTGTTAACTCTTTCAGTTGGATTCGCTTGTGGATGATAATTAGCGTTAAAAATAATTTTAGACTTATATGACGAAACCATTTTCGTAAATTCTGAACTACGAAACTGTGTGCCGTTATCACACAAAAGATACTGAGGAACTCCAAACATTAAAAATACATCTTCTTCAAGACGTTTAGTAACTGCTGCTGCAGTAGCGGAACGTAACGGGAAAAATAAAACAAATTTAGAAAAATAATCTGCAACTACAAGAATATATGAATAACCACTCTTAGATCGCGGTAGCGGTCCAACAAGATCGGTAGAAATCAACTGCCAAGGTTTGTCCACAACAGGATGACGGGTCATAAGGCCAGCAGGAC
Source organism: Aquatica leii (assembly GCA_035610365.1). Classification (NCBI taxonomy): domain Eukaryota; kingdom Metazoa; phylum Arthropoda; class Insecta; order Coleoptera; family Lampyridae; genus Aquatica; species Aquatica leii. Next base: position 109,616,016 of record CM069436.1, read on the forward strand.
GTTTCTGTTCTGGCTTATACGTGATACAAACTTTACAACCATTGATGTAACGAATGACGTCAGCCTTCATCTTAGGCCAGTAATAAAGCTGAACAATTCGTTCGAGAGTCTTAAAGATACCAAGGTGTCCAGCGGTAGGCTCATCGTGAAACTTTGACAATATTTCAAGTCGTTTAGACTTAGGCACAACTTCTCTCCAATTGTCATTCTCAGAACGAAGATCGGGATAGTCTACGGTAACATGCTTAAATAGCTTTCCGTTACTAATTTTCCACTGTGGAAAAGCGTTAGGTTTTGAACGTACACGTTCCATAAGTTTCGATAACCATTTGACCGAAGACTTAGGTTCGGTAATGTCACAATCGGTAGTAATGTTGTCGATAGCTGGTACTGAACGAGATAATGCGTCAGGTACGACATGATCCTTTCCTTTACGATGAATGATCGTAAAGTCAAATTGCTGCAGTCTAACAGCCCATCGTGCTAGACGACCGGTAGGTTCCTTTAAATTGTGTAACCAGACTAATGATGCGTGATCGGTAACTACAGTGAAAGTTGTTCCTTCAAGATAAGGGCGTAATTTTTCAATAGACCACAGGACAGCCAAACATTCCTTTTCGGTAGTTGAATACTTGCGTTCACATTTTGTGAGCGACCTACTATTGTAACAAATAACACGTTCTTCACCGTCGATAAACTGTGTAAGAACTGAACCGAGACCAAAATCAGAAGCGTCAGTTTGAACTGTAAACGGAACATTGAAATCAGGGCAAGACAAAATAGGTGCGGAAACTAAACAATTCTTAATAATTTGAAAGGCTTCATCACAATCACTAGTCCAATTAAAGCTGGAATTCTTCTTTAACAGAGACGTCAACGGAGCGATAATTGTCGAAAAATTCGGTACAAATCGGCGATACCACGAGGCCATGCCTATAATTCTTCTCACTTCAGCGACACCAGTGGGAACTGGAATACGCAAAATTGCATCGACCTTTTCCGGGTCAACCGACAAACCAGTAGAATTTACGATAAAACCAAGATACTTAAGTTCAGGTTTACAAAAATGACATTTGTCTTTACTTAGCATCAAATTAGCCTCTCTAAGGCGACGAAGAACTTCAGTTAACACTTCCATGTGTTTCTCGAAGGAAGGAGCGCAAATAATGACGTCATCTAAATAAACAAAAACGTAAGGTTCTAATTCGGGACCTAAAACTCGATCAATCAACCTCTGCCAAGAAGCTGGTGCGTTAGCTAAACCAAACGGTAAACGCGTGAATTGGAATAACCCACGGTTCGGAACTGTAAAAGCGGTATACTGCTTAGACTCTTCGCTTAAAGGAATCTGCCAATAAGCGGACTTAATGTCGAGAGATGAAATGAACTTAGCGTCACGAAGACAATCTAAAATAGACGAAACGTAAGGTAAAGGATAAGCGTCCTTTTCGGTAACCTTGTTGACTTTTCTAAAGTCCACGCAAAAACGATACGAGTTGTCCTTCTTCTTCACCAATAAGATCGGGCTCGACCAAGCGCTGTTTGATTTTTCTACAACGCCTAACTTCAACATTTTCTCTAACTCCAGATCGATTTGTTTCTGGATAAACGGCGAAACTCGGTAATACCGTTGCTTAATTGGTTCGGAAGTAGTCTTGATCTGATGTTCGATCAAGTTGGTGCATCCAAAACTTTCATTCGAAGAAGAAAAGTGATTACTAACTAAATTATCTAACTGATTGAGCTGTTCTGAAGAAAGATCGAGACGAGACTGAATAACTGAATCTTTATCTTCCAATTGTGAAATGGTGTCCATATTTTCGAAACGCCACTCACCTTTTCTAAGATCAGGAACGATACCTGCTTGTTTCCAAAAATCAACGCCTAAAATTAAATTATGCGGAACGTCAGGGACAACTAAAACTTCTAAAACAACAATTTTTCCTTTAAGTTCGATTGGGACGAGAAGTGAACCTAAACTTTGTACTGATTTACCATTAGCGACAATACAATTAACTTTAACTGACTTATTTAACTTCAAACCTAACTGACTAAAAATTTCCCAACCCTTAGAACCAACAATAGTGCGAGAAGCGCCACTATCTAATAAACTTAAAATTTCGTGACCAAAAACTTTAACATAGACAAAAGGTCTTTCGTCAGACTCAGCAGACTCTAAAACATAATCTAACACAACTTTATTCTTATCAAAACTCTTTTTCTTCGAAGAATGTAAACTATTAAAATAGACAGCCGATTTAACTTTAACCTCTGACGTCACTAAACGGCTTCTTAGTACGTCCTTTACTCGTTTCCCGAACACTTAGAACAAGTGCGGACCGCAACGTTAGATTTTCCACAACGATAACAAAATAAACCTTTCTTAGGTTCTTTGCAAGAAGCAGCTCGATGGTTAGGCTTCCTACAATTCCAACATAATTGCGGACTACTTCGATTAGAAGAAGCAGGCGCATTAACGATAGCTAACCTTCGTGAAGAAGGTGCGATATTAGAAGACGGTAATCGTGAATTTTGTCTAACAGGTGGTGTAGATTTTTCACCATTACTAACGTTATTCGAAGAACGAGAAACGGCAATGTCCTTAACTTGAGATGTTACGTAAGCGAGATCAGGCTCCATGTCCTGCTTTCTACGAGATGGAGGCGTGTAAGCTTCAATAGCTTGCATGCGGTCCTCGATAATACGACCAAATTTAATTAACTCCTCCATTGAAGTAACCGACGACAAACCAAGCTGAGTTTGATAAACGGGAGAAATATTTCTTAATAAAATCTTTAACTGCTTTTCTTCAGAAAATGGCTCATCGAGACGTGAAAACATGTTGCGAATAATTGCAACGTAAATACCCATAGGTTCATCATTAGCTTGAGTGCGACGCTTAATTTCTTCAATAAGTCGTTCGTCATAATCGGTAGGCTGGAATTGTTCACGCAAAAACTTAACTAAGTCTTCCCAAGAATTTACTGAATTACGAATGGATCTAACAAAAATCAATGCATGACCTGTAAAAAGATCAGTACACTCCAAAAATAACTGATGACTTGAAACGTTACGCGATAATTGAAGTTCGGCAACTCGTTCTAAGAATGCATTCAATGAAATTGATTTTGCATCACCAGAAAACTTTAAATTCCATTTCGAAACTGAAATACTCTTAACATGACTAATAAAATTTTGACTAACAGCAGAAGACGTCGGTAAAGCGTTATCAACTACTAAAGAAGGCTGAACGACAGGTTCGATGACTTCATCGGCGGAAGTAGACGGATTTGAAACAACAATTTGCTTATCCAAAAGTTCGTACTGCGAAATTAAAACAACTAAATCTTTTAGAAACTCATCTTTAACTTGAGAATCGTCACCTTGAATAGGAATTGAATTGCCAATACGGTTTAACAAATATTTAATTTTGGTTTCAATTGTAGAAGAAATTTTTGTAGTCGGAGTAATTTTTAATGAATCTATTAATTTTCTAAGCTCATCGATACCTTCACGAATCGCTAATTTATCTGCATTAAAATCGAACGGATACACGGGACGAGATATTTTGCCGGTGGCTTCTTCAATAAGGAAATTCTTGAGTAAACCTCGTAATACGACAACACCTAAAGATGCATCACCGCCTCTAATCAAAATTTCATAACGTAATTCGTTATGCGATAAACGATCAACAATCAACTTGTAACCCATTTTAAAATGAAATTACAAAACGGTAAAATCTTCCAAAAATCACGAAACTTAACAGGCAAACTAAAATTCGAAAAAGGCCACACGCTGGAGACGCCAAATTATTTATGTTACATGCCAAAATTAACACAAAGTCACTGCCTGCAATGTAGTAACATAAACGGGGGTTGTGCCACTAGCTCAATGGAGACGGGGTGGGTTTTATTTAAAATTCCGTGAAAAATTGGAAACGCGATCGTCGTAAAAATGAACTAGAACGGTAAAATAGTCAAATAATCGGTAAGGGCGCCAATCAAGGATTTCTATAAGGAAAGCTTTCAAACCCCTGATTACCTGAAAGCTCATCCGGTTGGTTACAACCCCAGAACTTACCTTGGGTTATAACAATTCTGAAAAACACTTAAACAAAAATTTACGTATGCGGCGGCTAAATGAATAAAAGCTCTTTACATTTAACAATTTAACATTTATTGATTGAATATTTAAAACCAAGACAAAATAAAATAACAAGTACTAATTGATATCAAATAAATTTGAATAAAAGAAATGAAATAATCTTAAGCAAACAAGAATGAACAATTTACACACAAAACATTACATTAAAATTTATAAAAAGAAATGCTACTACAATAGCGTTTTCAAATATAATTAAATCTCAAGATCTTGACCGCATATTTATAACAAACAAATAAAATAACACACACACAAAAAAAAATACAGTTTATAACATAAATATGTCCGAACTTTAATTCGAACTAAACAAAATATAGTTTATAAGTCGTTACATTATCATATATTCGAAATACGAATTATTTCTCAAACGCACCAAAACAAAATTAATTGATTTTAATTTCGCGCAAACACTATACGTGTTCGTTGAAATAATTAAATTCAACGTTAGTCGTAATTTCAATTGACTCAAAATTGAAAGCTTTTACTGCATTTTTAATCGCGGGACACTGCACGATCAAACAACAAAATCGATAAATACCTTAATTCTTAATTGGTGACACCGGCTGAACTTTGGTCCAGTGGTTTTGAAAGCTAACACCTCGATGGACTTTGGCTGCTTCCCAAACAATAGATTACCAGTGGAAGATTTATTAATCCGCCCCCAAGGCGAAGGATGAGATTGCGAAACAAACTCACGCACAAATTCACGTAACGAAACATGCGATATTAATTTAGGCAAAACAGTGATCTTAATTAACCGTAATTACGAAAAAGGAAAGTTTGGTTTTCCACTTAAATTCACTGCACCATCTTCTTTTACTTCCACGGTAATTATTAGAAAAGGTGAATTATCACCTGCGTTATCTACATTTTTATGACCGTCAACCAACTAACTTCGAACTCCTCATTTTCCAAAAACACGTCTATATATCAACTTTCGTCGACTGCCCTTTCCACAAAGGCTGCGTTCGAAACCTCAACCACCAAAATACTCTCGCGAAGAAGTGCAATAAAGAGGCAAACAGTACTTATTACGTCATAGTCATATTATTAGGACACAGCGTTTCGCTTGTACGTGAAAATGTCAATTTGACAAACTATTATATTACAAGAATTTAAACTGCCTAATAAATTAAGATAACGACTTAATTTTTCCACGTAATCTAAACGATTGACATAAAGAAATTCAAGTACAAATGTACTCGAACAAAGAACTTTTAAATCCACTTAAAATAAACAAACGGCGAAAATAGATTTCATTACGATTATATCTCAGAAGGAAAACATAACTCACAACTGGAATTTTTACGGCGTAACAAAATACCAAAACTTTATCAACAATTACATTGTAACTTTGAATTTAAAATCGTAAAATAACTTATTAAACTCAATCTAAAATTCACATTAAAACAAATTCAAAATACATTAAATGAAAATCGTCAATCCAAATACTGTGTCCGTTACCAAAAATTACTTAAACAACCAATCGATTTTTAAACGATGGTTACAAACTATCAGTAATCATAAACGATTTCACTGTAAAGTTATCAACATAGGACAAAAGTAGGTAAAATAAAATTTGAGTAAATTTTGAATGTCAAAATTGTATCAACAGTCAAACAATTGTAAAGATTATTAGCGTTATGAATCTGTTAAGACTAGAGAATGGATTCATGTTAAATTAAAGTACATCTTTTTAACGTTTTTTTTATAGTCAGTAGCGCTATTGTTTAATATTAATAGAAGAAAAAATTGTAAAATCGGTAAAAAAAAAGAAAATTTAATAAAAAAGCATGTCGATTATTTTGTGTCGAAAAAATTTTTTAATGCGAGTCCAATCTGCTGTAAACTTTCTTTAAATATGACAAGGAAACGCAAACGCGACAAACTGTTAAAAAAAATTAAATTTTTAAACTGTGGATGCACATTTCCAAAAAAGAAATCTCTACTTTGCAACTTTTACATCTGAAAGTATGTGGCAACGTAGATCGAATAGTGTCATAATCTGAGAAACTGTAGAACTGTGAACCTCCATAAAACTCGGGTAATATCCAGTAATCATTTAGTTTTTTTGTTTTTTTTAAAAATGCGCATCAGCTGTTAGAGTGTAGTGAAGCAATTGTCAGGAATCACGCGATATAAACTGTTTATTAATTATTGAATGATTTATTTAATCTAAGCGTATTCAATCAAATTCTGGCTAAATTTCTGAAAGTTCCACTTTGGCTCTAAAATTGATTGTGTTTAGAGAAAATTTTACATTTATCTAAATGCTTTCAAAAGTATCTAAGCCAGCAAAAAATGAGTCAGTGGACATAAATCACAATTTTTCGAGCTTTTCTCGCATAACATGCTTGTAAGCGCAATATTATTAGTTTTGCAAAAGTGATTTTTTCTCTTGAAAATATTTTCTGTCAAATAAAGTTTGATGTTTTGACATTTTGTTGCTTGCTTTGTGTTTTTTACCGTACATCACTTGGAAAAGAAAACCTAAGCGTTACCTACACAGCCCAAATATTCATTTTTGTGCTTCTCTAGAAAAATTTTCTATAAAAGATGTACCCTCCAGTTTGCAATCATTTTGCACTAAACTATTACATACTACTAAAGCTTTAAATGGGAAACAACAGCCGGGACTGTTTGGGTTGAGTTTTTAATACTTATTCAATGCAGAGCACAATTTCCGTTCCTCTTGGAGAGATAAAGAGCAAACAAATTGAACTATAAAAATAAAACAAATTAGTGACGGCGGTCTATTTACATGCCATGATGTTAGTTTAAATGCATGGAATTAAGTTAACGCGATCGAGTTTTTCTTTAAAGCACTAGAAGCTATGTTTTATCAGCGTGCAGCAATTTTTAATAATAAAAGGTCAGCTCATAATTTTTTATGAAAAAAATTCTCTATAAGTCATTGGTGTTGCTGATTCATCATCTTCCAGCGATGAAGAGGTTATGGGAAACAATTCTCGGGCATTTTATAGATAAATGTTAAATACAAACAATTGGTGAATCATCATACAACCATATTCTCGTTTAATATGTACCTAGAACACTAGTTATTTGTGTTTTTTTATTTTTTTATTATTTATGTATGCATTTTTGTTTTTGAAAATTGTAATATTCCGATAATTGCAAGATTTGCGATATCTGTGAATTTTTGTATTGGAATAATTTGCTTAATAACTTAAAATAACCAATAAACTATTACCCTAAAACGGTGCAAGATAGAAGAAAGTTGCACATAAATATTTTTATAGAAGACAAAATATACTATAAAAAGTCGCGGAAGGGTACAATTACCTTCAATAATGTAGAAGATACAAGTGTGCAAAGTTGAACAAAAATGTTTTACAGTACATTAAAATTCTGTAACTCTTAAACTATTAGATATAATTATACACTCCGGCGCACTGTTTTGTAGTATACTTTATGCTTATTAATAAATTGTTTATGTGCAATTTTCATCTATATTGTACCGTTTTTGCAGCGTACAAGGCGGAAGCTGCATTCGAAAAACACAGAAAATTAAGTGAGACCACCGCAAGTTCCAGCTTGGTTTCATCTGAGCGTTTCATCGTTTCGTTACATAAACTTTCAAATCAAGCATCTTATAAGTGTTTTCAACACTAAAACAACATTCTGCTGGGTTTAAAATTAGAATAAGTACATACCATAATAAATATTTTTTTTTAAATATTTTTATTAATTTATGTAACTATGCAGTTTATGTAATTAAAATTATTTATTATCAATTTTAGTCAGTAAAATGCGCTGTTAAGTTTAATAAAACATGAAAATAAAGTCAAATTAATGATTTATTTATATTTACTGATATTTTACAACAAATTACTAAAGAATATTTAAGACGAATAATAACACATAAACCATTGTATGATTATTGATACATTTCAAAAAATTCCGAATAATTTTGAAAAAAGTTAGTACTTATTTGACTCTAGCGTAACGCAAAAAGTTTTTAAAATACATAGCACGTTTAAAAAATAAATTTAATGAAATTGTTCTTTTTTCTACGTCTAATAGATAATAGGACCCGTTATGTTTATTAGCAATTAGGCAACGTTTTGCATTTCGTTTATAAAATTTTATTTTTGTACAGGTCATAGACATTTCCGTATGGGTCAAATACTACTGAATTAGTTTTGTTAATACGTATAGAGTAAACAAAGTTTAGTTTTCAAATAAAACGTTTTAAGTTATGTTCGCAAACCAAAGTGTTTAGCAGTAAGTTTCTTGTAGTTAATTGTAAATATATTTTTAAAATAATTAGAATAAACTTCTTAATTTGCAAAGTACTAGTTTGCTTGCAGTCTTTTTGTTAACAAAAATGTATTGGATTTTTTTGAGTGAAGATCATTAACTAGTTGTTTAAAAACTTTACAATAACTATTGAAATTAACATGTTTGACAGATTAAGTAATCGAATCAATAAAATAACAAAATTACTCATTTTGCTTTAACATGTTCTAAATTAACTTAAAGAAGTCAGTATTTATTGACATCGATCAGTTTTTTAAACTGCACGACAATTCAGAAAAGAGCAACTTTTGGCATTTGTCGATAGTTGCGACACTAAGATTTTTCTTTTCTGACATTTGATTTGATCTGATATCTGTACGTTATCATTTACGCTTATCTTAATGCAGTTTTTGTAAGTATTTATGCGTATTTTACTCTGTATAACATTATAATCTTATAAAAACAATTTTTCTGCAGTGTTTTTACCTTGTTAAAATTTTTGGTGGGTTTTGTAGTTTATACTTAATACAATTACAATTCAGAAAATAATCATAAATACTTTGTACTTACGATGTATTAAATAACTTATCTCTTGTAGTGAAGTTAGTTTAGCAGATCTAGTTCGCATTCAGGCTAGCTCACTTAAGATGAGGTGAGTAGATCTTATTAAGAATGTAGGCTGTTTCTTCTGCAACGACAGATTGTCAATTAATCTTATTGACGCTAATTGCGTATCAAAATTTACTCTATTTCTTTGAAGTATGATGGTAAGAATATCCAAGAAAGTTATACAACCTTTTGACTAGTACAGATTTATTCGAAACCAAAAAAACACGACACAAGAATAAGAAAAAACAAAATAGCAATACTTAAGTAAATTTGCTTCTAACCTAACCGAGAAGTACTAGGATAATTACAGTACCAGTGGTTTGGTACGAATTTTAAATCAAAACTGAAGGGGAAATGTTCAATTAAATACATTTTAAATCGATTAATTGGATAATTGTTACTACCGGTAAACATGCAGACTTATTGAACACAAAAAAATTGTCATACGTAAGAAAGAAAATGGAATGCCAAAGAACAGAAAAGTGGAATCGTAAGTAAAGCGTTCAAAGCTAAAACTAATCTTATCTTAGTGTTTGAAGCGGAAAGTTGCTACCTGTTGCAATTGCCTAGAAAACATCCAGAAGGTGTTTATGTGGATCTTTCTTCAAAATGCTGTGGCAAAAATGTAGCAGTTAGACTGTAACTTTCTCCTAGTAAGTATGGTTCGTGGCAGGGGTTAGGTATTCAAGAAATCGTAGTTTCCGGGTGCTTGTAAACCCGACCGCAGTCGATGAATATGGGAGACCAACTCGACAGAAACGTCAACCGGAAACCTCTATCAATGTCGAATTAAGTAAAGAATCCGTTAAACAACGTGAGCTTAGTAAATGGAATACGTAAACACAGTACATTTAAACAACTACACTACCAGAAACTCAAATTTTAGTAATGTCTATTGTTACAGTTGCAAGAAGCTGAAAAGCTGTTTTTCCTCCTTCCCATGCATGCGGTTTTTGAAAAATGTTTTTTAAGTACTTTTTTTTATCGCTGATCAACGTAGACATGTGAGATTTGAGGTCACTGATAGCGTCATGTGTTGGTTCTGGCGTTGGTTGCGTTTATTTTTATCAACAAAGAAAATAAATTTAAATTAATCTTATTTATACCGTTATCCGTATTTTAAAAAGTCTTGATGTATTCTGTTAATTATAATAATAATTCCTTAATAAAATAATTACATCACATGCCAATCTTTATTTCTTTGTGTTGACACTGACCTAACATAACAAAAGCTACTTTGTGTTTTCGATTACGTTTATCTGCGGTTGTAATCAACACAAGACTTTAGCAGTTTGCGTAAATTACTTTTAATAAAGCTTATTTTTGTGTATGCGGATAAATTTAAAAATATGTAGTGTCTTTTTATAACCTACGAAAGCCGTGAACGAGAACGACCACCTCATGTTAAGTAATAAAATCAAAACCGGCGTTGAGATTGACGTAAATTTTGTGAGTGGCTGCACAAAAAGTTTAAGGCTCAGACTTTAGTGCTAAAATATTACTTTTGGATTACTGTTGTTTTATACAAAATCGGATAACGAGTTTTCACAATACGCATGTTTGGAGGAAAAAAAACCTGATAAAATTCAAGTTTCAGTGGCGGTTTTATATCAGTGATTAAGCGGAAAACTTTAGTTACATATAATAATAATAATAATAATAACAATAACCAATTATTTATGCAAATGACGAACATTTTCCGACGACATCTGAAGGTATATGTTTTAGCCAATGGAGGACATTTTGAACATTTATTATAACTTCAAAGTAGCAATATCTAATTTTATTTATTTTTTTTAAATTTATTCAGTAGAACAACTGACCTATGTAACATTACCTACACTTAAACATTTGTAAATGCGTTATCGTATTGTAACCGTCGTTTGGTTGCTAGACGAATTCTTTTGTGAAAGACCCGGTATTTGGGGTTATTTTATTCATTTAGTTTTTTTTAATATCATTTGAGTAATTTTGCATTAATTTGTCAAAGTTATTTTACGTCATTTGGGTTGAGTTTATTGTCATTCGTTTTGAGTACATTTTTATTTCCAACAGACATTATTTGGTTTTAAAGATTTAGATTGTAATTCTATATTATAGTATGCTTGTTTGCTTTAATAATCAAGTCTCAAAGGATTGTGTGATCGTTAGTGTGTGTACTACGCAATTAAATTTTGTTTTTTTGACGGTTTAAGCATATAAACCACCCAAATTTAATTACATTATTATCTGACAGGTTTTTCAACCAAACCAAAAGCAAACTAACTATCTGAAACTACGTAACCGAAGAAGAAATTTATAATTATTATTTAAAATTAATTGTGATTTTACTTTTTGCAAACTTAAATGCATTAAAAGCTCTGGTAATAGTAATAAAAGTTTATTGCTTGTTTATCGTACCGTTAGAAAACTTTTAATTTTTTTGACACTTGCTTTGTTTTTTTCGTTTTGTTGACTTTAAAAACATTATGTAACTAATTTTGTTATTTAAAAAAATTACATCTTTAATAAATTTTATATTTGACTTTAATAAATAATTTAAAATATTCATAGTTTTAGAAAAAATATAGTGTTTAATGCGTAAGAAACGTAAATTGCCAACTCGTATGAATTTCAGTCTCGTTTTTGGTTGTACTGCAAACTTTCATACTCGTTGACAATGACTACAGTTTTAATTTTAAAAACAAATTGGAGTATATGAAATTTTTAAGTTTATAAACAATAGCAGTGTTTAAATTTGTAAGAGAGAACAAAAATTATAAGCATTACAATTTTAAATGACCTGATTTTAATTAAAGTTGTTAAAAAAAATTGCGTAATTTCTACGCATTGCGTATAACCCTTTTGTAACGACAAGCTTCCGTCTGTAATAGTTTTCAAGTGACAACGTTGCATATACGCACATTGTTGAGACGTAATTATAAAAAAGAACGTGTTTTCAAAAATTGACCCTTAAATCAGAAACTTTACATTTAATTTTTAGAATAAAAGTAATGTATAACTTGTTTTTAAGGTTGTAAAAAATCGTAAATTTTATTATTTTAATTTCAAATGTTTTGTTGTAAAACAATTTAAAAGAATTTATAAACAAAATTTCAATTGACATCGTAAAAGCACTCCGCATTATCAATATTTCACGTAGTTTCACAACACTAAAATTAATATATTAAAGATAAAAAATTTGTTGATGTTAAAAATTAATGATTACAAAATTAGAGTATTTGCAAATTAAGTTTGAATTCTTTGCTTAACGACATAGCTAAAGATTAAAATAATTTACGGTTGATAAGTAGTATATCGCATAAGAAGTAAGGAATGGTTGTCATTGCCAACGAAAATAAACATTTGCAGCCGAACCAAAGGCGAGGCTGCAAATCATACGAGTTGTCTATTTACATCCTCCTATTTGGACTAAAAACTGTTTTAATATTTTATTATTTTTATAATAAATATTTGAGTTTAAATGCAAGATCAAATCAATTGCCTTAATGGGTATAATATGCTACAATATTTATTGCAAAATTTGTTTAAACACAAGAGATATTGCTATAAGAAAACTGTTAACAAAACAAATTATTATAACTTAAAAATTCTGTTGCTTAAAAAAATTATAATGTAGAAAAAAAACAAGAATTCAATTACAGAGATGAATGGTGAACCGATGAGTGTTGGTTAAACAGTAGGTGAATCTTTATAAAAGAAATATTTACAAAACCAACTTTCAGAGTAAAAAATCATATTTACGAAGCTTAAGCCGTTTGATTGACTACAACTACAGTTTTTATAAATTATGTTATAACCTATCTAAAAAAAAGTTTATTCACTTTAGAAAAAATAGACGACTTAACAAATTTTAGTTGCTTTCTGATCCGCATTTCCCAATTGCTTACATATTCGTATTTATGTACTTACTTGATTCAAGAATCTGACAAAGCATAGTTTAAATGGAGTGGAATAATCTCTACACGATTTTTTTTAACGGGGATAAATGAAAACGAGCAGTTTTTAATACAATTCAAAATAAAGATAATAAATCACACTTAATTTTCCACAGCAAAAATAAAGAAAGTCAAACGTTTTGTATTACCACAATCATTAATTAAATAGAATGGTCTATTAAAAAGTACGAGTAAATATTCTTAAACTATATAATTACAATAAAATCCGTTTATGGAATTCAATTAGTTTTTCAAATATAATTTCTGGTTTAATTCATCAATCAATCGTACAAAAACAATAAACTGTATTATTATTAATTCATTTCTTATACAACAGTTACTAAATACATATTTTATTAATTAACAATGGTTTTTTTGGGTTGGCCAGAAAATTCCAATTTTTTGGGCCGAATCGTGACCGTGAGCCCGGACCGGCCCGAAACCCAAAAGATATATTTTTTTGGCTTGGCTTGGCTCGGAATTCGGCTCAAATTCGAACCGAGCTGTGGGCCATTCCTATTTTTTACCGTACGAGTTCTTTTATGCTGTTTAAATTTAATAAATAAAAACCTTAATGTGAGGTTTATAAAATAAACAGATTGTAGTACAAACGTATTCCATACTGCGGTAGCATGTGCCAATGGCTTGTGCTGTTGTAACAGATTGATACCATAATACTTGAGTGTATTTGTAATATTTACTTTGTGTTATTTATTATACTTAAGTACCAATTGAAATTGTTTATAATTATTTTCTAAATATCCAGTTGTGTTAAGTATAAACTACAAAACTAACCAAAATATTTAACAAACTAGCAAATAAATTGTTTTATAAGTTTATAATGAAATACACAGTAAAAGTATATATTAAAACTGCAATAGCATAAATATAAATATTAACGTACAGATATCACACATGTTTGGAAGAAACATCTTGGTATCTTGCAACTATCGATAAATGTTAAAAAATAATTGGTTTCTTCTGTTTTGCAGTTAATTTGAATGTGTTGTTATATGCAAATCTTTGTAATTATTGTAACGTTTCTAATCAACCGATTAAAATTTTTTGTAACCATATCTCCTTTATAGCACTGTACACAAAAATCCGATAAATTAATATTAATGTTTCTTTCACATCAAGAAAAAATTAGTAGTAAGGTTGCAAAAAACACGCTTCGTTTTTCTAGTTACTTTAAATTTAGTTATTCTAAAACATGTTTAAATTTAATTACAAGAAATTTGTCACTAAATACTAACGTTTGCAAACCTAAAATATTAAATTTAAAAATTCTTTTCTTCCATACGTACCGTCAAAACTAATGCAATAGCATCTACACGACTTTTGTTTCAAAATTTTATAATTTTAATGTACAGAATGTTTGTACAAGTTTGTCCGGTACGTAATGGGTTTGACCTGTACGGAAACGACATTTATCTGTACGGAAATGAATTTAAAATGCACAACGTTGCCTAATCGCTAATAAACGTACAATGTGTTGTCTTATCTATTAATCGTAGAAAAAAATTTACTTTCAATACAGTTTGTATAAAGTTGTACTTTTGCTTCAATTTTTGTAACAGCTATAGAAAAAAGTATTTAAAATGACATTTAATTTTTTTTAAATAAAAATAAAATTAAACCATATAATAAAAAAAATTATTTTTAATAGAATATGTAACCAATTAGAAATTTACAATAAATAATCTAAATATTTCTAAAACATTACTATTAAAAAATAACGTTAAGGTAGCATAAAATCGTGCCAAATAATTAGAAATAAATTAGGAAAGCACAACAAACTGAACAAGGCGTATTTACATTTACTTCTCTAAATAATTCAAAAACATATTTAAAAAATTTACGTTGTGTGCACACACACAGTGCAGAATAAACACCGCGCATACGTTTTGTGCGTATAAATGTACATAAAAAAAACATTAAAAAAATAACGTGTCTACTAAAAAATTCAGTTTTACGTTTCAAGGTAAACAAATCTATTGATTTAACTTGCTATTATACACACGTACATTTATTATTAATGACTTATATTGGAAAAAAATAATAATTTCTTATACAATATAATTGATTTCATTTTATACAATAAAAAAAGTTTATACAGATTGGGTAAATAAATTTGTTTGTAAATTACAACTAGTGTAAATATGTTATAATTAAGCATAAATAGACTTACCAATAAGCGTTATAATAGAAGCTCACCTGAAACAATTTTTTTTATTTTAGTACGTGTTACATACACTAAAGAATGCGTATATTCTTTTAAAAAATGTACATTATACAACTCTATTCTATTTATATTCTGTTCATGACATCCACCCTCTGACTTCCAGATGTTTAACAAACTTCATCACGAACTTTTCTTTCTTGCTTTCACATCGCTTTCACCAGATCATAAATTTTTAACTTATCAAAAATGTAGTGCTTCTTCTAATTTTTTTAAAGAAATTTAATAATTGTGTTGTGTTAATATAGACAAAAAAAATGTTTAATTAAACAGTTTTATAAAAACTATTTCGTTAATTCCTATTGTTGAATTATGTAACAGTACTACTACTTGTTATTTTTATTTTTTGGTGTTAATTTTATCGTACATTTCATTTTTTTTTAGTTTTAAAGCTTTTAATTTGGATTTGTAAAGAAAATTTTTTGTTTTTAAAATATTAAAATTGGCACTTTTAAAATTACTGTATTAAAAGTAGAATTTAAAACAATAATTAAAAAAAAAATTTAACAAATTTGAAAATGTTATAATCGGAGAATTAAGTGAATGTTTCGGCTTCTGGTAATAATTTATTTTCTGCGATGATCAAGTTAATGATTTCTTACGAACAAAAATTTTCAATGTCGGAAAAACATGACGTTTAAATAAACAAAAGGATATTCTCAAACTTAATATAATCTAAGAAATAATGAATTTACTTCATACTTTACGAGCTCACTGTATAAAGCATCATATAACGCAGTTTTCGTAACTGTTTAATAATTTTTTTAAAAACTTTTGTTAAAACATCAAAGGTTTCTTAAGAAACAAAATTTATGAAAACTTGTTTAGTTTTGTCTATCAGATCTTTAAAAATAATACGTATTTTAAGCTACTTACGATTTTCATTTTACTTTTTAAATTACAAAAGTATTAACAAAAAAGCCTAAAGTATAAACAACATTAAAACGTCTTATGTATTAGAGTATTTTTTTAACCCAATTATAAAACAATTAACTTCATGTTTTTTATTGTGTTAGTGTCGTAAAAGGTAATTTTGACTTTATATTAGTTACATGCCATAATTTAAAAATACTTAATTATAAAATGTCGTTAGTAATTTAAATAATTTTCTTTATTAAAACGTTTTAGTTAGTAAAAACACATTTACGCAAAGAAAAATGACGTTTTTCATGTATTTTAATAAAAAATTGAAAATAAAAATAGACTGTCGACTATATAAAATAAAAAATAAAGCTTAAAGAAATTAATAATAAGGTAACTAAATATTATAATTTTAATTAAAAAAATATAATACAAATTTCCATTCTGGATAATTTCCGTATTGTAGTTATCACACAAGCTGAGCTTTTGTCACATGTCGCAGTGGATTAAAAAACGTGATGTGATTTTGTACATGGTGCACTTTGAAAACGTACGACCGGTATCACATCACGTTTTTTAATTTAAATGTATCAATTTTTAACTTAATTATTTCAGAAAAAAATTACTTGACTCAGTGTGAGAGAGTCTGATGAAGTGTTCATCCAGAACACGAAACGTCGCAAATTACTGAATTAGTTGCTTTCATCCAACCTCCTAAAAGAAGGGATCATTAATTTGATCAAATTTTAAAATTATTACCTACCAGGAGGCAAACCGTTCTATTTATTTCTAATGTTTCTAACAAGCTAGCAACTCAAACAACTAATACGCAAATGTATAATTGGTTGCATAAACTGTAGTTAAAAAGCTGTTTCTGTATAATGTATGAACAATCTTGATTACTGTAAAAATATATGGATTTAATTTAATCATTAATCACAATTATTATAACCACAACTAGTAAGACTTTTTAACAAATATTTTATTATAAAATATAAAAAAAACATACTACATTCAGTACAAATGAGAACACATTGTATTTATCTCCTATTTATTAAATGACATATAATATGACCGAAGTCAATAATTTAAAAAGCATTGTTACCTCAAAATTTAGTTGTTTTAGTTTCCGGCTTATTCTCATCTGAATCACCATTATTCACTGTAAACGTCAAACGTTTTACAACCTTATCAACTAAATCATCTGATTTTCACATTTTTTCACAAAAATATAACACATGCTTGCAATGCTTTTTATAATGATCAGTTGTTAAATCAGAAAATGCATTTCGATCTAATTTTTGATATCGATACCTCTCAATTAAAACGGCAATATAAAATTTTCTGTAATTTATAATGGTTACCAGTTTTGTGCTATAAATACAATAAATAAATTATTTTCTGTTGTAAATTGTATAGAAACATTTTAACGTAAAAAACATTTGACTTGAATTTGATCAGTAAATCAGTTATTATAACGAAACAAAGCTTGAATCTTTTTGACTTAAAATTTTACAAATTTATTGTACACTAAAACATCCCTTAACATAGGTTCCAAAAAGTATTTGCTGTACTACTACATTTTATTGCCAAGCTTGAGTCCGAACTCCGTTCCAAAACAAATTTTCTTCTATTTCATACATTGATTTCTTGTACTGAATTGTCATAATTATAACGTAAAATATTTTAAAAAGAATACCTACAAAATAAATGTATTGAGCAGAAATAACGAACAATTATTATCTCAATGACATAAAGAAACGTTAAGTAACTACAAAATTACAATGTAACATTCTGTCGGAATATCACTAATAAATAAAAAATATGTCAATAAATAAAACACTAAAATCTCAATTTTTTTTCAAAAATCAACTTACGAAAATCACAGAAAAATTATAGTACATGTGCTAAATCAATAAAAAAAATTGTCGATTTTTACGTACAGTACCAACAAAACCCATTCGTTGTGAAATTAAGATTTGAGCTAATTGAAGAGTGATAAAAAAGTTACGATAATTGTCATCATTCTCAACATTGTCAAAAATATTTTGATCTTCATCTTCTGATACCTGTACATATTGAACTCTAGCCCGCTTACCATGAGGTGCATCAATAGTATCAGTTGACGTCACAGCAGAAGCACAAGATGATGGACCATAAAAGTTGAATTTTGATATTAGATTTAACTCTTTTGATGTTTTTTGAATAATCAAAACTGTAAAAAACTATGTACAAAAATAAGTTGAGAATTTTTGTAAAGAAATGATATTAGACAAACAACAAAAAAAATGACACCAAAAACACACCGCAAAAAAAAAAGAAACTGGACAGTAGCCATTCACGACTTTCTTCTTCAACAAAAAAACTGAAATGAAACTCTCAGACTAATGGAAAGTGTCTATTTACGTGGTTCTGCAACCAAAAGAAAAATTGTTTATTTATTCACAGGTAGGTACACTAAAATCGCGAGTCTTCCCTTTCATCAGGTCTACAATAATTGAATATTAAATTATTACTCAATGCTACAATAAAACTACAAACGTCTAAGTTTTTAAAGTACATTGGACTGTTTTTTTCTCTGTGCTATCGTTGACAAAAAATATTTAGTTAAAAAGTTATTTATGTTTCTATTGAATAACAGTGTGGACAGACCTAGCCACATACATTAGGGTTAAAAATTTTGTATTATATACTCTTTCCTCTTTTTACATAAACTTTTCTATAAACTGTTTTTTTAGAACTGCAGTTTTTTTGTTTGTTTAAATTTTGATGTTTTTTGAATAATCAAAAATGTAAAAAAATTATGTACAAAAATATGAACAATATCATAACGGGTTCTGGTAAGGTGAGCGTTCCCGTCCAATACCTGAAATCCAAAATCTTAAAAACTGTCAACTAAAATTTTTCACTCACACATACATGCTTGGCTAATGGGAGAGCTAAAATAAAAAAAATGGGAAAAGGGTGCCAGATTTTAAAATCGTCATGGAAAAGAAAAATTTGCCATCACATAAATTAGCTAGAGTTTCTGGTTGCATAGGCGTATCACTAGAGGTGTGAATTAGAATATAAAGAAAATAAAACCATGATCAACACCCCTCTTTAATTTAATCTACGACCACTGCAATTAGATTACTTATATATTTACAGAAGACTTAAAGACGTATAAAATTGATTAAGAACGAGTTACCAGGCGTAGTTAACACGATTGAATTCGTGACTTTTTTATGCGTAGTTTAATTCAATACAAGAACTTAACAACATTTAAAGGCGTTTAACAAAAGGTGACTCTTCTAAGTTTATGTTTCTGTTACTCCCTATATATTAATAATTATTTGTGACAAATACCACCGACCGTTCAGTAGTTCTAATGACCATTCGTATTCTAAGGCAGAGAACAAGGAAATTTTAACCAAGTACAAAAAAGAGTGAGTTATTGCTATAGTATTTTTAATTTTAGGCGTGGGTATAATTTATGATTGCTTGCAACAATTAAGAAATTTTCCACTTATTAAAGATTTGTTTATTAGATCTACCATTGCATTACCAATTTCTGGCAATGCATCTGTAAAAACTTGTTTCGTAATGTGATCCGTTCTTCTTTTCGCTTAATATTACTTAAGTTGATCTGATAAATTAACTTGCTTAAATTTGAAATTAAGGAATGGTTTTAATATTGGAGCCTTTTGAAGTTTGCTAGAGACTGATTTATACTATTATTTATGTGCTTAATGCTGTTTATAATGTAGCGCAAAACTCAAGTAGTTTAGATAAGCGAAGAGTGTGCTAACAAACAATGTAAAGAAATGAATTAAACAATTAGTAGAATTGCCAAAATTGGTTAATTAACCTCCTGAGTCAGAGATGCCAAATAGTTTGATTTTAAGATTAAACTATTAAAGTCTTACTGCAATAAAAAGTTACACAGGAATAATTCATTGATTCAATCTCAAAAGATAGTTCCTATCCTATATTCAAAAACAAAAACAATAAGGTAAAATTCAGTAAGGTTGTTTAAAACTAAGAATAGAAATTTTTATCTTTTAATTAATTAAACTTAAAACTAAGAGAATACCGGTATTTCTTTACATATAGTAAGAAAAACAATTTTGAATTGAGTTAATTTAAATATTTGCGGTAAGCAAATTTAATTTTTATATTAATTAGAGAATTTTAATATTTAGTATTTAATAAGTTAATTTCAAATGTAAAGTTATTTAGTAAAAAGAAAAACCAAGTTCGTTGATGAAGCAAAGTTTTTAATCGACCAAAGGAATGTAGATAGATATATGTGACTCACGCATATGGATCAAATTTCACGTCGATGTCATCCAACGGAATGCAACGCTAATGTTGGCGGATAGTCTTGGGAAATTTCCCATCAAGAATCGATGACCAAGGTGTATTTTCTTCAAGAAAATCAATTTGTATCATTGGCATTTATTGTGTTATTCATATATCAAATTCACTCAAATTATAAAGGTAATGATAATTTCATTAAAGATAAAATCGGTACATAAAAAAAGTCTAAAACAAATAAAAACGGGGAATTAGATAAACGTAACAAAATAGAAATTGAAGACATACCTGTATTATTAACAGACTTTTTAAATAAAGATATTGTAGACATAAGGTAAAATAAAAACTACATGGCTTCAAAATTCAGTTCCACAAGCGCACTACTCAAAGGCTAAGTACCGAATGAATTTCAAGGCTGAGTTTTGAGCTTAGAGTTTTGTAAAAATGCAGTAAGTAAGAAAAATAAGCAGTGTTGTTAAGAAAGCAACCAAATCAGGTCTTATTTAATCGGTGTTATTGTATATATGTGTATTTTGTGTATATTAAAGCAAATAAGCCAACAAATCTTTGGTCTTTAATTAATCGCAGTTAGTGGAGAATATTAAGGGCTTCCTTCTGACCAACCGGTGTTACGTTCGCGTTGGGAAGAACTCCAAAAACATCCGCAGAACCAGACAACACAAACATTTATGGTCTTTCGACTCGGATCTGCAGCAAATCGAAGATAATCGCAATAAAAAAAATCGTGTCGCAATCCAAATTAATCTTAACATCACCTCAAAATCCAAATCGTTTACAACGCAAAAGCAAAATCATTGCATTCCGACAGAACGACGTCAGCTCAGGTATTTACTTCTTTGTTTACCGTTAATCCGTAACCCGAACTTTCTCTTGCTGACAATTGTTTGAATCTGTTGAAATATTCTATTGTAAAAATCGCGTGTACCTGAACAAAAGTTGAAAAACCCAATTTTATTTTGTTTACTCAAACCTGTTTCTAATACCGATCTACTGAAATCTTTAATTAATTTAAAAATAATTCAATTTAGTCACTTTCAAACTTATATAAAGGTACTTATTAATCAAATATATCACATTCGATCTTGACTAATTTGTTTTTTTATTTAATTAATAAATCTATTTGAAAAATATCTAAAAAAATCTCTTAAAATGTCGATCGCCTAAGCCAAATTAATAATAAGCAGCTTAAATAAATTTGAGCAAGACCTAGAATCAATGCGGAAAGATAATTTAACCGAGTTTATGTTAGAACGCGTAGAAATCAAATTAAATCGCTTTTAACCGTTAGTTGATGATTATAATCAAATAATGTTAGAATTAATTGATGCCTCTGAAATCGAATCATTTTTTTTAAGTATCGATGAATTCGACGAAAGATACGTAAGCGTAATCGCTACAGCCTCAATCTTATTAAAAAGAGCTAAGCACGATTTACATGAATCAATTGGTTCTTGTATTTCAAATACAAGTAATTCTTCATCAAACAAATCAAATGTTAAGCTATCACAATTACGGCTTCCTCATTTTTCGGGTGATTATACCGATTGGAAAGCCTATATAGATTTATTTACGGTTTTAGTCCACAATAATTCTGATCTTACCAACATAGAAAAATTTATGTATCTCAATTTTAGCTTAGACAATTCGGCCAAAAGGTTAATTAGCAATATTCAAGCGACTAGTAATAACTACATTCTTGCTTTTAATTTGTTAAATGAAAGATACGACAATCCAAAATTAATCAGTCAAAATTATATTAAAGGTATTTTCGATTTAAAAGACATGCTCAAAGAATCCCTAATAGAGTTACGAAGCCTTTATGATGAATATTCCAAACATATTCGAGCTTTAAAAAATGTGAACGTACCGATCGATCAGTGCAATTATTTTATTTCGCACATTCTCAAATCAAAGTTCAACAATGAGACAAAAACCGAATACAGCAAATTAAACTATAAAAACATTTCCACGATAGAGGAAACCGACGAATTCTTAAAAAATAGGTGTCAATTAATTGAAGAATTGAAAGACGTGAGCAAACCTCAACTCAACCGTGTAAATAAATTTAAATGGAATGATAATCGCGAAAAGTTAAACACACCTAGGTTTGCTCTTGTAACCACTAATTAAGAAATCAAATGTTTAATCTGCGGAGATAATCATGTGATCTCTCAAAGTCCTAGATTTACTTCAAGTTCTGTGCAACAGCGTTATGACATGTTATCAAAATTAAACACTTGTAAAAATTGTTTGCATTGCGCAAATAATGTGAGGTGTAATTCAAGATTCACTTGTAAATATTGCGGAAAAAGGCATCACTCGCTTCTTCACTTTGATACTAAACAAAAACGCAAAACGAAATCAAATCCTGAAACTTATCAATCGCCAGAAATTCCACAAAACGATGATAGTCCTTCTCAATCGCCACAAATCAATGCTGGTACTTCGCAAATGACTTTAACTTGCGTTGAAAAATCAAATCAAAACCAGTGCTTGCTGTCCACCGTCTGCTTTCTTCACGCTTTTGTGAAAATCATTTTGTTAACACTACTTCTAGAGATTCTTCTGGACGATATGTTGTTTCGATCCTTTTTAATTCTCACTTTCACAGTTTAGGTGAATCAAAATCACACGCTATCGAACTGTTTTTAAATCTTGGAAGAAAATTTAGTAAAAATCCCGAGTTCAAGGATAGTTTCAATTCGTCAATGAATATTTGACATTATGCCACATGTCCAAAATCTCGTCAAATGCAAACTCTCAAGATATTAATCAACCAACAATCAAGGCCATGAACATGGATACTGAACTAATTAACTTGCCAAGATATTATCTACCCCACCATGCGGTTTTAAAATCAACCTCATTAACCACAAAATCTGACTCTGGAATATCAATAAATCAAATTCAGTTGGTAGGTCCAGTTGTGCAAAATGACTTATTTTCAATTTTTATAAAATTTTGCGAATTCAGTGTTGTCTTAACCGAAGACATCGAAAAAATATATCGGCAAATTCTAATCAACCCAAACAAAAGAAAGTTTCAATATATTCTTTGGCGAGAGAACCCTAACCACCAAATTAATACTTATGAATTAAACACAGTTACATATGGCACTGCATCTACCAGCTACCTGTCAACCAAATGTTTGCAACATCTAGCACAGTTAAATTTAGAAAAGCATCCAAGGGCATCTCAAATTCTAAATTCAAATTTTTACGTAGACGATTTACTAGTTTTAGTTAACTCGGTTAAAGAAATCAAAATTCTTAAAAATGAGTTAACAACAATACTTTCTTCTGCAAGTTTTCCGCTAAAAAAATTTCTGTCCAATCACCCCGAAATTTTGAACCAAAAGGAAAATAAAAACCCATTTCAAACTATTCATCTTGGAGAAACAGAAAACTGTAAGACATTAGGTGTAATTTAGAATTCAAAACTCGACTCAATACAATTTGACATCAAAATCAATTTTAACGAAACCCTGATTAATAAAAGAACAATCTTGTCAACTATTTCAAAAATATTTAACCCTTTGGGCTTAGCCGCTGCGGTTAAAATAAAGGGAAAAATCTTAATTCAAAAACTCTGGAAAGTTAATTTAGATTGGGATGAGAGCTTACCTCAAAACTTAAATACAAAGTGGCAAGATTTTCAATCTCAATTACCATTATTAACCAAGTTAAAGATCCCAAGGTGTCTAATTCCATCAGATGCACTAATAATTCAGATTCACAGTTTTTCTGACAGCAGTTCCACAGCTTATGGCGCGTGCCTTTACATAAGAACCGAAAACTAAATAAACCAAATCCAAACTAAATTAATTTGCGAGAAATCTCGTGTAACCCCGCTGCATGAAACAACCATTCTACGTTTAGAGCTCTAAACCGCTGAGCTCTTAGCGGAATTAATAAAACGAGTTAGTACCTCTCTTAATACTCAGTCTTGCAATACATTTTTATGGACCGATTCTACCATAGTTTTAAACTGGATAAATTCAGCACTAAGCAAATACAAAGCATTTGTCGCAAATCGAATAGCTTCGATTCAAGAGCTAACTAGCCGAAGTGATTGGCGTCATGTCAAATCTAAAGACAATCCGACAAACTTAGTATCACGAGGAATTACTCCACAAAAGCTTATTGACAGCACGCTTTGGTAAAATAGTCTAGAATTCTTGTCAAATCCTCAAAGTGATTGGCCCAAATCAATTACATACCATAAATCACAAGAAACAAATGAGATAAAATTCAACTGTCTATTTTCAATTTGTTTTTCTTTAAAACCGTGTTTGCACATAATTGCTACGGAAGTAAATAGCGAAATGCTTAACATGTTTGATAAGTCAAATTTAATCAAATTGCAACGCATGCTTGCTTGGACATTGCGTTTTATCCAAAACGCAAGATCTCCTCTAAGAACAAGAACTACGGGTTCATTAACTGTAGAAGAATTTCATATCTCATTAATCAAATTTATTAAAATCTGCCAATTACAGGCATTTTCACATGAATTAAAATTGCTAGAAAATGATGAAAACTTGACTAGCAAATCGAAATTTTAACCACTTAATCCATTTCTCGATGAGAATGGCATTATTCGCGTTGGTGGTAGACTAAAAAATTCTGTTTTCCCTTTTGACAAAAAACACCCTATTTTACTTCCCAAGGGGCATAACCTAACCAACTTAATATTTACAAACTGTCATGCAAACCTCCTTTATTGTGGAGCCAATCAACTCTTAGCATGTGTACGTGAACAATATTGGCCAATCTCCGGTAAAGGTTGCGCTAAAAGTGTTGTTAGACAATGTATAGAATGTTTCAAGGCTAACCCGATTTCTTACAATCCTTTAATGGGCAATTTGCCCTCAAAACGTCTGCAATACGAGGCGCCTCCATTTCATAATACTGGTCTGGATTATGCTGACCCGATTCTAATTCGTGATCGAAAAACGAGAAGCGTAAAATATCTCAAATCATACATTTGTTTATTCGTTCGCATGACAACTAGAACCGTTTATCTAGAACTGGTCACCGACCTAACGACTGACACTTTCTTATCGGCGTTAAAGAGATATATTGGTCGCAGAGGAATTACAGCGACAACATCTAGCGATAATGCTAAAAACTTTAAAAGTGCTCAAAATTATTTAAAGAGTCCATACATTTTTTTAAAATCCAATTCAAATCATATCTCAGATCATTTATCAAAAAGCAATATTAAATGGGAGTTTTGGGTAACACTGGTTTGACCTACGAAGAATTCTCAACAGTTTTAATAGAAATAGAATCAGTACTTAATTTTAGACCTATATCGGCACTTTCTTCCGATATTAACGATTTTAGTCCTCTCACCCCTGGCCACTTCCTGATAAGTAAACCTTTGGCATCAATGCCAGAAAAAAATCTTGTACAGTTGTGCGATAATAATCTTTTAAAATATCAAAGATGCCAGCAAATAACGCAACATTTCTGGAAGCGGTAGAGCGCTGAAGTGGTTTCTGACCTTCAGAAAAGAACAAAATGGTTTCACCATTTACCCAATCTTTTCCAAACTGGATCATTGACTATCGTCAAAGAAGACAACATGCCGCCATTATTTTGGCAGCTCGGTCGTGTTGTGAAAGTGCATACTGGAACTGATGGTGTAATAAGATTATCTAAAATAAAACTAAAAAGCGGTATGATGTCCCTATGAACGACAAATAATCCCTTGTGTTTGTAATAGTTTTAAGTTAATGGTAGTTAAATCCAATCAATATTATTCATAAATTAATCATTGAAATAATTAATTTTAAATCGTTAGCCTATCAATTCTTTGACCACAAAAAAAATATCTTAGTTTAAAAGTGTATATAGTTATTGTCTTTTGAAATCCGATCATTTCAAGGCGGGCGATATTATGGTACGTCATTTTATGTTATATTAGTGTTTACACCCCCCATCTTAGTGTTTAGTAAAAATTCAGTAAGTAAGAAAAATAAGCAGTAATGTTAAGAAAGCGACCATGTTACAAGCTTTATGTCTTACGAACCTTGCACGTCCAACTCACACAGTCGGAGGTAGGGGAGGTTCACAGGAAGTATGCTTAAGGGCGTTAGATCTGATCCAAGATAACACTGCTGCCTCGATCACGACAGACGATCCAAACTTGTAACTCAATTTGAGGTTCGTAATCCTTATTACTCTGATGTTCGAGTAGCCAAAATTCGGTTATAGATAACGATAATTACAGGAGAAAGAAAAATAACAAGAGAGATTAACAAATATAACCACTTTAATGTGTTAACGTTGAATATTGACAAAAGTATATGAAATTTCTTTAGTCATCCATGCTCGAATAATTTCTACGTGTAATTAACAAATATCACAACTTTAATTTAGTAGCGTAGCAAGTTGACGACTATACATTAAATTCTCAATCCATAAATACTAGAATGACTAACAATTTTCGTTAACAAATGTAGAAGACTTTGATTTCGCAACACATAAGATTTACAAGATTATATCGAAGTTTTAGTAGATGAATGCCCGCAGTATTGGCAACACACAATACACATTTAAATTAGATCGAACGAACAGCACCGAAAATCTCGTAGTAAATATGTTTTTCCCTCACAGCATGCGATACAGTTACGTGAATGATTAAGGTTACCTTATTGGTACATTAGCAATAAACGTAATTACGGTCGTTAACATTAATTAAAATTCTGTGAGTAACTTTCGTGATCACGATATAAAAGTTAAGCAAATAACTCACCCTAAAAACCAGTATCCACTTTTGCGAAGAAAACGTTTCCCCCGCCAGCGGCCTGCAATAAATAGTGAAAAGCAAATCGTATCACACACTAACTCACAAAGAATAGGAAGCTAAAAAAAAGTAGTATTAATAAATTATTAAATGTTATATAAAAACCCGATGTATCGTATACTGTAGGTAACAATTTAGAACAGGTGGCTGATAACACAATCGACTAGTATACACGAAATAACATCTCCTACAGTAAAGCTTGTCGAGACGTTTTCGTGGTGGAGAATACGCCTTCCCAAAATCGTACTTGTTCGGTAACGGTATTTCTCAATAATAAATAATCTTCATCATTTCTTTATTGAAACAAACATGTGCTCGAAGCGTGGGAAAACGACTATCAAATTAAGGAGACATTAGAAACGAATTTTAATAAAACGGCAGTAATTATCTTACCCTGTGACGACTCAAATATTTTACGAACGTAATGTAATTATAATTTGATTCCCATTATTACGGATGTCCCTTGCAATTACTTTAAGACGTCCGTTTATGCGATTGACAGCTTTACGATTTTGTCGTAAAAATGACAGCCACGAGAAAAGAACGGTAGAGGGCGTCAAACCCGGAATCTAATTTCAATTCAATATACAGGTTATTCCATAATGAAAATTTCGTACGTAACAACCAAATCAGGTCTTATGTAATCCGTGCTATTTTATCTGTGTATTTTGTGTATATTAAAGCAGAATAAACCAACAAATCTTTGGTCTTTAATTAATCGCAGTTAGTAGAGGATATTATGGGCTTCCTTCTGACCAACCGGTGTTACGTTCGAGTTGGGAAGGACTACAAAAACATCCGCAGAACCAGACAAAGCAAACATGGACAACATACACAAGATGGTTACCTATTATTTTACAAAAAGATAAACCTTTCGTCTATCTACAACTACCAGGTCAACTCATAGTAGGCGGATTTCCTATAGTGATCTAGATAAAGAACTATTGCTGTTCCAGATTTTTGAGGCATTTTTCAACGAAATTTTGGATTGAAACTATCTTAGGACACTTGTACAACCTGCACAACCAAAGGACGCTTCTGGAACAGCTAAACATGTAGGAAGCTGTTTTGTATAATCGGCCTTTTTGCGAGAAGCATTCAGAGCATATAACAAAATGTATACAATGTATATAAATGCTTATAATATACATACTGTAATAATTTATAAAACATAAATCTTCACACGATACTGTTTATTCACCTAAATTATTTTCATTAGAGAGTGAGACATGCAAACTATATATGGGTACACCATTACCTATATCTGCGATTAAGCTATAATCTTCCATTTTAGTATAAATATAAATTGTTTATATTTTTTTGTAGTTGGTTTGGTAAAAAAACTACTTAAAATACACTCGATTAGGATAAATATGAGTCTCAAGCATATAGAAAAACAAAAACTAAAGAAACATAACGACGTTAAAGCCAATACATGAGTACCGGATTGTGCATTATAAGGATTAAACATAATAAGCAAAAAAGTACAAAATTTTTATCACTGTATTAATTTTTTTTTTTTTGACTAAACTACTAAATATAGAAATTTTGGAAGATATAATAAAATCAATGTTGATTATTAAACATAACTAAAATACACACAAAACACAACTTATTGGATTTAATAACGAAAGAACAATTGCTTTAAAAGATGTCTTTAATTGCTCATATTCACTTATAACGTTATTATAAATTCTTAAACTCAAAAAAACTCATTACACTTTCAAATTTTGTGTTTAATTTAAAGATAAAAGTTCCATTAGTCGTTGTAATTGCAACAATTTACGTTTAAAAAACAAACAAAGTTGGTATATCTTGAAAATATGAAGAAAATTTATAGATTTTATGCTTGCCTCTACGTTTTAAATTAAGGTAATATTTTTCTTTAAGTGCTTTTTAATTTACGTTTCAAACGACTTTTTGTACTCTGCTGCTTTAAAATCTTGTTATTGTTTAATTTAAAGTTTACCCTAAAAAGTTAATAATTTATTATTTTTGTTATTATTGAAACTATATTTTTTCTATGTATATGAATATTATACTATTATTTGTGTACTCGTTTATCGTTTGAACAATTTCATTTGTCCTGTTATACATCACGCAATTGTTAAAGGTCAATAAATTATATAATCAATCGAAATGACGACATTCGAAGAAAAAATGTTTTCGAAAAGAAAAGTTTGTTGATCGAGGTTTATGACGTCTTAAACCTTACAAATGTAGATGCATCGCATGGCTTTGGAGTGTTTCGACCGAGGTCAGGTCACTCCGTAACCTTGACTCACTCTCCTTGCACGACATAACCCTCAACTTATCAGGCGCCGCGACGTCACGGGTCAGATTCACTGTCGCCGACAAATTCCTATCTAACCTGTAAATACATTCAATTGATTTACTTATTTTTATTAATTACTAATACCGTTAATTAGAACTTAAGTCATTTAGAAAAAGTTGTGAAAAGAAAATTATATACGTGCGTTTTGTAGTCTTCTTGTATTTCAGAATCTCTATTGTCCTAAGCTTCCAAACTTGCCGAGAACAAAATACCTATATTGATTTTAGCTGGAGTTGCCTACATTTACCCTGACTCTCTTACCTGCACGTAACTTTACATCGTTTTGAGTAGTCTTTGTTTTTTGCGCTTGAAAATAAATTTTACACTAGACGTTATGTTTACATTTTAACATTTAAAAAAAAAGTAGTTTAATTTGCATTAAAAAAATACATTTTTAACACTGTTTTTTTTAATATAATTATGTTTGGTGAATGTATTATAATATCGTTTTTAATTAAAAAAAATTAAAAAGTAAGTAATAATTTGTTTAAAGAAACTGAAAGCATTGTTTCGTAGTTTATTTAATGATGGTTTCGATTTTAGTTTGATTCTTTAAACGTTGATTAACGTAGTACTTAATAAACTCTATAAATGTCCGACCTAACTAACTTTGAGTGATTTTAATCGGATCTAACCCTTCTTATCAGAAAACCCGACAACAATTGTTGCGTGCATCTAGAAACATTTCTATTTTATTTTAATTTTGATTCAAAGAACACGTTATTATAGTGCTTTTTATTTTGAATTAAACTTAAAAACGGTAAAAATGATATAAAAAATTACAACACATTTACCCAAAAAATATTAAAGTTACAAATCTAGTCACAACTTAACGATAAAGAAAATGTAGAGTGCGTTTTTGCATTATACAAAGTTATTTGATAAATTTTTAATGAAAGATGCATTTACAATAAAAATTGCCAAAATTGCGATTGCCAAAAAATTATTTTACGAAAGAAAATTTAGTGGTTAATAAATTTTTTAAACTTTTAAAAAAAAAGAAAGCTTTGTTTAATAAAAATTTAATATAAAACTTAAAATTGAACTTCTAAGTACAAAATCATAAAAATTTTACTATAAAACATAT
Source organism: Aquatica leii (assembly GCA_035610365.1). NCBI lineage: Eukaryota > Metazoa > Arthropoda > Insecta > Coleoptera > Lampyridae > Aquatica > Aquatica leii. The sequence goes on from CM069436.1 coordinate 109,646,642, forward strand.
TAAAAATTCCTTCTCGGTAAATAGTGTATTTATCTTAATTTTTTTAACAAGATTATAGTTGACATAAAAAGTTCAATTTGTTGGTTAAATGAGAACACCAAAAAGTATATTAGATAAACCAATAAAACTTAAAAAAATGTCTAAATTTTATTTTCAAAATCAACAAGAATTCAAAACAATTAACAGTCTGAAAAAAAATTTTATTTGAAAGCAGATAAAGTCAATAAAGTAGTCATATTATTATAGAATTTTTTTTTTAGTTCAAAACATGTTAGACGATGGCCGTTATTTAGTAACTAATAAAAATACTCTTACTGAAGTAATTATCCAAACCCAGAAAACTTGGTCAAGTTGTAATAGTGTTATCACGAGCTTGCTCTAAATTCGACTAGCGGTATCCAATCTTGTACTACCTAGAATGTATTTTCAAATTAATTTTACACACAAGAAAAAGTACTGCAATAGGAAATGGCATATCTCCGTTGTTACAAGAATTTACTCGTAACTTAAATGCAGGCGGCTAGCTCAATACAACTCAAAAGAAGGATTGCAGGTCTCGGTGCGCTAATCATAAAATAATCTAAAAAACCAAAATCTGTCTAACTTAGAACAAGACCAAATGACAAAACACAAGTTATAACAACAAATATAAAAATTTTAACGAAGAAAGAGAGATTAAGAAAAAGCAATGTAGAATAGATGCTATCCATTAAGAGTTTGTTGGTAAATATCACAGACAATATTCTTTGATGCAAACCTTTTGTGTTGGGCATAACTTTGTACATAAAATTAAATTTCTTGGCTTAACTTTTACATTCCAAAAGAACAAATTTACAATGGTGAACCTAACGCAAATATCCAATGTCTCGTCTTTAAGCAAAATGACAATGCATTCGTATCTCAAAGAATTCATCAAAACAAACGAATCTTAAACCGTCATTCAGTATTCCAAATCTGCGTGAATGGTTTAACATATTTAATAATAAAGAAACTCACGAGTTCTACACTAACACGTGCGTTTGACCTTCGTTCTACACAAAATGGAAGTGGTCAATTAAAAAATGTAACTACATATGTTGCAAAGAAGAATGACGTTCTGTATGTAAAAAGTACCTTTTGAGATAAAATTCATACAGTACGAAAACCACACGGAAATATTTTTAACATAACACCATTTATTGCCAATTTATTATAGAAATTGATTTTGAAAAGAATTTAAAATATTTTCTTCGAGTTTTACTAAACTATGTATACATTTATACGTGTTTGCCATAAACGATACTTAAATTTGTAATCCTTAGCAATTTGTTGACATTTTAAATTCTAAATTTCCTAAGATCAAATTTACCTATGAAGTGAAAAACTAGTAACCGTTTCTAGATACTCTCGTAGTAAGGTACAACGGTAAATTAGAAATAGAATTTAACGTAAGGACACTAGCACTAAGAAAACATAAGTTCAAAAATTATACAAAAAATGTAACATATGGATAAAGACTATTTTAAATTACCAAATTATTTTGCACATACTAGAAGTTTATCTAAAATATTTTTAAAATAAGATTTTAGAGTTGTCACAGCTAGTTTACAAAGTTTGCTGAGCAATTTTAAAAACACTGGAATTGCATGATAAATCGAGAAAACATAAAATTAATTGCAAACATCGTAATCAAGTACGTATTGGTTAAACAAATAATAAACTATCAAAATACGTTTTAAACAGCATTTGGCTTATATTATATATTGACGTTTAGAAAAATCTAGTGTTGTCACACAGTTAAACAAGTAAAGAACAAAAATAAATTTGATTGTGTCAAATTCTCAAAAATAAACATTTATTAATAAATAATGACAATTAAAGTCCATTGAGATATTTGGAGCTAATTAGCTTTTATAATCACTAAAGTAATACGAACGAGTTTTATAAAGTTTTTGTAATGTTTAATATAATCATTTTTTTAAATACAGAGATACACAACGATACACAAGTATAAATTAAATAATAACGTAAAAGTGCACAGTATAAGCTACACACTGTATCACGATACAAACCAAAAATGTATGTAATACAAAAATTTCTTTACAGTTACCGAATTAATGTCAAAGTGCATTGGATAAAAACGTAATTAGAGAAGTACAACGCACGTTGAATCTAGCCAAAGAATTAAATACATAAAATATCTACAGATTAGTATATGGAATTTGTGATAACATACACACTCGTTACAAACAATAAAAACACCTACCGTTGATTTGCATGCCTACTAGATCTAGATTGACTTGTAATCATGCATCTCTAAAAGTTAAAATAAAATGTAACAGACATATATCACAAATAATTATTTCAAACACAAAAGTTCCTGAAATCAAACAAAAAAATACGTCGAGTTTCTTAATCGCTTTGCACAAATTATTCCACGAACTGTTGTATTGATATAACGACCGGTTTCACCAATGTAGACTAAACCACATCAACAAGAAATTTGGTATACACTTTGAGATGAAAGTGTAAAAAAATTGTCTTTGGGAGAAAGAAGAATCTGAGAGATTTAGCCTGTCGAGTTGAATATACCCATATTCAACTCGACAGGCTAATACCATTCTTACAAAAAAGTTTCTTTATTTGATCTGTAACCTTGTGAATGTAGGGTAAAAAGGCGAATTTCGGGTTGGATTCGGGAGTAGAAATGTCCTTAGGTAATCGAGTACGTGGATGTAGACGACGATTAATAACTCTATGAAGATCTCGCTTTACATAAGGTTCTAGTAAGATGACGAAGTTCCGAGTCTAGATTCTTAGGTTGCCAAATAGAAAAGGCACGATGAACCAAAGATTCAATAACAGAACGTTTCTTGGCAGGATGATGGTGAGACGCAGCATAAAGGTTTCTGTCCGTATGGGTAGGTTTGCGATAAACAGAATGACCCAAAAGTCTGTCGGGCTTACGAGTCACAAAAACGTGAAGAAATGTGAGAGAACCATTACTTTCGATTTCCATAGTAAATTTGATATCTAACTAAGTGTTGATTGTGAAAATGACCAAACAATAAACGTGTCGTCAACATACCGAAACCAAATTTTAGGTTTTAATATTGATGATTCCAAAGCAACCGTTTTAAAAGGCTCCATAGAAATGTTAGCTACAACAGGTGATAAAGGAGAACCATGTAATGACACTTTCTATATTCGTATATTCAAATTAACTGCATTTGTAGTAACTTAGTTTTATTTGTGGCGAATTCTACAATTATAAATGTTTATAGTTTACGTGCGTTATGTGTGTGTATAAAATGTTACGCGCAAGTGTTGACAATAACTTCTAAAAAAGTAAATGAAGGGAGAACTTCGATTGAAGCCGTGGTCCAAGAAGTACCGGTGGTACTAAAGCGCGCTTTTGGCCGACAGGAGCCAATACTAAGCAAATTCAACTCGTAAATTGGCTAAATACAAAGCCTAAATTAGTGCGAGGTGCAAACTGTTTCGAGCCAATATTAAAGAAAAGTGAAACGTAAGACATCAGATATAAAAAAGTGTATTTCGACGAACAATTTTTATAAAGAACGAGTCATATACTGCGATCTGGCTGACGCTTTCCAGAAGGAAGTTCTATTTAAAATAACGAAGGTCCAAGGCTTCCACAGTGCCATCGAATTTTCATGTGAAATTAATACGCAAAAGCGCACGTCTCTAAGCAGGTTAGAGAAAAGTTAATTTTAAGTATTATTTGTATTTCAATTATTTTATATTTTTCGTACGAGATCATTCGACGTCGTATTTAATATCTTTAAATATGTAATAAAGTTGAATGGTATTTACGTATATGTTTTTGTAAAGAAGGTGAACATTCAAACCCCACGAATACCCTGATTGAGCATAGAGTTTTTATCTCATGTGTTAGAAATTAGCTAAGTAAAGTAAAACGTAGGACATCGGAAAGAAAAACGTTACAACCCATAGCAGTACCAGAAACCTGTTAGTAAAACTTGTTATCAAATTAGAAGTAAGTTACTTATCAATAAGAGGAACCAAACTCAAGTCTTTGCCCTGTTGAGGCAGAATCTGTTTGATGATAATAAGCGAATCCTTAATGGGAACTTCAGTAAAATGTGAAGCAACATTAAAGCTCACGAGAAGATCTTGGGGTTCAAGTTTTATAGTTTCTAGAGGTTGAATAAAATGCTGAGAGAAGAAGTTTTACCTGTAAACTCGAAAAGAATGTTGGACAAGAACTTGGTTAGCTTGTAGGTAGGAGATTGGATAGTACTGACGATGGTTAAAAAGGAATACCTTGTTTATGAATTTTAAGAAGTTTATATAGACGAGGTGGTTTAGAATCTGATGTGGTAAGTCGACGTTTAGTTTCAGGAGGTAGATTGGAAGATTTGATAATTTGGCTGACCTCACGTTCAATCCTCGGAGTGAGGTTGTGAGTTAGAAGAGCGTAAGTTTCTTCAGACAAAATAAAATTAATTATTGTAACATTATCAATTTGGTTCAAAACTACAGTAGCGTTGCCTTTGTCGGCTAGAAGAACAATAATATCAGGGTTTTTACGAAGACTTTTTAGAGCTGATTCTTTCGACTTAGAAATGTTGAATTTTGGAATGTTAGATGATTCAAGGATTTTGCCAGTGTTAATGCAAATGGAATCTGAGATTTGGCGAGGAAGATGTCTTATAGAAGACTCAACAGCACATAAAATATCTACTTTAGAAATACGTTTGGGAGCAACCGCAAAATTTAAACCCTTAGAGAGCACCGATTTCTGTTATTTATATACGAAGACTATTTCTTCTTAAGTCACTTCTACAGAGTTCAAAATCTGGCTTGGTTTACAAGTTGCTTACCTAACTTTGGTTTGATTCTTTGTTAGATTTTCGTTTGCTTTTTCAAGTTAACGTTTTCTTTCTTACTTTTTCAGGGTTTTGCGATTTATCTCACGCCCTGATGAAGCTCCTTGCGAAAGTGGACAAAACTTCAGTTACAACAACAATGACACGGTTCAAACCCGGAAGACATTCTTATCTTTGTATAGATTCCGGTCGTGGAAGTCTTCGTTATTACATTGATAGATTGTTAAGGTAACAATAAAACAATTGCGCGAGTCTCAATTAATTCTTCACAAGTTTTTTCAGTAACATAATCGGAAGCAGACATCCAGTACGTAGAGTAATTTTCCGATTCTTAAAATCGCTAGCAACGACCACAACAGTTAAAAAAGTAGAACCTCACAAACAGTACTAATACTAAAGCAATTATTAAAGGTGTATAACACAAGGGTAATAAACGTGGTGCATAACGTGCTGGAAACATTTTCCAAAGTTATATTCATTTATATAACGCTTAACACGTCACTTAATGAGTGAAAATGAAAGTAGAATTTGTAAAAAGCAATGTTACCAATTAATTAATTAAAACATCAAATGCAAAGTACAAGGTACATCAAAATGAAAAGTTATCATTGCACATTGTCATTAAATCAGTTGACAAAATTGTTTATTTTTGATTCATTAATTTTTTTTAATTATTTTGGTATCATGCTTTTCTTATTAAATTGGTAACCCAACCTTGTCATAACATAATTTTTATTTTCATACTTCGTATGCTTGTTTTTTACGTACGGTTTAAGCTAATCAAATTGCATAGAACAGTTTTCTAAAGTTTATTTTTTAAAAACAATACGTTACTAAAAATGTATAAGTTTATATATTTTTCAATAATAGACGTACAATAGGCGTGTTAAAGCAACTAATACAAGATTATTCTTATACTAAGTTTTGAACTAACTCATTGTTAGTACAATATTGTATAACAAACTTTTGTTAACAACTAATATTTGTAAGGGTTTATATTTAACAATACTTAGAAATCTCGCCAGTAAATAAAGAGATAAACATTTGTTCTTCGCGTCAAGTAGTTGAAACAAAAGCTCTTAGGAGTATCGAATACTGTTTGTTATTTATATTGACATCGACACTTAAAGAAAAATAAAATAAGTCTAAGTTAAATCAAAATCACTGCACAATAAAAGCTTGAAACAATATACGTAACAGTTTTAACTGTTTTTGATATAAACGAATAAAAAAAACGGTAATTTACGAATGTATTGATAATCCTCGAGCAAACAAAAGCAAACAAATTATTTTGTGATCATCGCTCCAAAGGTAAACATTAAGTGTCAACAAAAATCATAAAGCTGTGATTGCAACGCAATTAAAATTTTTGACTTGCTCAAATTAGTTAAAAAACTCGATTCGTTTAAATTTCTATTTTAACTAATTAAAATTAATTAGTAATATTCTGTTAAACTGTAACTCATACGTCGTACACGTAAAAATTAAGCTACAAGACGCGAAATAATAAATCAAATTATTTTACTTTTTTAGTGTTCGTTAAATTGGATATTGCATTTACTTAATTTTTATGTTTGCATCTGCAATTAAATTAAATTAAATCTTTGCAACACAACATAAACTGTAATATTACACACTTTAAGAAGCAACGCTTTACGTATATCATCATAGAATGATACCGACAAAAGCAATTTGGGTAGACCATTATCCTACCTTAATTTGTAAACTAAGAAGACGGAGATAATATTAGATAATGTTTATATGTTGTTTCGGGATTTTACTGCAAGAAATGAGGAACTGAATTATCGCGCTATATAGCTGCGAACGTAATTATTTTCTTCTTAATTTCAGGAAAATGTTGATTAATCAATCCTAATTTAGCTTAAATAATTAATTATGGTAAGGATGCATTAATAATGATTATCCAAATTTGTTTTCAATTGAATTTGAATAGCGTGCTTTAAAAAATTACAAAGTTAAGGTACTAATAAAAGACCAACAACGTCAAAAAATACCAAATAATGTATAGAATAAATTTATAACTAAACTACAATCCCTAAAAACGCTTATGATTTTTTTGTGATTTTTACGTATTTATTAAGTGTATTGAACTAACAAATTTTTATGCTATACTAAAATTATTATATAATTAATAAAACTAAATTGTACATACAAAAAATCTATAAATAGTATCAACATAAATAATTTTTATTGTTATTTGATTGATTATACAGGAAGTTGTATGATAAGCCGTCATCAAAAATGCATGTTTTAATTAATTGAATCTAATCGTAGGCCAAAGTTAAAATGTTTAATTAAAACATAAATATTTTAGTAAAACAAATTAAATTTCATGTGTTGGTAGATACATACAAAACCAATTTATTTAAATATTTGCACAGCAAGTATTACAATTTTTTTGACAGTTGTATGAAAACCATAATTAAAATTTTTAAACGTTTATTTTACGGCAAATGACAAATAATGACTGCGTTTTCTTTTATAAAAAATTGGTTTAATTAAATTTATTATATAATTTAAATTTAAAAAACAAACTGTATACACACATAAAGTATTCACACTACGATACGTTGTTATCTAAGTCAATGACGATTATTTGAACGTTATTTTTAAAAAAAATTGTGTGTGTAACGTTGTACCCACGATTACTCTCAAACCAAGAATCCTAGTAATTTGCAAATTACAACATTAACAATTTATTACATATTTGATTTATAATTTACAATGAATTCCAAACATAATCTAAGTTCGAATCCTGCCTGCGACGATTTTTTTATATCTTGAAGGGAAAGCAAGATACGTTAAAAATAACAATTTTTACTGGTTTACTATAGAAGAAAGCAATATCGAAGGGGTTAGTTGATATGGCAGCATAACCTCAATTTACCATATTTCGGTTATATCTTAATGAAATCGAGGAGAGAAATTAAAAAAAAATTATTACATGCTAGAAAGTCAATACGAACGTGTACATATCACTTCAAAATAGGTAGGAAGAAAAAATTAAACAAAAATTGCCTTGTTAAAAATGGCAGATAAAAACGTATTAAAACCCATAAGATAGTTTAAAAGTTTCTATCTGTTTCTATAAGGTCTATCAGTATGTATGTGGAGTGATATTCAGATCCATTCGTTTATATACGAAATTTCGTAATTTACAAAAAACAGTCCCCAGGATTGGTAAAAATATCGACGACTCTGGTATGAATAATAAACCATAAATGAATATGTTAATAATTCTAATTACAGAAGAAAACACAGTAGTGGATTTGTTTAGTTTACAATTTAAACTAATATGGATCAGTCTGGAAAGCACAGAGTAATAACATGGTTTTTATTTGGAATTTCTTAATGGAAATTATGCAAATGTATCTGAAATACCTGCTAAACTGGGAAGCTATGCGGAATTGCATATAAATACATTTAAATTTCTATCTGGAATTCCAAAATTATTTTCTATCTGGTTGTATACGGAATGCCGGTTTAAAATATTCATATTCAACCCGATAGAAACTTAAAGATTTTTATTTATTGGTTGGTTTGCACAAGGTGATATCGGAATCCATAAAACCCGGGGGCCCTCTATTGATGGAGAAGCTGCGAACTTTTTTCAACCTATGCCCCGACAAATAACACAGCGCTACCACCATACTATTGCACAAGAAGGGAGACAAAACAGATCTAGAAAACTATTGCTCCATATCTCTTCTCAGCCACTTACACAAGTTGTTTACTAGAGTTATAGCATCGAGACTGGAAAACAAACTGGACTTCTACCAGCCACGAGAACAGGCGGGATTTCGATAAGGTTTCGGAACAAATGACCACCAGCAGAGTGTTAAAACCGATAGAAAAGACTATAGAATACAACAGGCCACTAGTACTACTTTTCATAGACTTTCATAAAGCGTTTGACACGATCGAACTGAAAGCCCTCGAGAATGCCGTGTGGACCATAGATATTTTGAGCTGATTCATAATATATACAAAAACGCCTATATGCTAGTCAAAATGCACGAAGCTAGCAGCAGTATCAGCATCGGAAGAGTGGTGAAACAGGAAGATACGATGTCTCCAAAATTATTCATAACCGTCCTGGAATACGCGTTTAAGAAACTGAACTGGGATGCAAAAGGAATAATCATAGAGGGTCAAAAACTCAACCATCTTCGCTTTGCGGACGACATTGTTCTAATAACCGATGGCCTTGGTAAGGCGAAACAAATGCTCCACGAACTTAGAGATGTGTGCTCCGATGTTGGTCTAAAAATGAACTTCGCTGAAACTAAGATCATGACAAATCTTGTTATGAGCGAGTGCCTGGACGTGGAATACACCAAAATTGAATTAGTTAATAAGTACATCTATCTGGGACATGAAATCAAAATTTTGAGAGATAATCAGACGTGCCAATTGCAGAGAAAGATCAGCCTTGGGTGGGCGGCCTACGGTAGGCTTAAAGACATCTTTAAGAGCAATCTTCTTATCTATCAAAAACGGAAAGTAATTAATCAGTGCGTCTTGCCGGTGCTTATATACGGAGCAGAGACTTTAACACTAACGAGAGGGCAATACTGGGAATAAGGCTAAAAGATCACGTAACCAACAAAGATCTTCGACGGCAAACCGGGGTGGCAGACGTCATCCAGCGAACTACATTGAAATGAAATTAGGCCGGACACCTAGCCAGGATGAGTGAAGACAAATGGACGAGAAGGCTACTGGAGTGGAGACCACGCATTGATAAGCGCAGCAAGAGACGACCACCTACACGCTGGACTGAAGATATAAAGCGAGTCACAAACAATTGGATTCAGGCAGAGCAGGAACGACAGAGATGGCGAACCATGAGGAAGGCTTATGTCCAGCAGTGGACAACTAGGGCTGGTTAATGATGATGATGATGAAGAGATAATTTTACAAACTTTTTTTGCATAATATGTACTCTTGTGTATACTGTTAACAACAAAAAACTCTTAAAAAAATTAACATTTCTAAATTACTTTAGACATTATACCAGTTGCGAATACTTTTGTAGATAATAATACAATATTAAATATTTCAACATTTGCATAATGTATATTATGATTTAATTAATAACAAATGAGGTGTACTACCACGTCCTAACAGAAATACGGCCAGATAATAGTCGCTCGTAAGAATTTATTAAAATTATCATTTTAAAATCTGAGACGTTGTCATTAGAATTACTCAAACAAATTAAATCCATTATTCTTTTTGTTACGCATTCAAATTAGCGTACATATTTGGCGGTCATCGGTTTTCAAAAATAAAATTTGATATCGTTTAAGAACTGCAAAACTCGTTCGAAGGCCGTCTTTTACCGTGATACCTCGCGTAATCATTACTTTGATTGACCTCCGTAGTTACGGTCATTTTTGCGACTCGGCTTATTTTTATAAAATGAGGGGCGAGTAATTTTATCAAAGGGGTAAGAGTCATCCATTTCTATTAATTAATTATTTCTCTTTGCTATTGTTTGTAATTGTTAATCGTATCGTAGGTGTACTTAGAAGTTTGATCTTAACATTGGGGGATGCACGTGTCAATTTGGGAAAAATTAATGTTATTAACATCTTAAGCGAAAGTCACCATACCGCGTGAAGGAAGCAAATCACATGAACCACCCTTCAATCGACAAGTGGCCACATGTTGCATCACGTATCCAGATAAGTACCTAATAATTCAAGCTACTAGAAAAATAAAACAAAAGCATTACCTTCCTCGTTAATTAATTAATACCATCGTAGTATGAATTCTATCATACTTGTATGTAATGGTGGTTTTTTTTGTGTTTATTACTGATTATACTAACTGTGTTACATTGTATTACATTTTTTTTTCTTTCTGAGTTTTACCTAACCCCCGTCACCAAGGACTTAGTAGCGGGATCACTTCCTGCCCGTAAAATATACCCTGAGATTGTTCAACACCTTTATCATTATTATTGTTTTTTTTCAATAATTTTTATATACTCCAGGGTGAGACGCGCCACCAAACTAATTAGAAATTTAAGTGCTCACCCAAATTGGGAGGTAATAAACTGGCACCCAACTTTAAGGGCCTTTGTACTCATAATTTTATGCATTTTAAAATTGACGTGATTTACTAAGTTTCCATAATGTGGTGATAGTGTGTAATGATTAAGTAATCTTTAACTTGTTGAGCAGTTGTTATGGAAGTTTTGTTATTTAATACGTCACATTTTGTATTTTCTAATATGTAATTGCTTATTTTATAGTATATTTTGTAATTCATATTTTATTGTAAATGGAATTAGCAAGGAAGGACGTATTAGCGCTCGTACGAGTAATGGAGGAACTTACAAATCTTTTACCTGTGGCTACTCCAGCATCCAAGGATGGTAAGAAGTTTGATTCAAAGCTGGCATATGCGTTCGAACGATTCCGAAACCTAATGGCTCGCTCTTCCGAAGAAAAGAAGCAAAAAGTTGAAATTGCTGAAAAATTAGGAGCGCTTCGTGCCACTTGGATGCAAAAGCGCAAAACGATCGTAAGAGCCCAATCTACGCCGCTGGCTATGGATTTGTCCATGTTCAATATAGCGTCGGACTCAGGAACTGACTCAGACGAGAGAGAAGAGGAAAAGGGCGAAGCGATTTCTACGTCATTCGCTAATTTAAAAGGTCCATCAGGAACCCCTACTATTGTTGTTCGAGATAAGCGACCATTATCCCCGGAACGGTGGGGACTGCGTTACTCGGGTGACGGTCGAGGTCTTTCGCTTAATTCATTTCTAGAACGAGTAGACGATCGGAGATCATCGGAGAAGATCAACGACACTGAGTTGCTGGCCAAAGCTATTGATTTGTTTGATGGACCAGCGCGATTGTGGTATCGACAGGCTAGGATATCTGCCGCTTTTGATAGTTGGACCGCTGTTGTGCGGGAGCTTAAGCGAGAGTTCCTAAAACCTTGCTACGACGAAGAATTGTATCGCGAAATTCTACTTCGCAAACAGCAACCACACGAAACCGTGGGAATGTTCATCGCGATAATGTGTTCGTATTTCGATCGAATATCGACCCGAATACCGGAGACTCACCGAATCCAGGTGATTATGCGGAATATGGCACCGTTTTACCAGTTCTATCTGGTAGGGAAATCCTTTCAAACTATTGCTGAACTTAGTGCGTTTACTCAAGGACTGAAGGAAGTAAAGGACCGAGTAGATTCCTATACCGTGCCAACCGGTCCCACCAAATTGGAGATGATGGAACCGGATTTAGTTTTTCCTTCGTTGTCTACAGGAACCAAGCCCACGCACGGACGATCTACAATTTTGCACGCTCCTTTTACTCCACCGCATAGCTCAACAAGTTGGAATGCGACATGCGAAACGCAGCCCGTAGCCGGCATACAAGAGCCGTCAGCGACCGTACAGCGACCACCGATTCGATGTTATAGGTGTAATCTGGACGGATATATTTCCTCAAACTGTCCGCGCTGCCGAGCGCATAGAAAACGTAGCAGGCGCTCCGTATCTTTAAACCATCCGAATAACACGACGCCTATCGATGTCCAAGCTGCGCTTTCGGGAAACGACAGAAACGGTTCCGAACCGGTCTCAACGGAACCGCGAACCAATATTTAGGGACCCCAGATCATTCTGATTCTGCAAATTTTGATGTTTTACCTAATTTGACCTCAACACGCCATGAAGTGTTGACCTTGAGACAATGTCTGGAATCACCGGCAAAACATTTGAAACTAAATGACCAATCTGTTAACACTCTCCGTTATTTATTAGATACAGTTCCTGGAGATAGACGACCGTATTTGCAAATCAGCATCTTTGGGAAACCATTCTTAGGGTTGTTGGATTCTGGCGCCACTGTCACGGTTTTTGGTGAATCTGGTTGGGTTGCTCTTCAAGCTTTAAGTATTAAATTGCGTAATGGTCCGCTTCGTTGTCAAGTAGCTAATGGTGCTACTGTGGAGTGTTTAGGTGTAGCGGAAATACCTATAGTTTTACAAGAACGTAATTGCCTTGTGTCCGCTTTAGTTGTACCGAGTATAACTCAGTCTTTGATTTTGGGAGTCGATTTCTGGAAAAGAATAGGGTTAGTGCCTGATGTAAGCCAAAATGTGTGGCATTTTTCCGAACCGATCTCCTCGGTAACTACCATTCAGGAAGAAGCTGAACTGACGGACGACCAGAAAATTAAATTATACCATTTTGTTGAAACTTCCTTGAAGAATAAAGGACCTAGTGGCAGCCTTAACGTTCAACATCAAATTCGATTAATTCCTGGAACTGAGCCCGTAAAGCAACGAGCTTATCGTGTATCGCCTTATCGGCAACAACTCATCAATGAAGAGTTGGATAAAATGTTAGCAGCAGGAATCGTGGAAAGAAGCAATTCTCCTTGGTCATCCCCTGTTTGTCTTATACCGAAAAAGGACGGAAGTAAGCGCTTTTGCGTAGATTATCGCAAGTTAAACGCCGTCACGATAAAAGACAGTTATCCACTTCCATTGATTGACGCCATACTTGATAATTTAGGAAACACAAACTACTTATCTACACTGGACATTAAAAGTGCTTATTGGCAGGTTCCAATGTCTTCTGAATCAAAACCACTCACTGCTTTTGCTGTGCAGGGGCGAGGATTATTTCAATTTAATTTTATGCCGTTTGGTTTGTCAAACGCGCCAGCTACGTGGCAGCGCATTATTGACAAGGTGTTAGGTGAGGATCTTCAACCTTACGTTTGGGTTTATTTGGATGACATTGTTGTAGCTGCCCCATCTTTTGAACAACATCTTCGCTTGTTGCAGGAGGTGGTTGATCGTTTACATGGTGCTGGGTTAACAATCTCGTTAGAGAAATGTCGTTTTTGTCGTCACGAATTGAAGTACCTAGGTTTTGTTATTGACCGAGAAGGACTTCGTACCGATCCTGACAAGGTTCAAGCTATATTGAATATTCCTACTCCAAAAAACGCTCAGGAAATTCGATCTTTCTTAGGTGTCGTATCTTGGTATCGACGTTTTATCCTGGATTGTTCCACCTTAATTGAGCCGTTGACCGCACTAACAAAAAAGTCCAGTTCTTTTCTGTGGACTGCTGAATGTGAGGAAGCATTTAAGCTTATTAAGGAATGTTTGGTTACTCCACCAATTTTGTCCAGACCTGATTTTTCACTACCTTTTTCGCTTCAAACTGACGCATCAGCGTTCGGACTGGGAGCCGTTCTTTCACAAACTGTCAGCGGCCAAGAGAGAGTTGTTTGTTATGTGTCGCGTTCGTTGACGTCCACCGAACGAAAGTATTCTGCCACTGAGAGAGAGTGTTTAGCGGTTATTTGGGCGGTTGAAAAATTGAGATATTATCTGGAAGGTCGTCACTTTACCGTGATTACAGACCATCATAGTCTCGTTTGGCTTCATAAGCTTAAGGATCCACAGGGACGTTTAGCTAGGTGGGCTTTGCGGTTACAACCATATAACTTTTCTATTATACACCGAAAAGGAAAGGACCATGTTGTACCTGACTTGTTATCTAGATCTGTCCCTGTCTTAGATTTATTTCGCTCATGTACGGTATTTTCGGTAGAACCTTATGAGGGTACGGATATCTGGTATAAGAAATTGGTTAGCCGTGTGGTATCACATCCAGAGAAATATCCTCTGTTGCGAATTGAACACGAACGTTTATATAAACGTTTACGTGGTTGTGTTGACTTGGACGTAGAGTGTTGGAGGGAAATTCCTCCAAAGGAAGAGAGACGCCAGATTCTCCAAGAGTGTCATGATTCATTGTTGGCAGGACATATGGGGGTAGAGAAAACGCATGCAAGGATTCTGCAGCATTATTGGTGGCCAAAACTAAGAACCGATGTTAAAAAACATGTATCGTCATGTGTTGTGTGCCACGCCGTTAAAAGCGAGAACCAAAAACCTTGTGGAATGCTCGCTACTCCTGAATTGCCAGAGACACCCTGGAAGAAGATAGCAGTTGACTTGTTTGGACCGTTACCGCGTAGTAGTAATGGATTTACACACATTTTTGCTGTGTCCGATGTGTTCACAAAATATTGTAAGTTAATTCCACTTAGAACGGCTACAGCGGTTGCAGTATGTAAAGCGTTAGAGGAGAAGATTTTTCTCACTTATGGAGTTCCCGAAACAATTCAAATGGACAACGGAGTACAATTTCGTAGTACGGAAATGAGTAAGTTGTTAAAGGAGTATGGTTGTTTAGCACGGTTTAATCCGCTTTATCATCCGCAAGCTAATCAATGCGAGAGAGTAAACCGAAACTTAAAAACTACCTTACAAGCCACCATACTAGCAAAACAAGAACCAGGACATCGATGTTGGGATCGATATTTGCCTCAAGTCGAATGTGCACTCAACAGTGCTAAGCACGAAGTGACAAAACACTCACCGTTTTTCTTGAATTTTGGACGGGAGATGATTCTTCACGGGAGTAAGCATCGTAAACTACCTCCGGAAAGTGTAAACAGTGATATGCAGGACACCGCAGTAAAACTCCAGCGCGTCTTTACAAAGGTGGTTCAACGTATGAAGGCCTCGGCAATTAAAGGAAAACGTTATTATGATCTTCGTCGTCGTCCTCGTACTTACGAAGTCGGAGATATGGTGTGGAAACGTAATTTTACCCTATCCAACGCACTTACCTATTATTCTGCTAAGTTGGCCCCTAAGTTTGTAGGTCCATATAGGGTCACAAAGAAGTTGAATTCCTGGATGTATGAACTGACAGACAATCACGGAACGTCTATCGGTAACTGGCACGTTAAAGATCTTAAGCCAGCACCTCCAATGCGAGATAACTCGGAACCTGAAGAACAAGTTACATGGTTGGATCCACTCGCATTCAACCGGATGCCTTCTCAGTTCACACCCTGGAATTCCACCGATTATAACGTGTTACGGCCTAGCTATAGTTAGATAGAATTTTGGGATGTTTTCGCCTGGTCCCTAAGTCCGATTTCGTTAACATCTGGACTGACATCTTTACTTAGGGTGGCGCTGTGTTGTAATAGAGTCTTAAATACTGGAGCTGACTAGCCGAAGGTTCTTTTCTTTTTTTTGGTCTGCGAAATCTAATTCCATTTGAGCGAAAACTTTCCATGTCTTCTAACTATGTGCTTTCCATTTTTTTTTCTTCTAAATTTGACTTTTGACTCGATGTTGACTCGAAGCGGTATGCTGAAACTTTTCGTCGGCTGGCCGTGTTTAAGCTTGTGCCGCACCTGCGTTTCTGACTTGTCGTTCTATCGCGGGGAATACGTTTCGGTCGTCGATTTGGGAATGTATACTTTCTTCTTGGATGTGACTTTCAAGATTTCGTTTGTTTTATCGTTTGGTTTATTACCTGTTCTAGTTGTATTAGTGGTTCTGCCACGTCGTTTGTCGCGGATTTTTCAACAGTCACAGGGAACGGTTGAGTGGTACAATTGACGGATTTCTTATACCCGATTTAACATTTTATTGTTTTTTTTTGTTGTTGTTAGCTGGGTTATATTGCTACGGAGATAGTAACATACTTAGCTAGTTGTTTGACATTAAGTTTTTTTTTTGGCGAGGAAGTGAAATGCTTCAAAAGGTCTTGTTTCTGTTTTTTTATTTCTTTATTTGCAAAACTATTCATCTTTGATGGTATCCACGACGCGTCGTTTCTTTTCTAACTTTTCTGTTGTAATTGGTCGTAGTTTTTTTTTGGTATCGTGTTTAGAGAAGTGCTGAGGTATTAACGCTTTGCGGATTCATTCTCGGAAGACCTTCTCTTCGCTTTTGCGGATTTATCGATTTGAGAAATTCTTATGATCATTACCCATGTTTTTTTTTTCTTTTTTTTTCCTCCTCTTACTCTTTAGATTTCTTAGTTATTATGCGAAGCGGTTTCTTTTTGCAAACCTCTTTTAAAGGAGGGGCACTGTTACGCATTCAAATTAGCGTACATATTTGGCGGTCATCGGTTTTCAAAAATAAAATTTGATATCGTTTAAGAACTGCAAAACTCGTTCGAAGGCCGTCTTTTACCGTGATACCTCGCGTAATCATTACTTTGATTGACCTCCGTAGTTACGGTCATTTTTGCGACTCGGCTTATTTTTATAAAATGAGGGGCGAGTAATTTTATCAAAGGGGTAAGAGTCATCCATTTCTATTAATTAATTATTTCTCTTTGCTATTGTTTGTAATTGTTAATCGTATCGTAGGTGTACTTAGAGGTTTGACCTTAACATTGGGGGATGCACGTGTCAATTTGGGAAAAATTAATGTTATTAACATCTTAAGCGAAAGTCACCATACCGCGTGAAGGAAGCAAATCACATGAACCACCCTTCAATCGACAAGTGGCCACATGTTGCATCACGTATCCAGATAAGTACCTAATAATTCAAGCTACTAGAAAAATAAAACAAAAGCATTACCTTCCTCGTTAATTAATTAATACCATCGTAGTATGAATTCTATCATACTTGTATGTAATAGTGGTTTTTTTTGTGTTTATTACTGATTATACTAACTGTGTTACATTGTATTACATTTTTTTTTCTTTCTGAGTTTTACCTAACCCCCGTCACCAAGGACTTAGTAGCGGGATCACTTCCTGCCCGTAAAATATACCCTGAGATTGTTCAACACCTTTATCATTATTATTGTTTTTTTTCAATAATTTTTATATACTCCAGGGTGAGACGCGCCACCAAACTAATTAGAAATTTAAGTGCTCACCCAAATTGGGAGGTAATATTTTTAAAACTAAAAAAGGAATTTAAAGAACTCATATTAGCTGCAGAAATATGTACTTAGGCGGTTTCTCAACTTTTTGCAAGAAAAATATCTTAAAACCACAAACAATTTTGTAATACAAAAATCTTTTAAAATTATATTTTTAAAATCTGAAGCTTCGGCATTCAAATTACTCAAGCAAAATAAATCTATCATAATTCTTAAAACTGACAAAAAAAATTAAAAAATTTGTATAAACTAAAAAATCTGTATCCAGATAGTTTCTCATCTTTTTTAAAAAAAAAAATCATTTTAAACCACAAAATTTTTTTGTAATGTAAAAATTTTATTAACTTTAAAGTCTGAAGCTTTGGCATTAAAAATACTCAAGCAAATTAAAACGATTATTATTTTTTAAACTGACAACAAAACTTAAAGGAATTGTATAAACTGCAAACATCTGCATCCAAACAGTTACTCGCCTTCTTGCAGAAAACAATGTTTTAACGTTGCAAAAAACTTTTGTTGTCTAAGAATCCTTCAAAATTATAATTTTAAATATAAAGCTTTGGCATTAAAGTTACTCAAACAAATTAAATTCATTATTATTTTTAAAACTGACAACAAAATTTAAAGAACTTCTAGTAGCTGTTTCCCATCTTTTTGCCAAACAAAATTATTTTAATACCACAGAAATTTTTGTACTATAAAATTTTAATGTTGAATTCTAAAACTTTGACATTACTCAAGCAAAATAAATCCATTATAATTTTTAAAGATTGTTAAATAACTATTAGCTGCTGAAATATGTATTCAGGCAGTTTCTTATATTTTTTGCAAAAAGTTATTTCAAAACCACAAAAACCTTTAGTAATACAATAATCTTTAAAAATTATAGTTTTAAAATCTGAAGCTTTGGCATTAAAATTACTCCAGCAAATTAATTCTATTATTATTTTTAAAACTGACAACAAAGATTTAAAAAAATTTATTAGCTGCAGACATCTGCATCCACGCAGTTTCTCACCTTTTTGCAAAAAAAAAAAGTTTTAAAATCACAACAATTTTTTGTTATGTAAGAAGCCTTCTAAACTGTAATTTTAAAATGTAAACCTTTGGCATTAAAATTACTACAGCAAAATTAATCTATTGTAATTTTTAAAACTGACAAAAAAGTTAAAGAAAAAAGAAACTGCAGATAAAATTAGTTGGTATTTTTGTTACTTTACAAAATTACTGTTGTCAATTAAGCATTGATCAAACTGCCGTATAAGAACCACCAACTAAAAAAGTAGTAAGAGTCAGTATAGTTGTGAATATTTAGTACGTGAAAATTGCCACAAGGTAGAAACACCGTTTGTTATTCACACTCGGATGCTTACGAGATATATTGTTATGGTGCTAAGGAGTTCCAAAAGAACAAAACAGTTGTCTATCGTTTTTTTGGTGCTGTTTTTCACAGTTATCCTGACTTTTTACTACGTTTTCCGTTAATGGTTCTTATACCGCAGTTTGATCAATGCTGAATTGACAAATCATTTTGAAAACTAACAAATACCAACTAATTTTATCTGTAGTACACTTTTTTTAAATATTTAGTACGTAGAAATTGCCACGAGTTTGAAACACCGTTGGTTATTATAAAATTAAAGGACTCGTTTCTCATTTTTTGCAGAAAAAATCATTTGAAAACCACAAAAACTTTTTGTACTATAAAAATCTTCAAAAGCTATAATTTTAAAATTAAAAAATTACTCAAACAAGTTAAACCCAATCCTATTTTTGAAACTGACAACAAAAGATAAAGAAAATTGTATGAGCTGCAGACACCTGTATTCAAGCAGTTTCTCGCCTATTTGCAAAAAAAAATGTTTTAAAACCACATTTTTGTTATATAAGAATTTTTCAAAATTATAATTTTAAAATTTTAAATGTTGGCATTAAAATTATTTAAGCAAAACAAATCCAATATTATTTTCAAAACTAACAAAGAAAGTTAAAAAAATCGTATCCGCTGCAGAAACCTGTATCCAAGCTTTTTGCAGAAAAAAAAACATTTCAAAACCTCAACAATATTTTGTAACATAAAAATCTTAAAATTATTATGTTAAAATCTGAAGCATTGGCATTAAAATGTTTTAAAACCACAAACATTTTTTATCTTTTAAAATTATAATTTTAAAATCTAGAAAATTCAAATTAGTTAAGCAAAATAAACTTTTGTAATTTTTAAAACTGACATAATTTTAATAATTTATGTATAAACCAATAACTATCTATCCCTTTAACAATTTCACAATAAAAGTTAAAGAACACGTATCAACTGCAGAAATCAGTATCTCGGCAGTTTCTCATTTTTTGCAGAAAAAATCATTTTAAATCTACTAAAACTTTCAGTAATATAAGAATCTTTAAAAAATATAATTTTAAAATTTGAAACTTTGTTATTAAAATTACCCAAACAAATGAAACACAGTCTCTTATCTTTTTACAGACAAAAAATTTGTTTTGGGGCTACAACAATTTTGTCTAGTATAACAATATTTCAAAACTATAATTTTAAAATCTAAATGCAGTATTATTTTTAAAACTGAAAATCTGTCTCTAAGAAGTTTCTTATTTTTTTGCCACAACAATTTCTTCTAATATAAAAATCTTTTAAAATTTATATTTAAGAATCTAAAGATTTGGCATTAAAACTACTCAAACAAAATAAATCTATTATTATTTTCAAAACCAACAAATTTAAACTAATCGTATTAGTTGTAGAAACGTAATGTAGTAATCTACAACTTTGACGCTAAAATTATTTTTTTCAAAATTAACAGTTGCAGAAACCTGTACACATGTAGTTCCTCGCTTTTTTTTTAAATTCGTTTTGAAACTAATAATTTTTTTTTAATATAAGAATTTTTCAAAATTGCATATTTAAAATCTAAAACTTTGACCATAAAATTACTCAAGATAAATCTACTATCATTTTTAAAATTGAAAAAAAAAGTTACAAAAATGGTATCAGCTGCAGTAATCTGAATCTAGGCAATTTTTTATTTTTTTGCAGATAGAATATTCGTTGTAAAACTATAACAATTTATTGATATAAAATTGTTACAAAGTTAATATTTAAAAAAATAAAAATTTCGCATCAAAATTATCAAACAAAATAAATTTATTACTACATTCAAAACTAACAAAAAAAGTTAAACCAATCGTATCGGCTGCAACAATCGGCAATCTTAATTTCTTTGCTAAAAAACTTGTTCTGAAGTCGCAACAGTTTATAAAAGCATTTTAAAATTAATAATTAAAAAATCTAAAATTTTGAAATTAAAAATACTCAAGCAATAAATTCATTATAAAACTGACAAAAAAAATGTAAAGAAATTGTACCAGCTGCAAAAACCTGTATCCATGCAATTCCTCATCTTTTTCTAGAAAAAAAATATTTATTTAGAAAACACATCAATTTTGTGTAATATAAGGATGCTTTCAAATAAATATTTAAATTTCTTAAACGTTGGCACTCAAATACTCAAGTTTATTATTTTTAAAATTGACAAAAAAGTTAAAAAATTGTATAAGTTGCGGAAACCTATATCTATGCAGTTCCTCATCTTTTTCTAGAAAAAAATATTTATTTAGAAAGCACTATTAAAAAAACTTGTTTTGAAGCCACAACAGTTTGTTATAATAAATTTTTTTTTTTAATTTAATATTTAAAAATCTAAAGTTTTGACATTAAAAATACACAAGCAATAAATTCATTATAAAATTGACAAAAAAAATTAAAGAAATTGTACCACCTGCAAAAACCAGTATCCATGCAATTCCTCATCTTTTTCTAAAAAAAAATATTTATTTAGAAAACACATCAATTTTGTGTAATATAAAGATGCTTCCAAATAAATATTTAAAATTCTAAAACGTTGGCACACAAGCTATTCAAATTCATTATTTTTAAAACTGACAAAAAAGTTAAAAAAATCTTATAAGCTGCAGAAACCTAAATACATGCAGTTCCTCATCTTTTTCTAAAAAAAAATATTTATTTAGAAAACACTACTAAAAAAAACTTCTTTGATGCCACAACAGTTTCTTATAGTATAAAAATATTTTAAAACTAATATTTAAAAATCTAAAGTTTTAAATTAAAAATACTCAAGCAATAAATTCATTATAAAACTGACGAAAAAATTTAAATAAATTGTACCAGCTGCAAAAACCTGTATCCATCCAATTCCTCATCTTTTTCTAGAAAAAAAAATTATTTAGAAAGCACATCAATTTTGTGTAATATAAAGATGCTTCCAAATAAATATTTTAAATTCTAAAACGTGGGCACTCAAACTACTCAAATTCATTATTTTTAAAACTAAAGAAAAGTTAAAAAGTCGTATAAGCTGCAGAAACCTATATTCATGCAGTTCCTCATCTTTCTCTAGAAAAAAAATTGTTTGGAAATCACATCAATTTTTTGTAATACATATGAAAATATTTCAAAATAATAATTTTGAAATTTTAATCTTTAGTATTAAAATTACTTAGACAAAATTAATCTATTATTCAAAATAACCAAAAAAGCTAAACTAATTGTATTAGTTGTAGAAACATGTATACAAGTAGTTTTTTGCATTTAAAAAAAAATTGTTTTAAAACCAATAACAATTTTTTGTAATATTAGAATCTTTCAAAATTGTAATTTTAAAGTTTAAACTTTAGCACTAAAATTACTGAAGCAAAACAAATTAATTATTATTTTAAAAACTGACAAAAAGAGTTAAACTAATCGTATTAGTTGTAAAAACCTGTATACATGTAGTTTCCGATGTTTTATAAAAAAAACACATTTTTTGTAATATAAGAATCTTTTATTATTGTAATTTTAAAATCTAAAACTTTAGCACTAAAATTACTGCAGCAAGATAAATCCTTTATTATTTTTAAAATTGACAAAAAAATAACGAAGGCTTCCACGGCCAAAGTCTATACTAAGATGAGAATGTCTTCCTGGTTTGGAGCGTGTCATTGTCAACTTTGGTTACAACAATGACACGGTCCAAACCCGGAAGACGTTCTTATCTTAGTACTGACAAAAAAAATTCGCATCAGCTACAGCTATCTGTATCTAAGCAGTTCCCTATTTTTTTGCAAAAAAAAAATACTAACAGTCTGTTCTAACATAAAAATCCTTTAAAATTAATATTTAAAAATCTAAAGATTTGGCATTAAAATTTGTCAAACAAAATAAATCTATTATTATTTTCAAAACTAAGAAAAAAAGTTTAACTAATCGTATCAGTTGTAGTAACATGGGTACATGTAGTTCTTGGTTTTTTTAAAAAACTTATTATAACAATTTTTTGTAATCTTTCAAAATTGTAATTTTAAAATCTAAAACTTTGGCACTAAAATTACACAAGCAAGATAAATCCATTATTGTTTTTAAAACTGACAAATCGTATCAGCTGCAGCAATCTGTACTCAGGCAGTTCCTTATTTTTTGCCAGAAAGAAAACTTTTTTTAAAAACACAACAATTTATTGGAATACATCTTTTAAAATTAATATTTAAAAATCTGAAACTTTAACATAAAAATTAAGCAAAATAAATCTATTATAAAAGTGATTCTATTAAAGTTATCAAAGCGTGCATTACTTTTGTGTTTTTTTTACAATTGTTTTTTTTGCACTCATGTTACGACCTACTTTTCTGACAACATTAGTTTTATAATTTACTTAATTAAATATAATTATAGTCTACATTTTTCAAAATTTTTTTGATACGTTTGTCAAATGAGCCTATACGGAAAAAAATTACTGTTGTGAGCTAAAACTGATACAAGCTTCTAGCTAGTGAGGATCTTACAAGTTGTATTAGTAATTTAATAAAAGCGCTATATTCAATTTGCTAATAGAACAATTTTGCCAAATAAGTGCGAAAAAGAAGATCCACAACGATAAGTGAAGACAAATGAAAGACAACAATTTAACAAAAGACAATAAACGTAATGTTTTTAAATACAACGCATAATAAATTAAATCGCAAAAAAGTAATTGTCTAATAACAGTTATAAATTAAGTTCGTTATTTGTATGCACCCGGTATAAACTAGTCCTAAACAAATCCACAATAACGCAATCAAAGAACGATAAATAGGGATGCATACAATCGGTCCACGTTTTTACTAGAATTAAGGAGCTAAAACAGAATGTAATCGGATAAGTATTACGAATACAATAATTTAAAGAAAAACGTGATCCTGAGAACAGATAAGTTTACATTACTTCTTAAAAATATATGTAGCAGGTATCGGAAACCAACACTAATTAGTCGAGAAATTCTCCCATGTGTAATTTAATCAACACAAACGTAATAGCCAAAGTTAGAAATAAGCACTACATGTATGTACCAATAAGGTGTCTAATGCACAAGGTAAAACGAGTTTTACCATAAACGTGGTAGCATTAATGCTACAAAGGGCGAAAATTAAAGTTAACCGCAAAATGTATAGATGCATTATATCTCAACTACTCTTTCCATAAAGATCGGTTAATTTTACATTCAACTTTTACTATAAATCGACTGAATGACTATTAATTCAGAAAGCTTTGCTGAAAATTAAGTTACATGTGTTTATTTTGTAGTTTGCGCGTAAAATATCAAAAGCGTAAATCCGGAAGAAAAAAAAGTTACTACGTTAAGTTAAAAAAAATTATTTATGATAAATTATAACATGGTTTTTAAATCAAATAAATTTGTTTAATTACCAGAACAAAATTTATACAAAACACAAAAATTTATATTTATATTTTTGTTATTGATAGTAACATAACTACATTGTTTTTTTTTACAATAATAAAAAATTCAACCATTAAATTAATAGACAAACATTAAATTTTAATTCAAAAAACTTTTAAACGTAATATTATTTAGAAATTTAAAGTATCTCATGTCATATTTATTTTAAAAAGTATTTCTTAGTTCAAAAAAAAATTATACTTGAAAAATTTCTTACAACTTGGCCTTTTACACAAAACCTAAGTATTAGCTTTGATGTGAAACTTTCAAGTTCTTTTCAATTTAAATTTTATTAAATATTACAAACTGTGACAATTTTTATATTCAAATTTCATCTTTTATAAGATATAAACTTACTGCTAAATAATTATAAAATATGCTATTTAAATTATGTTTGTTACACACAAACATAAGAAAAATTAATAAAATTATTATAAAAACACACAGTAAAATTGTTTTGTTTTAAAATTTATTGATTTAGTCTCTATATAACGTTAGGTAAAATTTCTGTTAACTAACAGTAGCATAAACACAATTTCAAAAAAACACATTTTTAAATAATGTAAATATTATGCTTATAACATAAACTTCTTTAAATAGTGTTTTTAAATTTTGTATTCAATTAATCAAAAGACAACTGCCAGTAATTTTTTAGAAACGGTAACGGAAACATAAATTACAAATATAAATTATATATAAAGACACTTAGTACTTTACTTTAAAAATTAAAACTTTATGTGACAAAAAATCCCTCATACGTACGTGTAAATAACAATCTATCAAAGTTTTAAGATTTGCCCTTTGGGGATTAACCCTTCCG
Source organism: Aquatica leii (assembly GCA_035610365.1). NCBI lineage: Eukaryota > Metazoa > Arthropoda > Insecta > Coleoptera > Lampyridae > Aquatica > Aquatica leii. The sequence goes on from CM069436.1 coordinate 109,671,885, forward strand.
TTTTTGAAATTACAACTTAAATCTAGCTGAAACGACAAGGTCTGACAGTTTCGGCTTTGTAATACATAAGAAAAAACGAACAAATTTAGGATTAGTCCCGTCAAAGTTTTATTCTGTAACTTGAAACTGCTTAAGTTTGACATAAAGGCATTGAAGGTAAAGTGTACTTTTTCTATCTCATCCAAACATTGTAATCAATAATTACACCTTAAAAACGTTTATTAACAACTTTTCTTATTTAATTTTTGTTACAGTAAGCCAATTTAATACATTGTAACAATTATTATTGAAACTAATTTATTTATACTAAAAATATGTACACGTTTATAACTAACCGAACTAATTCAAATCTAAGGATATTTAATACTTCTATTTATCTAAACACTTACACTTGTTTACATTAAACTCACGTACAAGGTTACGCTCGGTATATTTATCTCCACACGCGTTAATTACTTATTTATTTAAACTTGAATAATCTTCTTAACACTGCCAACTTCGACTTACTGAAATAACTGACCTACGATATGTTTGTGCCGCATTTATACATTTTGTCCAAACGTTCAAGAATTTTCTACATCTTTCGGTAAACGTTGCATAAAATGGATAACAACTTCGAGAAGACTCTTGAACTTGAGTACAATTCCTCAAAAGTTTTAACAAGTTAAATTGGTTATTTTTATTTTTAGTTCCTTGAAGTATATACATTTGTATAAAATACGTTATAATATGATGAAAAGTGCAGAAACACTAAATATGTCTCTACAGTCTGTATACAAACACTAATATCGGCAAATAAAACAAATCGAATTAAGAATCAATACCATGATAACGCTTTCTATGATCTAGGCATGAAATCATTAACTGATAATGGCTATTTTTATGAAGCAACGTCTAGTTATTATGTAAATGCAAAAATTACGTTTATATTGTTAAAATCGAAGATTCTGAACAAAACTTTGACACCAGCGCAGAAGTAACTTTAATTCCAGTAACAGTGCAAATAACTAGCTATTAACAAAAACTACAAGAAACAGACATAACTTTTACTTCCTATAGCAAAGAAAATTTCCGTTCACTAAATAAAACAGAAGTGCAAGTCGAATATAGGAAACAAATATCGACTAAATATACTATGTATGTAGTCCTATACTGGTATGATCCTGTTCTTGGTCAAGTTTGGGTTCGTCACCTTAAAATAAAATTAAAAGAAATTGATAAATTAATACATCAACAGTTAACTACTATTTATAATCATTTAAATATTTTCCTAAAATTTTTTAAAAAATGTTGGCACTGTTTCTAAATTTACCGTCAAACCTCAACTTATAGAAGGTGCAAAGACAAGTTACACACAAAAAAGATCAGTTTTTTACGTATTGAAAGACAAAGTAAAACATAATTTAAGTCTTATAATTGAAAGAATTATAACAAAATGTACACTCAACTGAACAAAAAACGGGACACCTTGGTTAGTTCGATTAAAATATTTAGTGGTGTAAACTAGCTTTGTTAGCGATTTACCGTTTACGATGTAATACAAGAAATTTAAATTAAAGAAATAACAAAAATTGACAATACCAAAAGGTGAAATCGTATATTTACAAAAACTGAAAAATCAATATAATCTTATTTTTAAATGATTTGCAACAGTAAATAAAAGTTCCACATTGAAATGCATTATAAACTTTATTAAGGCTATTTTTTGAACACATTTTATATTACAGCCATGTAACAACCTATTAATAACATTGTGATTATAAGACTGTTGTTCTTAAGTTTTAATAACATTTTAAGTAGTTGTTTTTATCTATTTTTGGTCAAAATCTGAAAGAAAATCAATTATAATAAATGTTTTAAATAATAACACACTTATGAAGACTTGTTAACATTGGAATTATTTTGTATCAACAAAGATATATATTCTCCTATTCAAATAAACAGGTATAATTTTCGCAAGAATAAATAAATCAAATTTAATGTGTCATTGGATTTCTACACGTTACGTTTTTTTAATAACGGGAAAAGCACCATCATTAGGATGATAAACAAAAAATTTGTATTCTTCTTGTTACCCATATCCTGTTTTACTATACTACGATAAATAATCGCTCTTATTGTATTTTTCGAAAATGCCAATTAAAAACAATGAAGTATTTAACTTTTATATTTGTTTAAGTTTGTAAGTATTAAAAAAGCTCACCTATTGAAAGATGTAATCGATCTCCAGACACAAAATTTATACAAAAGACTGCATAACGTAGTTTAAAATACTTAAGTAATTTTTTGTATTTAGACGACCTTCAATCGTCCGACAAACACCTGGTCTATGGGAAATCACCAAACCCCATACATTTACTGAAAAATGCCCGTTACATTTTTTGAAGCTTGTGTAGTACTCCATAACAACTTCTTAAAGGTCACAGCACTTTTATAAGTGCGTCATTAAATTTTCAAAAATTTTTTTGTACCTAAAAAGACACAGTTTTAATAATCCAGGCGATAATTTACAATTTAAACATAATAAATAATGGACCAACCAATTAAAACTTTGAGACTAAAACGGCGACTGGAAAACCAAAAATAGTAAATAAACTAAAATCAAAATATTTTATTGTTCCTAGTTGATGTTCTTAAAGAATACAATAAGAACAATTATTTATCGTATTATAGTAAAACAGGATATAAGTGACAAAAAAATTACAAATTTTTTGTTTATTATACTAGTGATGATGCCTCCCGCGTCCCTAAAGAAACGTGACGTGGAAATGCAATTGCACATTAAGTTTGATTTCTTTATTCTTACAAAGAATATACGCGTTTAAATCGATACATATTACCAACATTTAAATAATTGTCTTATTTTTTTACTAGTGTTGCAAAAAAATTGATTGTATTAACATTATCTAAAAAGATCGTTAAACTAACAAATGCAGAAAAAAGTTAAGAGCGCAAACATGCATTGACAAACAAAGGAATAAATAATTCAGCGTTGCAATCAATTTTATTTATACACCAAAATATTATGTATAAAAATAAATTGCAACAAATATATTTTTTGAATATGGAACTATGGAATATGGAATTATTATTGAGTTTGCTATTAGTAGATATTTTAGATATCGTTTATTCTCTAGTAAAAATTTGGAACTACTCTTGCTCCTCATTTTGTTTTTTAGGGTTGACTTTTAACATCGGTATCGCCACATTTTCTATTCTATTGGGTTCTTGAAATATTTAGTTCTAATCCAAGTATTTTAACTAGTCAGTGGTTTCCGCTTCTTGATCTTGACAGTAGATTTTTACCTAGTAGAGCCGTCGGGGGTCATTTTTAGCATTTATTTTTTATTATTAATTTAAATAATGTACAGATCTCGGTCGCTAAGAAAGTTTCTCATATTTTTTTTTGGACTTGAATTTATTACATTTTGAAGAAATAAACATTTTTATAAAAAGCTAATGGTTGGCACAAGTCACAAAGTCACGAAGTTCTTCGTCAAACTCTATAGGCTTTTTTTGGCAGTAGGCTCTTTGAAGTTCTTCGGCAACCTTGGCAGAAACATGTGGCGGCTAAGTTTTCTAACTGTAGTTTCCTTGTATAAAATCCAGGCATTTATAAGTGCTAAATCAAGAATGTTATAAAAAAACCTGAACTGGCCAACTCCGTTAACCAGCTCTGGTGGTATACTGTCAATAACGTTAACACCGTACTTAGTGTTATTATAAAAGTGTACAGTTTCTGGCACTTTTTTCTGTAGATCCAATGTCAAGGTCAAAATGCATAATGCTCAAAATTATTACATTTTTTTCATTTTTTCCTTGATATACCGTCAAAGTGCAGCCTTCATGCTGCAATACTTTTGTGTCGTAAAGTTCTGTTCTTCTATTTTTTGTTTCGACTAGAATCTCCCTCCGTTTTTATGCATTGTTCCTATGCCAATTTCACTGAAGTAAAAAAATTATCAGTAGTGATATTCCTACCTTTATTGAGAAATGGTTCTATAAGACGCCAAACAACATTCTTAGTCAGACTTTGATTTACTAGACGATGATCATCTTTTTCTAAATATGGTAACGCGTTGCACATATACTTTAATTTAGTGTCTCCCAGCATCCAGAATTTTATTCTAAATTTATCTGGTTTGTTTGCCATGTATTGCGTAAATTGACAGCGTGCTTTTGTTGGAAAAAATTGCACATCAACCGTAACAAATTTGCTGGGGTTGTAACATAAGATGCAGTATTCAATAAATATGTACCATATAGATAAAATCAATGCAAATTTGTCACTTTTCAGGCATTTGAATCTGGCAATTTTTTCGTCGAATCGTAGATATCGCATGATATTTCGGAACCGGTTACGAGTCTTTATATTTTTAAAGAAACCAATTCCCCAATCTTTGGACCATAAGAGATTATTTCTTCATATTTATATGTTCCGCGAACGTATAATAACGCAATAAATGCTTCAAGTTCTTCCAATGGGATAGCCCAGTTTTCTTCACTTCTTTGTAGAGCTTCAGTGCAGGACTTTATGTGCTTCAACATTGGGTCAGAAATGAGGTGCAGTCATGAACTTATTATGTTCTCATCCATAATATGTACATTGCTGAATAGTGATTCTACGTCGAAATTAACTAGTATGTCACTGGTAGTTACCTCAAGTCCTTGGAGAATCTTGATGAAATGTTCAGAATTCTTAACGTAGCTGATTGTCTGTCAGGTGTGCTGCTGTAGTCTTCTAGTTAAGTATTTTGCTAACTCGTAAGTCGGTGATCCACAGGTACTGACGATAGGTCTTAGAGGGTTTCCGGTTTTATGAATTTTCGGTGACCCATACAGTCTTGGAGGTTGGCTTTCGGATGGTAACAGCTTTTTCTGTTTTTCTGTTGGTACAAATGAGTCTTTGATCGCCTTTCTTATGCGTCGTTCAATTTTCACAGTAGGATCCTTGTTTAGTTTTATGTAATGGTCTGGATCTAGTAAAGTGTTCATTTTCCTGATGTAGATCGTCGCCAGGATGCAGAACTAATCTATGTCCATATTTTTGAAAATTCGGATTTTTACGGCAATGCATAGCTAATAGTCCACTATATTGCGTGCAGAAGTCTCAACGGTAAGTTACCCCCGCCACTTGACGTACAGTTATAATTGAGTATTAGCTCGGTGCACTTCAGTTGAGTGCAGAACTAGGTTAAGTGATGTTAATAGTGTATGTTGGTGAATTTAGTGGACATAGCATTGTTCTGACTTAAAAGCAGCGGACATAGAATAGTTCATAATTAACTTTACAAGTTTAATAGTACATACACTGATTCTGTTTGACGTTAAAAATTTCTCATAAAACAATATGGCAAGCAGCAGAGTCAAAAGAATCATGAAGTTTTTTGAGAATCCAACGAGAGAGGTAGACGGTATATATGCGTCAATAATAACTATAATTACTATAATTATTATTATTTTTAGGTGACATGATTCAGATGAACGAAATGGAAAATTCATTGGAATGCGATACAAACACTGTAGTACGTCGTATAACAAGTTGTCAGCAGCTTATGTGACTGTCGAGCAATTTACAGCCACCTTCGACATTACTACCATTTGAAACTTCTACTTTGAGTGGTAGCACAGATTTTCTCTCATATAATGACGTTTTACGAAATAGAGTAATCGACGTATTTAGTAATGAGGAGAACCAATTATATTTAAGTAAAACATCACAGGATAATCAAAACGATGACCCAAGCCTCTCTTCCTCTGAACCTGACCCATTTGCAACAGACCACGACAGCGACGACCCTGATTTTGTTCCCTCTGACACAAACCATAACAGCAGAGGAGAACAGCAACAGGTAGATATAGAACGTGGAAATGTAAAAAAGAAGGAAGAAAATGAGGCATACCGAGAGTTGGAGAAGAAACGTTATAAGAGGTTTAAGAAATAGTGGTGCTGAATATGTAAATTAGAAAGGAAACGTACAGTCCGAAAGAAAACTTAAACCCCCATGTCAGAACTGTAGAAATAAATGCAGTGAAAAATGTACGGAAGGTGAACGCAAATCCATATTTACAAATTTCTGGTCGTTAGCTTATATAAACCGGCAACGAGATTTTCTTTCCAAATTTGTCACAGCTAAAGAAAAACAACGTTGTCGCAAGCGTTCAAGAATTAAGGATATAAGTGAGGCAGGAGAAGGTCAGGTAGGAAACGGCGAGGCAGCTGAAAAAAAAACAACCAAAACAATGTCCAACAATTGAAAATGAAGGAGAAGTAGAAGAAGACAAGACAGGAGAAGGAGAGCCAGGACAAAGTGAGGCAGTAGCTAGCAGGAGGAAGACAACTTATAAGTACTCTCTATCATGCGAAGGAAAAATGACGATAACCGTTTGCAAAACATTTTTTCACAACACTTTAAGTATAAGTGGACAAATGATACAAACAGTGTTTGCAAAAATTGGAAGCTCGGGTGTGGTAATGGAAGACAGAAGAGGCAAAGCTTGCAAGAACTCAAAATTAGACGACTCAATAAAAGACACTGTTAGAAATCACATTAATTCTTTTAAGACTATTGAAAGTCATTATTGTAGAAAGACCACCGAGCGGAAGTATTTTCCACCTACATTAAATATTTCAAAAATGTTTTTACTCTACCAGGAATATTGTCAAGATAATTAAATACCAAAAATAGCAACAGAAAGTATTTATCGCCAAATTTTTAATACAGAATTTAATATTTCATTCTTCCAACCGAAAAAGGATTTATGTGATATCTGTCACAAATATGATAATCTGCCAGTAGAAAAAAAACGAAATGGAAGAAGGGTATGCACTGCATTTAAAACATAGAGATTTATCTCGACAATTAAAAAATAATGACAAAGAATTAGCATGCCAAAGTTCTACATTATGAAACAACTGTTTTCGATTTGCAACAAGTGCTACCAGTTCCTAAATCGAATGTTGGTTTGGCATATTATAAGCTTAAATTATCGATATATAATTTTACAATCTTTAACTTGGCAACAAAAGATTGCCAGTGCTATATGTGGTACGAATGCATCGCTAAAAGAGGTTCCTCAGAAATAAGAAGTTGTCTTCTTTACTTTATCGATAGTCACGTAAACAAAGGCATCAAGCAATTTTCGTTTTATTCAGACAATTGTGCTGGTCAGAATAGGAATAAATACCTCTTTGTCTTATACAGCTACTTATCCCAAAAGCATTCAGTTAAAATTCGGCATACATTCCTAGAACCCGGACATACACAAACTCAGGGAGATTGTGTCCACAGTGTGATTGAAAAAGCCTCAAGGCATATTCCCGTATATACACCGGAGCAATGGTATTCAGCAGTGAGAGCAGCAAAAAGAAAGAAACCATATTATACTGTCTACGAGTTATCACAGAAAGACGTTTATGACTTAAAAGGTCTTCAAGCTAAAATTGCTATCAACTTTGATAAAGATGATAGAAATGATAAATTTTTAATAAGTAAATTAAAAATGGTTGAGTTTAATCCAGATTCTCCAAATTTCCTATTTTTTAAAATGAATTATGGCGATAATAATTTTAAAAAGGTGAATTTAATTCGAAGGGGAAGAAAACATTCACATAAATGACATCCAGCTCACACCTCTTTTTAAAGATAAAATACCCCTTCAGAAAAAAAAATATGATCATTTCCAATTTCTTTGCAAAAAAGGAACCATAGTTAGCCAGTATCATGACTTTTTTTAAAATTTACCTTTCACTTCTGAAGAAGTAGTGAGCGAAGACGATAGTGAATAATACATTCTCATTCGTTTAATAAGATCGTCGGATTTACGTCACTTGTGTTCTTTTGTGCCTATTTTTAATTTGATATTTTCTGATTTTTATTCTTGGATTTGTTCATTTTTGTTTAAAGCACTTTTTAGTATTCTTTGTTACCTAATCGAATTAATTTTATATTCGTTTATAATTAAAAAAGTTAAAAAAAAAAGTTTGAGTTATTTTTCTTTAAAATATGAGACACATTTTTACTTATTCCAGTAGAAATTGGTAATAAAAGAAATACTTAAATTTAATCCTTCGTTTGTCTATTCGGGAGAACTATTCTAAGTCACATTTGATCACTATCCTAAGTTCATTGCCGTGGACATATAATTATTTTGAACTCCGCTAGTATTGTATGTCCATGTGTTCTCATAAACTTAAAGCTGGGGCATTGTGGCATTAGCATTAATTAAATATCATATTTTATGTTTAAAATACATTTAAAAATAATTAAAAAAATGTTTACTGTACATAATAATATTTAAAAAAGCTCTCCTGAAAAAAATGCATTTTGCGACATAGAATACTTCTGCATTCAGGCGACGAGATGTTCTTATCTATTATAAGATATACGTCCACAATCTTCAGAATTCTATATTTAGTAGCGTCAGCTGCATCACATTTATACTAAAATTTGATGTTCTTGGAAATTTTGAGAAAATGTGTAGTTATTGAAAATCGTAAATTATTAATACTAAAATTTGTAATTTCCAATTTAAAACTTTTTACTACTTAATTTAACTATGAAGTACGTTAATACAAATTAATAATAGGAAATATCTGAAACATGAAAATTAGGTTATTGACAAAATTTAATGAAACGTTCGAGAAATTATTTACAAATGCAAGAACCTTCTAGAAACTGTTATCCATTTTCTAGAAGATATAGCGAAAAGTAGGGAACGCTCGAGAAGGATTCGCCCATGTCTATAAATACCGAAGAAAGAAATCGTAGGTCAGTTATTGCTGGAATGCGAATGCAGTTGTGTTAAGAAGATTATTCAAGTGAAGATAAATAAGTGATTAGCACGTGCAAAGTTTTAAATAAATAACAGTGTACACCGAATCGAGTGAACGTGACTTATAGTGTAAACAAACAAGTTAGTGGCTTTATCTTATCGTCGCGTAAGTGATAGCATATTATTGTTTTATATAAGTTTCTGTAAGTTTTTATCCTTAGGTATTTAAATTTAATTAGTTCGGTTAATTTACAAGTGTACATATTTCTAGAATAAGTAAACGTATTTTTAGTCGTTTAAATAAATTAGTTTTTAATACATAAATAAGTAACATTAAATTATTTAAAAAAACTTTAAGGCTTAAGCCAGGAGAATCTAAAACTTTAATAATATACAGGGGGTTTTATTTAAAAACAACAATTTTGCAACATCCTGTGTAATATTAAAAAAATTTAAAAAGCAAACACTATAAACATCCATATAACACAAAAGTGAAAGTTTTTAAAAGTCACGTATTTTGGCCACAATATTCGGTGTCGTGTATTATGAGTATATCTCATCTCAATTATATCTCATAGTTTAAATTTACTAATGATAGTTATACTAATTATTTTGTAGTAAAAACTTCACTACAAACATTTTTTGTTTTGTTTTAATGTGAAATAGTGTACATTTTTGTTAAATTATTTAAACAAATAAATAATTAAGTATTTTCAATAAGATTGCATTTGATTTTTAAATCATAAAAATATTTAATTTATTCAATTAAAGATTAAAAAAATTATTTTTCGTTTAAAATCAATTCTTAAGCATAATTTTATGACATTTGTTTTGTGACAGATAATTAAGTTTTCTTTTACAATTAAATATAATTTTTTTTATTTGAATTTTTTTTAATTAAATTTGTCGTGTTCAAGAATTAAACAAATATTTTCTTTTTAAATTTAATTACAAAAAAAACGCTTTTGGTTTTAAATTTCTTTAAATGCTGTTTTAAATGATACGTTAATTTTAAAGATAACATTTTTAATTTCGTTAGAATAATTTCAATTTCAATTTTAGTTTGTATAAAACATTTGTGCCAAATAAAAAACTATGAAATGGCGGATTTATAAGTAAAAATATTTTATAAATGTTTAAAAACAAAATAATTAAAAATAAAAAGATTATATATTAAATTACAAATTAAATACGTAATATTATTGTTACTTTTGTATCATTATTTTGTACTAAAGTTTCGAAAATATATTTATTATTTATTTAATATATGTATACATTTTATGTGCTAAAAAAATATTGTGTAAAATAATAAAAATTAACATTATTAAAACATCAATATTTTAATTATGAAAGAATAGGCTTTATTATTTCATAAACAACACTTACCATTTATTTTCTTAAAAGGATTTTCCGAGCACTCAACTGTGTAGTTGTTTAGTTGCTTTCTCATTAGCTATTTTAAGTAGATCTACATTTTATGCTTTTTCCGCTCTTAACTTTAATTATCCTTTTGCAGAATAATATTTTGCTTTCGAATTACAACACCTGATGTTTTTTTGGGTCTACTAAATCATGTTAGAAAATTATTTATTTGTGATAGTTAATTATAAGTTTTATTGTTAATTTAGAATGACTATGAGTTATATAGAAACGGATGTAACTTTCAGGATTTATAAAAAATCGAGTCTGAAATAAGGAAATAACGGATTATGCATGGATTTATTTCGCACGCAAACGCTTCGTTTAGAATTCATTAAGTAAATATTTCTGTTGTCCTCGAAACTGTAAATTAAAGGACGCGTATTTTATTTATAGCGTTATGCTGTAACAGCACGTCAATAATACTACGCTGAAGCATTTTTCAGCTCTTCGTTATTGCTGATGACGAGACACCTGCACGAATAACGTTCTATTATTAAAACAACGCACACGTATAGTTTTTTTATAGGTTTGAAAATTCTTTTTATAACAATCATTATTTAAATTATTTTAGTAATGATATTGAGATGTTAAAAAACGTCAGTATTAAAAAAACGAACTGATTCTTTTGTTTTTTTTTATGTTGATTTTGTTACAGAAACTTTTCCATGTAGATTTTATGTTTGTTTAAACATTTGGTTGTTTGTTAATTTGTCGTGTTTTTGTAAATAATGTTGCAAACTACAATAAAATATGCATTTTTATTGCTGTAATAATTATATACCTCATTAACAGAAACAGGTTTTAGAGCAATCTTAAGAATAATATAAAATACCTAGTTTCAATACTTCTAAGCGTTATACATAACTTTTATATATAATAATTGGAAATAGCTGTTTTTTTTAATTATGTTTATTAGTATTATGTATGAAGAGTTTTTATTTTCTATAAAACAGCAACTTTTTTTTGGTATTTTTTATTTTTGAAATATTGGTTAACGTTTCGCCTCCCAAAATTACATAAAGACAATTACCGATTACGACCAATCATTACTACATACATCAGTCCGATTTATAATATTTTGAAATACCTTTTAAACATATTAAGGTATGTAACCATCTTAAATAAAAATATTTATAAAAATGCTTGGATTCTTAAACAAAAAAATAGCAATTTAAAAATACCTCACAACCATATTTTTGTATCATTCGACATCGCATCAATGTACACAAACAAACCACAAGAATTAGTTTACTCATCCATTACAAAAAATTGGAAAAACATAATAAAACACACTTATATCCCTGAAACTAAATTTATTAAAGCGATAAAATTAATACTAAACTATACAGTTTTCACTTTTCAAAATAAAATTTATTCACAAACACAAGGACTCGCAATAAGCCAACTCAATGAAATGGAGACGAAAGTAGTTTATTCTTGTGCCCAAAAAACGAAAAAGTTCATGCTCTAAGAACGTGTAAAAATTTATACGACGTCTAAAAAGAGAAGAAGGAAAAAAAACATAAAAGTGCTTTTTGTATTTTCGGCTGATGGCAAGATGTTGAATCAGATGGTTGTATTTCCATATGTAAGGATTCTATCTTATAGCTGCCGTACCTCCTGAGTGGTTTATTGCAAAGTCAGATACTGGATGGATGCGATCAGATGCTTTTCATGATTATATAGAAAATCGTGTTGTTAAATGGCTACATAACGAAACTGTTACTGGACCTGTTTTGCTTGGTCATAAATCACACCTAACGATGGAATTAATTCAATTTTGCGATGAAAATCAGATAATATTGTATACTATACCGCCAAATACTACACACATTCTGCAGCCAACAGATGTGAGCATTTTTAAACTTTTGAAAACGTAAAACAGCGTAGTCGTAGTCCGAGAATGTGAATAGAGTATAAACAAACAGTATAAATAATGCATTAAAAAAATCGAGTTTAATAAATCTGAGGCTAAACGCCATATCGTAGAAACGAAAATACGTACTAGTTAATTCATATGCAAAATTTGTTTTCTACCCTTTTGACTGCGATGCTGTGGATTACAGCAAATGTGTACAGAATCAATTAGAAACACTGCAGGGAAACAAAGATCAAAATGTACGTCATGAGATTACTATCCACGATTTGGAGAGAACAGAAAGGGTTTTATTAAACTTACAACCCAGATAAGAAGCAAAAGGGAATTATTGCATTTTCAGATATCGTTACTTAGATACAATTTATGAGAAGACATTGCGAACCAAAGATATCTACACAAACCTATAAAGTAGCCAAAAATAGTGAATTAAGGCTACTCGATGAGGAGGAAACAAATAATATTGTAACGGAAATGTATAATAATGCAATAAGACAAAAATTTATGTGAAAATAGACTGGAACCTCCCCAAGCGTTGAACCTTATGATAGAGATGAAAGATACGGATTTTCGCGAAGAATTTGAGAAAATACTTTCACCTAACAATAAGCGTCATGATATAGAAATTATTAGTACATCTACAATTATCGACAACCAAGATAGTTCCATTTTTGGAACAAGTGTACCCAAGCAACACATTGGTATAAAAAACGTCTAAATGTCCGGCTAATAGACGTTTATTAGACATTAAAACGTTTTTAAACGCGTTATTAACGTTTATTAGACGGACATTTAGACGTTTTTTGTACCAATGTGTTGTTTGGGTATCCTCTGTTACTGTAAATAAAAATCAAATAAATAACTATTACGCAATAGGCGCTAAAACACTTAAGTCTGAGTCCTATAATAGAAGAAAAAGGAAGGATTTTCTATAACAACAAAATTAATATATTACAGAACATTTACTTCCCGAGGAAAGAAATTAACCCTATTACTATGACATCGAACAAAGCCAATACGGAACAACAACCTGCAACAATATCATCTGAAGTATCAGACTGTTTTTAAAATGGAAATCTGACTCAAAAGAAAAATTAGAAGCAGAAAAAACGAGAAAAAAGAAATTCGTTGTGACATGTTCAAAGTCATACTATTTATCCTGCACCAATTTTCATGCATTAGATTATCGTGATGATAAATATAACACGATTATATGTAAATTATGTTCAAACAAATTATGATAATTCCTAGGTACCTACGCATTCCTGATGTTTTTTCAATTTATTTTTTTGGGCGATTATTGGTGTATAAAAGGTTGGACACAGGTCATCTAGCGGCCGACTACTGTGATAAGTAGCTACTTCAGGAAATTTAATCAATGGCACCTACTACGTGTAAAACTCACAAAACTGTACTCTTAATTTCAAGTTCTTCTAAATGAAAATGTTTGTTAAGAAGTCGATCTTTGTCGCGGTCACCCTACTTTTATACAATAAAAGTATTGAGATTAGATCTTGTGGAAACCGAAATTGTTTTCTGCTGGAAATTTGTGGGTTTTGGTTTTACGTTTTTTTAATTTTTATTTTTTGTTGTATGTGGTGTTACTACGTAGTTCTCTTTTCTAAATCTTCTTAGTTGTAGCTATAGAAATTTAATGGAACTACAATTTGTGTGTTAAAACAACTTTATGGTTCTTAACTGTCATAAATTTTAATTTTTCGCTAATGTAAACCGTCTTACAGTTTTTTTCGCACTTATCAACATAAACGTAAAATTATTTTTGAGAGATTTTGAGACTTTGGGGGTCTCGTAGTCTGTTCGAGCAATAAAATGTATTAAACTCGTTCCTGCTTAAATTGGGCGTTTTTTCTCTCGTTTCACTTCGGTTTAAGATTGCTTTCTTTTTTGTTCAAAATACTGAATTTTTTTGTTGATTATTTTTTTCGATTTTTATTATCCATAAGTTTATGTTTATCGTTTAAATGTTGAAATTATAGTTTTATTGTTGATTTTTGTTATACATGCAGTGATATATGTCTTAATTTTTATTCAAATGACATAAATATAAATTTGCTCATTATCCGTTACAGTACTACCAAGACGGAGCATCACTTACGAATCGTACTTAAGCTATTTGCTCTAAAATAATTTTCTTCTTATGTTTTCTTTTACGCACAGTAGTGCTTTGAGTTTTAATCTTAATTTATGTTCATGTGTATTTTTATTTGTAATTTATAGATACTATGGAACGCTACTACTGCCTTTGCTTTATTTTTATGCTTTTACGGGCTTAAATTATTCGCTTAGTTGCTGTACTTCCAGTGCCGTCAAAATAGATAAAATCGAATTTGGGTTACATTTTATTTATACGCATTCAAATATTGTCCATGTTCTACAATTGCTGACCTAGTGATTGGCGATTACGAAACAGATATAATTAAAGAATTTAAAGAAATCACTCTCTACCAAAGATATGTTGATGATACTTTAATAATTATTTACAAAAAAATATACAAAAACGTACTTTCAAAATTTAACAACATTCATCCACTAATAAAATTCACTTATGAAACAGAAAAAAATAATTTTTTTAGATTTAACTCTCGTACACATCAATGACAGCAAAATATACACAAACTGGAACAGAAAAAAGACAAAAGCAGAACGTTACATACATTAGAATTCATGCACACCTAAACCATACAAAAAAGCTGTTATCTTTGCACTAATTGATCGTGCAATAATACTCACAAAATTTAATAAAAATCAAAAAAATACTCATAAATAATAATTATCCAATAGAATTTATTAACAAAAACATCAATACACGCCTAAAACATATTAAATTTAACAACAATCCAAATAATAAAAACGTAGAATTACAACACTATTGCTTAGGCAATAACTTTAATAATAACTTAACTCAAATTAAAGAATATATCAGTTTACCATACACTCCAAATCTATCTGAAAAATTAAAAAAAATTTAAACAAATTACAATTTTACTATCAGTTTCAAAAACACAAACATTTTAAAAAAATATATCTTTACTAAACTAAAAGACCGTTACAAACAAGTTACAACTCAAATTTAATCTACAAATCATCCTGGCAAAATTGCTCAGCGATTAAATAGGACAAACAAAACAACTACTTAAAAACAAAATCTAACAACACAAAAATTCTGTCAAAAACCAACATTTAAATCTGGACAACACAAAAATAGCTCCAGCAGAACATTCCATAAATCACTTCCACAACTTTGATTATCAAAATCCAAAAATATTACATTTTGAAAAAAATACATTTAAAAGATCAATGCTAGAAATGATTGAAATAAAACTTAATAAAAACTCAATTCACTACCGCAGTGATATACAAAATTCAAGTAAAATTTATTTCAAACTAGTTAATTATTAATACATCTTACCAAATTAATATTTACTTTCATTCAAAATCAAAAATTTTTTTCCAAAAATTTAATATAACCTTCACCTAGAAAATAACACATTTTGCATGCACAATAATCATTATATTACTTTATACATATATCTACACACACAGATACAAGCAAACACGATAAATACATTAAAAAAATTTTTTTTAATAAAGTTATAATTAAAAAAAATAAATTTCAATTATGTTTTATTAAAAAAATACAGAGATGCAAACTACACTCCAATAAAAAACAAAAAAAATTGGTATAAAATTTATAATTTAATTAAATGATTAACATTATTATAAAATTTGGTAAGTACTTCAGTCTATTAATTATCTAATCCAATTTAACACTCAGCTTGAAACAAACATATTTAAAATTTTTTTAACTTCTAAGTTTAAATTTGTCGTGTTAATGTAATCAATTTTTATAATTATAACAAATTTTAATATATATTTTTTTACAGAATAAAATGTTACAAATAATGGTTTTGAAAAAGCCTACATGTTAGGCGAAACGGCAACCAATATTTTAAAAATAAAAAATACAAAAAAAAGTTGCTGTTCTATAGAAAATAAAAACTCTTCATACATAATACTAAGCTATACATAACATTTGTTTTTATTGATTCACTGATTAATTAAATGTCGTAAGCTGTTAGTGATAGACAGTGAAAATGGACATGTACAGGTAGAAATTAAAGAACGTGGTTGCAGTCTAAGAAAAAATCCTACTCATAAGCGGGCAATAAACATTTAAATCTTACAAGTAAATAAATACTTTTTACGTATTGAAAACTTAAAACATTTTTTTTTATTTTTATCGTTTTCTTAATAGTTTAATATTTAGATTATTACGTAGGTATTGCTGGTTAATTTGGAGATCTAATGGTTGCATAAAATGTATACAACAAATTAGTAAACGAGTAATTTACGGGAAAGTGCCAATTTAAAATAAATTAACATTATCGAACAAATATTTTTTAAATAGAAAAATACTTCAATTGTCTGCTTCACGTTTCCTTATGAATAGTGACTATAAATATAAATAAATTCATTTATTAATCTAAATTAGTCCACTAGTCAAACATAGTACTTAACATTGGTATGTCATTATTCTAAATAGTTTTCCCTAATTACCTAATATAAAATCCATTTTTTGAACTATTTTCCATATTCAGACACAGATTTAATTTTATTTTCCCATAAATCTAAAATACAAAATAAAATAAGCAAACAACGTTTCCAAGTTCAGAAAGGAACATGAATTATCCGGAAAAAGAAAAAAATAAGAGAAAACAGTAAGCTTTATTGTAGTATACTGAAACAAGATAAAGATGGTTCTATGATAAACTTAAAAAAACACTGGTTATAAAACCAAAATGCAAATGTGTATTAAAAAGGAACAGTTTTATAAAATATCTTTCGATCAGTGATCTCGAAACCCATCGTATTTTTGAGTCATTTTGACAAATAAACCGAAAAAAAGAAACAAAATCGACAGAGAACAAAGCTTGGAATATTTTTTACGATTACCTAAGTTTGCCAGCAGAGTGCAACTTTTCAAAAGTTTTGTAAATGTTTGCTGCAATTTTTAGATTCTTTATTAATTGTAGAGTTACCTTACTTTAGATCAACATCTTAAAAAAAATACCTTATGGCTGAATCTTTACGAATTTTATGTCAAAGACTAGTTGAAATAAAAGCTAAACAAAAACCTTTGTCCATAGCAACGTTTTCTAAAACATTTTATAAAGAAAACTTTGGACTTTTTTGGTTTAAGAAAAACGCAATAAGTGCGTTTGGTATAATTGAACAAATTTTGGAGGAAAAATTTAATAAGCACATTCACAGAAAATAGAAGCAAAGACAGAAGGTAAAGGTACGTATTCACAGGAAAAACAAAATTTTGCACATTATACTACAAGACAAAGTTCCAAGTACATAATTTGTGTTTTAATTATCTATCAAATTCTCTTGTTTTATTTGGAACGAATGTAAAAGAACTTTTGATTTTGAAGAATTTCTAAGTACTTGGATGCATTTTATAGAACAGAAATTTTTTTCTAGTATCTTCCATTCTGTAGAAGAGATTGATAAAAGATTAATCATAATAATGCTGCGGGTATCAAAACAGAAACGCTATTATGGCCAATGTTTTGTTTAATGTAGACAATGACTCATAACGTAAATCTATTAGCAAATTATGTATCTACATATATGTCTAAACACAAAACAAAAACCTGCTCTCTACAGTATAAAATATTTAAACTGTAATTTTTTCAAAAATCTAAACTTAATTCAGGGTTATAAAACAATTCGTCTAGGAAGAGATAAAGGTGATTTGAAAGTAACAGATATCGGGGCTTTAAGATACACACCTAAAGGTTAAATTTTATATAAATTCTTGATCAATTGAAAACAATTTCTCAACGAAAAAACAACAAATTTAAATCACAATATTGAGACCAACTGAAGTGACTACAACTGGAAAGACCTAAAATAACTGCTAAAAAATAAGAAGACCTTTAAGCAATTGAAACGACTGTGCCGGTAGAATACTAAAAATTTTATGGCAATCTTCTCCATGAATAGCGTTATTATTGTTTTTATACTTTTTCTAATAATAGAATTTTGATGAGTTAATACGTGTTTGATTGTATTTTCCTAGTACAACCGCCGTCTTGGCAGAACAACATATCCACCCAATATGATTACTTCCAAAAACGCCTTCATTACTTGAAGAATTATATTTCCAATTTTATATTTACGGAAAGCGTATTAGTTGCGTGTACCATCAACTCTAGACTATGATCATTAACAGTAATTTAAACTAAAGCAAGAGATGATTGTTTAATTGTTTCAGAATTTTTCGCGTGCCAGTTAGCATAGATTGGTTTCAAATCGGCAACAATCCAAAAACAAATTTTCTTTTTCTAAATTCTTCTAAACTTCTAAATTAAAGATGAGACTAGCACATTTACATTAAAATCAAAATCATTTTTATTGGAAAAAATGCAGTTAGATGGAAAGCGCAATTACATTTTAGCATTAGCTCGTAGTTGATTTGCCTGCACCTCATCTTCATCCTTTGAACCCGCATCGGTGATATAGCCGTTTCGAGTGCCAAAACAGTAACATTGGCTTCTGTATATGTTAATCCACGATTTTCATCTTCCAGTATTCCTATTACATTGTGAAGAATTAAATTCTTACACTATATTAGTTTAGTAGCGAATATTCCCAACATCCTAAATCTAGAACGCAAACATTTAAACTAACATGAATCGCGTGCACAACAATATTATTTTGGGTTTTTGTGCTCATATTGCTTATTTGGACATTAGTAATATATTTTATAATCACTATAATAAAAATATAATTTATCAAACTTATCCATTTCCACAATGCATGTGTCAATTTCAAAAACGGTAACAAATCAGTAAAGCATGGTACTACAACATTATCCTTTACTATAGATAACAAATTTTATTTTTTACGCTGTTTTAGAAACAAGGAAAGCACTATCACTAGTATAATAATCAAAAAAATTGTATTACCCCTGTGACCGGTATCCTGCATTACTATAATACAATAAATAATTGTTTTGATTGTATTTTTCAGAAATGTCAATTAGGAAGATTGAAATATTTTAGTTTTTTATTTATTTACTGTTTTTGGTTTTTAAGCCGCTGTTATAGTCTCAAAATTTGAATTGGTTGGTTTATCATTTATTATATGTGAATTACAATAACCCTTAATTATTGTAAGAGTAATTGCAGTTTTTATTTTAATTTATAATTTAGTAGAAATATAGCATCAAATTAGTAAGTTTCTCTAAAAAACTATTTCTTGTTGATAATTCCTCCACGAGTGTTAATTTGAAATCCAAAATCATTGCGAAGTTAGCACGTGATTTTAGTGTTTGAGTAATTGCTCAAATGTTTATGATTTCACGATCTACTGTGGGACGTATCCAAATTAAGTGGTGTTGCAAGCATTAGATGAACAGGACTATCGGTAGTAGAAGACAAAGAGTGTTTACGGTGTCCCAGGATGTTGCGTTAGTGGCATATGCTACTCAAAATCGTTTTACAACATTCTAAAATGCTCTAGCCGACGTCAAATTTTCGGAATGCCAATTAACCGCACGGGCAAAACTGCTAGGAATTTTTAAGATATTACGTTAATCAACCGCTAGATTTTTGAAATTGTGTTGTTTTTATCGACAAAAAACAGAAATTTTAGACAACGTTATGCTGCCTTCTATTCAAACTTTGTATCCGGAGAACGATTACATCTTTTAACAAGTGAATTTCTTTAATACTTAAAGTTATCTTAATTTGTCCACTATTACGATATGCATATCAAACAATAATCTCTTATTTAAAAAAATAAGAAACGTTTAGGGTCAAACTGTTCGTTCGATCTGAGAACAATTAATTGCCGCTATTGAAACTGGGAAAACATGGAAAAGAAAGGATGAATAATAATGAGAAGAAAATAATAGAGTTTTGCTAACTAAATTACTTAAAAATTGGAAATACTTACTAGAGACAAACATTAGAGGATAGATATACATTTGCAGCGGAAGAGAAAAGCGCTAGAAGTATAGTTGATCACATAGTATATACAGATGAAATGGAAAATAGAATAAGTCAGATTAAAACAATACCAGAGACGGAAATGAACACATAACACAGATTAGAAACAGCAATAATTAAGAACACGGATCTAGTATGAGAAAAGCCAAAAGAAAATGAAAAAATACTAATACAGTAAACAGGTCCAAATGGAAGGAAATTGAACACTTGTGACCTGCGTTTGAATTTCGTTGTAAAAGTCACCGTAAGTTTTTTTTTGTTGTGTGTTTCGATTTATTAATTTAGTATTAGCATCAAGAACGTTTTGTTTATTGTTTGTGTGGTTTGAGTTTAATGATATTTCAATTTGCTTTCAATCGTTATTGAAATTTTCTTTTAAATGCATACAGATCCGTAGTTTTGTTTTTGATTTAGTACGTTATTTGGTTATCTTTGTAGAATACCAATTCAATATAATTTACGACTTCCTTTGTGGAATGTAAGTTGATACATTTTTCTTGGTAATTACACTTTGATTAAGCCAGCTGCAGTAATGCAAGTCTCAGCGTTCTTGTGTGAACCAAAGTCTACGTGCAAAAACGCATGCGACTAATTATAATTTTCATCTTTGTTTTTCTCGTTTGTTCAATGTGTTTTCTTTTACCACGAATTGACTGCGCACATGCAAATTAGCTAAGTAGGGGATAGGAAGAGTTGAAAGATTTAGATTTTTTGGCATTATTCGATCGTGGGTCGTGACGACAAATACCGATTACCGTAAGATGTAGAGAGAGTAGGGTAATTTACCCTCTGACGTTATGTAGAACCGCGGAAGTTTGTCAGAAATCGTGAAAATTAAGGTGGTGGAGGAAAATGTTACTTTTCTTCAAATTTCGTATAGTACGGCTTGTGTAAAATTCGTGATTTCTGAACTGTTACGTTTGTGGGGTTTAATGTTGTGGTGGTATATGATTAAATCCGAAATTCGCCTTTGGCGGTTATAAAATTAAATTGTGAGATATATCTTCCGTCGTTGTTCTATTGTTTGGGAAGCAGCTAAAGTCCATCCAAGGTGTAAGCTTTCAAAACCACTGGACCAAAGTTCAGCCGGTGTCACCAAATAAGAATTAAGGTATTTATCGATTTTGTTGTTTGATCGTGCAGTGTCCCGCGATTTAAAAATGCAGTAAAAGCTTTCAATTTTTTTTTTAAGTCAATTGAAATTACGACTAACGTTGAATTTAATTATTTCAATGAACACGTATAGTGTTTGCGCAAAATTAAAATCAATTAACTTTGTTTTGTGCGTTGAGAAGTGATTCGTATTTCGAGTATATGATAATGTAACGACTTATAAACTATATTTTGTTTAGTTCGAATTAAAGTTCGGACATATATATGTTATAACTGTATTGTTTTTTTTTTTTGTGTGTGTTATTTTATTTGTTTGTTATAAATATGCGGTCAAGATCTTGAGATTTAATTATATTTGACGTCGAATTAACGCTATTGTAGTAGCATTTTTTTTTATAAATTTTAATGTAATGTTGTGTGTGTAAATTATTCATTTTTGTTTGCTTAAGATTATTTCTTTTCTTTTATTCAAATTTATTTGATATCAATTAGTACTTGTTATTTTATTTTGTCTTGGTTTTAAATTTTCAATCAATAAATGTTAAATTGTTAAATGTAAAGAGCTTTTATTCATTTAGCCGCCGCATACGTAAATTTTTGTTTTAGTGTTTTTCAGAATTGTTACAACCCAAGGTAAGTTCTGGGGTTGTAACCAACCGGATGAGCTTTCAGGTAATCAGGGGTTTGAAAGCTTCCCCTTATAGAAATCCTTGATTGGCGCCCTTATCGATTATTTGACGATTTTACCGTTCTAGTTCCATTTTTACGACGATCGCGTTTCCAATTTTTCACGGAATTTTAAATAAAACCCACCCTTCTCCATTGAGCTAGTGGCACAACCCCCCGTTTATGTTACTACATTGCAGGCAGTGACTTTGTGTTAATTTTGGAATGTAACATAAATAATTTGGCGCCCAACGTGGGGCCTTTTTCGAATTTTAGTTTGCCTGTTAAGTTTCGTGATTTTTGGAAGATTTTACCGTTTTGTAATTACATTTTAAAATGGGTTACAAATTGATTGTTGATCGTTTATCGCATAACGAATTACGTTATGAAATTTTGATTAGAGGTGGTGATGCATCTTTAGGTGTTGTCGTATTACGAGGTTTACTCAAGAATTTTCTTATTGAAGAAGCTACCGGAAAAATATCTCGTCCCGTGTATCCGTTCGATTTTAATGCAGATAAGTTAGCGATTCGTGAAGGTATCGATGAGCTTAGAAAATTAATCGATTCATTGAAAATTACTCCGACTACAAAAATTTCTTCTACAATTGAAACCAAAATTAAATATTTGTTAAACCGTATTGGCAATTCAATTCCTATTCAAGGTGACGATTCTCAAGTTAAAGATGAGTTTCTAAAAGATTTAGTTGTTTTAATTTCGCAGTACGAACTTTTGGATAAGCAAATTGTTGTTTCAAATCCGTCTACTTCCGCCGATGAAGTCATCGAACCTGTCGTTCAGCCTTCTTTAGTAGTGGATAACGCTTTACCGACGTCTTCTGCTGTTAGTCAAAATTTTGTTAGTCATGTTAAAAGTGTTTCAGTTTCAAAATGGAACTTAAAGTTTTCAGGTGACGCAAAGTCAATTTCATTGAACGCATTTTTAGAGCGAGTTGCCGAACTTCAATTATCGCGTAACGTTTCAAGCCATCAGTTATTTTTGGAGTGTACTGATCTTTTTACAGGTCATGCATTGATTTTTGTTAGATCTATTCGTAGTTCAGTTAATTCTTGGGAAGACTTAGTTAAGTTTTTACGCGAACAATTCCAGCCTACCGATTATGACGAACGACTTATTGAAGAAATTAAGCGTCGCACTCAAGCTAATGATGAACCAATGGGTATTTACGTTGCAATTATTCGCAACATGTTTTCACGTCTCGATGAGCCTTTTTCTGAAGAAAAACAGTTAAAGATTTTATTAAGAAATATTTCTCCCGTTTATCAAACTCAGCTTGGTTTGTCGTCAGTTACTTCAATTGACGAGTTAATTAGATTTGGTCGTATTATCGAGGACCGCATGCAAGCTATTGAGGCTTACACGCCTCCATCTCGTAGAAAGCAGGACATGGAGCCTGATCTAGCTTACGTAACATCTCACGTTAAGGACATTGCCGTTTCTCGTTCTTCAAATAACGTTAGTAGTGGTGAAAAATCTACACCACCTGTTAGACAACATTTACGATTACCGTCTTCGAATATCGCACCTTCTTCACGAAGGTTAGCTATCGTTAATGCGCCTGCTTCTTCTAATCGAAGTAGTCCGCAATTGTGTTGGAATTGTAGGAAGCCTAACCATCGAGCTGCTTCTTGCAAAGAACCTAAGAAAGGTTTATTTTGTTATCGTTGTGGAAAACCTAACGTTACGGTCCGCACTTGTTCTAAGTGTTCGGGAAACGAGTAAAGGACGTACTAAGAAGCCGTTTAGTGACGTCAGAGGTTAAAGTTAAATCGGCTGTCTATTTTAATAGTTTACATTCTTCGAAGAAAAAGAGTTTTGATAAGAATAGAGTTGTTTTAGACTATGTTTTAGAGTCTGCTGAGTCTGACGAAAGACCTTTTGTCTACGTTAAAGTTTTTGGTCACGAAATTTTAAGTTTATTAGATAGTGGCGCTTCTCGCACTATTGTTGGTTCTAAGGGTTGGGAAATTTTTAGTCAATTAGGTTTGAAGTTAAATAAGTCAGTTAAAGTTAATTGTATTGTCGCTAATGGTAAATCAGTACAAAGTTTAGGTTCACTTCTCGTCCCAATCGAAATTAAAGGAAAAATTGTTGTTTTAGAAGTTTTAGTTGTTCCTGACGTTCCGCATAATTTAATTTTAGGCGTTGATTTTTGGAAACAAGCAGGTATCGTTCCTGATCTTAGAAAAGGTGAGTGGCGTTTCGAAAATATGGACACCATTTCACAATTGGAAGATAAAGATTCCGTTATTCAGTCTCGTCTCGATCTTTCTTCAGAACAGCTCAATCAGTTAGACAGTTTAGTTAGTAATCACTTTTCTTCTACGAATAAAAATTTTGGATGCACCAACTTGATCGAACATCAGATCAAGACTACTTCCGAACCAATTAAGCAACGGTATTACCGAGTTTCGCCGTTTATCCAGAAACAAATCGATCTGGAGTTAGAAAAGATGTTGAAGTTAGGCGTTGTAGAAAAATCAAACAGCGCTTGGTCGAGCCCGATCTTATTGGTGAAGAAGAAAGACAACTCGTATCGCTTTTGCGTGGACTTTAGAAAAGTCAACAAAGTTACCGAAAAGGACGCTTATCCTTTACCTTACGTTTCGTCTATTTTAGATCGTCTTCGTGACGCTAAGTTCATTTCATCTCTCGATATTAAGTCCGCTTATTGGCAGATTCCTTTAAGCGAAGAGTCTAAGCAGTATACCGCTTTTACAGTTCCGAACCGTGGGTTATTCCAATTCACGCGCTTACCGTTTGGTTTAGCTAACGCACCAGCTTCTTGGCAGAGGTTGATTGATCGAGTTTTAGGTCCCGAATTAGAACCTTACAGTTTTGTTTATTTAGATGACGTCATTATTTGCGCTCCTTCCTTCGAGAAACACATGGAAGTGTTAACTGAAGTTCTTCGTCGCCTTAGAGAGGCTAATTTGATGCTAAGTAAAGACAAATGTCATTTTTGTAAACCTGAACTTAAGTATCTTGGTTTTATCGTCAATTCTACTGGTTTGTCGGTTGACCCGGAAAAGGTCGATGCAATTTTGCGTATTCCAGTTCCCACTGGTGTCGCTGAAGTGAGAAGAATTATAGGCATGGCCTCGTGGTATCGCCGATTTGTACCAAATTTTTCGACCATTATCGCTCCATTGACGTCTCTGTTAAAGAAGAATTCCAGCTTTAATTGGACTAGTGATTGTGATGAAGCATTTCAGATCATTAAAAATTGTTTAGTTTCCGCACCTATTTTGTCTTGCCCTGATTTCAATGTTCCGTTTACAGTTCAAACTGACGCTTCTGATTTTGGTCTCGGTTCAGTTCTTACACAGTTTATCGACGGTGAAGAACGTGTCATTTGTTACAATAGTAGGTCGCTCACAAAGTGTGAACGCAAGTATTCAACTACCGAAAAGGAATGTTTGGCTGTCCTGTGGTCTATTGAAAAATTACGCCCCTATCTTGAGGGAACCACTTTCACTGTAGTTACCGATCACGCATCATTAGTCTGGTTACACAATTTAAAGGAACCTACCGGTCGTCTAGCACGATGGGCTGTTAGACTGCAGCAATTTGATTTTACGATTATTCATCGTAAAGGAAAGGATCATGTCGTACCTGACGCACTATCTCGTTCAGTACCGGCTATCGACAATATTACTACCGATTGTGACACTACCGAACCTAAGTCTTCGGACAAATGGTTAACGAAACTTATGGAACGTGTACGTTCAAAACCTAACGCTTTTCCACAGTGGAAAATTAGTAACGGAAAGCTATTTAAGCATGTTACCGTAGACTATCCCGATCTTCGTTCTGAGAATGACAATTGGAGAGAAGTTGTGCCTAAGTCAAAACGACTTGAAATATTGTCAAAGTTTCACGATGAGCCTACCGCTGGACACCTTGGTATCTTTAAGACTCTCGAACGAATAGTTCCGCTTTATTACTGGCCTAAGATGAAGGCTGACGTTATTCGTTACATCAATGGTTGTAAAGTTTGTATCACGCATAAGCCAGAACAGAAACGTCCTGCTGGCCTTATGACCCGTCATCCTGTTGTGGACAAACCTTGGCAGTTGATCTCTACCGATCTTGTTGGACCATTACCGCGATCTAAGAGTGGTTATTCATATATCCTTGTGGTTGCAGATTATTTTTCGAAATTTGTTTTATTTTTCCCGTTACGTTCCGCTACTGCCGCAGCAGTTACTAAACGTCTTGAAGAAGATGTATTTTTAATGTTTGGAGTTCCTCAGTATCTTTTGTGTGATAACGGCACACAGTTTCGTAGTTCAGAATTTACAAAAATGGTTTCGTCATATAAGTCTAAAATTATTTTTAACGCTAATTACCATCCACAAGCGAATCCAACTGAAAGAGTCAACCGAGTCATGAAGACAATGCTATCGTCATATATCGAAGACAACCATCGACATTGGGATAAGTATCTTGCTAAAGTAGCATGTGCTATTCGTACCGCTGTACATGAAGTCACCGGCTTAACGCCGTTTTTCGCCAATTTCGGACGTGAAATCTGTCTCGACGGATCACGTCATGGAAAAACTACCGATTCAGACACTATCGACGATCTAGCTTTTTGCTGATCGTACCTTTGGCCGAAAGAGGCCCAGCTTTTAGAGAAGTTTACGTCGACATTAAGAATCGCTTGAATGCCGCTTATGTCCGCGCTAAACATTATTACGATTTACGTCGTCGTCCAGCACCTTTTGAGGTGGGAGACACAGTGTGGCGAAAGAATTATGTCCTTTCTGATGCATCTCGATATTTCTCGGCCAAACTGGCACCTAAGTTTATCGGTCCGTTCTACGTGAAACGGAAAGTTTCGTATCAGACCTATGAGTTGTCTGATGACACGGGAGCATCTAAAGGCATATGGAACGCCAAGGACTTAAAGTTAAACCCGACTGGGAATAAATAGTTTTAGGTTTTATCGTTTGAGTATTATTCTATCGTATTGTCGTTTATTTAGGTTAGTTAGTTTCGTTTTTGGGTTCCGTGTAGAGACGGACTAAGAATATTTCTCTACAGTGGGGACACCACTTGTCGTAAGAGGCGACTAAACAACGGTTCTTTCATTTCCATTTTTCTTTCTTCTGCTATCTTGTCTGTCCTTATCTTTTATTTCTGTAGTGTTTGTGGCTAGGTGCCATCGCTCGGTGAGGACTTTCGTTGTGGGAAAAACGCAATGCGCGGATCGCGTGAAGCGCAGCGCGCCCTCTTCGTCTGTACCGCATCGGGTGATCTGTGTCGAACCCAAACATATACTACCCTTCCTTTAGGTTTAGTTTCTTTTTCGTTCTTCGTGGGTGTTTCTGATCGAAAGATCGGATTTCTTTAGAGTTAGTTAAATAAACTATGAAGAAGTCATATCTTTCAGGTTTTCGTTCCGTTTAGTTTCGTTAGGGGTTCTCGAGGATTGCGAGATCGCGAGAGCCATAGGTTTAGTTTCGTTTTATTTTTGCGTTAGTAGTTACATTGTCGTTTATGGTTCCGTTGTGGTGGGTTGGGGTCATTTGGTCAAACCACAACGGCTGGGTCTCGTTTTTTTTTTTTTTGTCGTTTTGTGACCATGTGAGGGTTGGGTTTTGGGTTTTCATTTGTTTGTTTTTTTTTTGTTGTTTGTCTATTTTTAGAGTGATTTAAGAAATCCCTCTTTAAGTAGGGGAGGTGTGACCTGCGTTTGAATTTCGTTGTAAAAGTCACCGTAAGTTTTTTTTTGTTGTGTGTTTCGATTTATTAATTTAGTATTAGCATCAAGAACGTTTTGTTTATTGTTTGTGTGGTTTGAGTTTAATGATATTTCAATTTGCTTTCAATCGTTATTGAAATTTTCTTTTAAATGCATACAGATCCGTAGTTTTGTTTTTGATTTAGTACGTTATTTGGTTATCTTTGTAGAATACCAATTCAATATAATTTACGACTTCCTTTGTGGAATGTAAGTTGATACATTTTTCTTGGTAATTACACTTTGATTAAGCCAGCTGCAGTAATGCAAGTCTCAGCGTTCTTGTGTGAACCAAAGTCTACGTGCAAAAACGCATGCGACTAATTATAATTTTCATCTTTGTTTTTCTCGTTTGTTCAATGTGTTTTCTTTTACCACGAATTGACTGCGCACATGCAAATTAGCTAAGTAGGGGATAGGAAGAGTTGAAAGATTTAGATTTTTTTGGCATTATTCGATCGTGGGTCGTGACGACAAATACCGATTACCGTAAGATGTAGAGAGAGTAGGGTAATTTACCCTCTGACGTTATGTAGAACCGCGGAAGTTTGTCAGAAATCGTGAAAATTAAGGTGGTGGAGGAAAATGTTACTTTTCTTCAAATTTCGTATAGTACGGCTTGTGTAAAATTCGTGATTTCTGAACTGTTACGTTTGTGGGGTTTAATGTTGTGGTGGTATATGATTAAATCCGAAATTCGCCTTTGGCGGTTATAAAATTAAATTGTGAGATATATCTTCCGTCGTTGTTCTATTGTTTGGGAAGCAGCTAAAGTCCATCCAAGGTGTAAGCTTTCAAAACCACTGGACCAAAGTTCAGCCGGTGTCACCAAATAAGAATTAAGGTATTTATCGATTTTGTTGTTTGATCGTGCAGTGTCCCGCGATTTAAAAATGCAGTAAAAGCTTTCAATTTTTTTTTTAAGTCAATTGAAATTACGACTAACGTTGAATTTAATTATTTCAATGAACACGTATAGTGTTTGCGCAAAATTAAAATCAATTAACTTTGTTTTGTGCGTTGAGAAGTGATTCGTATTTCGAGTATATGATAATGTAACGACTTATAAACTATATTTTGTTTAGTTCGAATTAAAGTTCGGACATATATATGTTATAACTGTATTGTTTTTTTTTGTGTGTGTTATTTTATTTGTTTGTTATAAATATGCGGTCAAGATCTTGAGATTTAATTATATTTGACGTCGAATTAACGCTATTGTAGTAGCATTTTTTTTTATAAATTTTAATGTAATGTTGTGTGTGTAAATTATTCATTTTTGTTTGCTTAAGATTATTTCTTTTCTTTTATTCAAATTTATTTGATATCAATTAGTACTTGTTATTTTATTTTGTCTTGGTTTTAAATTTTCAATCAATAAATGTTAAATTGTTAAATGTAAAGAGCTTTTATTCATTTAGCCGCCGCATACGTAAATTTTTGTTTTAGTGTTTTTCAGAATTGTTACAACCCAAGGTAAGTTCTGGGGTTGTAACCAACCGGATGAGCTTTCAGGTAATCAGGGGTTTGAAAGCTTCCCCTTATAGAAATCCTTGATTGGCGCCCTTATCGATTATTTGACGATTTTACCGTTCTAGTTCCATTTTTACGACGATCGCGTTTCCAATTTTTCACGGAATTTTAAATAAAACCCACCCTTCTCCATTGAGCTAGTGGCACAACCCCCCGTTTATGTTACTACATTGCAGGCAGTGACTTTGTGTTAATTTTGGAATGTAACACACTAAAACAAAGATGAAAAACTTTTAGAGAAACAATACATGTAATAGCAAAGGAAACATGTAAAACAAAAATACACAAAAACCAAAAAAAGAAAACAGTGTGGTAAAAAAAATTGTCAAAGACAACAAAATAGCATAAAAAAATATCAAAACAAGAAGTAGAATACATAAGTAAAAGAAATATAGCAAAGTGCTACGAAAAGCAAATAGGAAAAGTTGGGAAAACTTCTGAAAAGAAATCAATCAAACATATCAAGAAAATAACAAGAAATGCTGTAAGAAGTATGAAGGGAAATAAAAAACAACAATAAAAGGAATAAAAAACAAAAATTATGAATTATAAACAGATATTAAAAGCATACTAAAAATATGGACAGAATTCGGCTCAATGAAATTTGGAGATGAGTAGAAGCAAAAGTAAAGAAAATCACTAGAAATACAGTAGAAGATAAGAAAATAATAATAGAAAAAAGAAGCTCTAGAGAATATAACTACAGAAAAATTGGATGAAGCAATGAAAACAACAAAAATCAAACTAGGAAAGGCAAGCGGACAAGATGAAATAGAACTAGAGATGATAAAATCCCAGGAGAGAAAGAAAGAGAATGATTACTAAATATATTTAAAAAAAACATGAAAGACAGAAGAAACCCTACAAGAGTGGTCAAATAACATTATCATTCCAATTTACAAGAAAAGAGAGTATGCGACTGTGAAAACTATAGAGCTATATACCTCTCCTCTATCACATTTAAACTATACTCCAAAATAATAGAAAAAAGACTGAGAAAATACATTGACAAAAAACTTAAAAAAGAACACGCAGCATTTAGAATAGAAAGACGAGCAGACAATATTATCCACATATTAAGAAACATAATAGAAAACAAAGAAGAAAGAATCGAATAAATATTGGTTATATTCTTTGACCTAAAAACAGCCTTAAATTCAATACATACGGAAATAATATGGAATTGCCTAAAACAACTAAAGGTATTAACCCTTTCTTGCCCGCCGGCGATTCAAATATATGCTATTTGGCTATTGCGCGTTTTATCCGGTAAATCCTGACGGTGCTTCAGAGTCCAATACCTTCCCGCGCGTTAGCATTTGGCGCATGACCGGTTTTGTTAAATAAAATAACCTAAAATAAATTTCTTTCGTACTCGTGCGCGCGAAGTTGCTGAGTTGTAGTGCCACGACATTCTGAAATCTGGATTTCATTCTAAATTTTAACTGTAAATAATAATTTCATTTTTATAGTGTAAATGAAAGTGTTTACTTTCTGCTTAGCTAATAAATTAACTTGTTACTTGCTTTATAAGCTCAATATTACGATTTTTTCCAGACGCCGTAAAATTACCGTCAGGAAAATGTCCTTAATAAAATGGCATTATTCGCGACTTTTATCAGATACGGAATTACATGAAATAGCTCATCAAATTTTATTAGAGGAATTTATAATTGGAATGATAATCGAGTTTTTTACCTGGCCACAAATTTCCATGGGACTGAGGAAACTACTGTAGAGCGAACAGAAAAGGATGGCAGCAAATTGGTAGTCAAATGTCCAACCCTTGTTGAAAATTATAACGGCCATATGGGAGGTGTGGACCATGCCGATCAATTGCGAACAACGTATGGGATGAATCGTAAAGCTAAAAAATGGTGGCACCGCTTATTTTAGGGATTTCTCGAAGTGACATTCGTAAATGCCTACATAATATACTGCCAGAACCGAGAAAAAATGAGTACACTAGAATTTAGGCATTCTGTCTCTCAGGCATTGATAAATATGTCTGAAACAAGAGGTAAAAGAAAAAGTCTAAACCCAGTAGCTAAACGTCGTAAATATAACTACAGCGTCTCGGATGTCGTCCGTTTAGGCAATAGAGGCAGTCACTGGATTATATACGATGGTAAAAGGGGTCGTTGTGAATATTGCAATGCCTGTGGTATTCAGTCTCGTCCTCATAGCAAATGCAGTAGCTGTGCTACATACTTATACTGCAATGAAAAAAAAACTGTTTTTTACTTTATTATGAAATGAATTTGTAAAGAAAAAATTAACTTAATAAAACTTTGTTAGCGCCGTCGAGTTGTGTAATTGTTTTAATTTTACGTATTGAGAAAGATCCATTCCAGTTGACAATCAAAATCCTAACGGTACTTTTGAGTCCAAAATTTTGAGAATTTTAGTTGTTCAATACAGAAATTTAAAAAAATTCAGAGGCCTTAGTTGAATACCCAAGAAACGTTCTGAATGAGAAAATTTGAAAAAAAATTATTTTACTAGGTCTGGTCAATAAATGGTTAATGAAATTAGTAAGGATGATAAGAAGTATCTATAAAACAGTAATGGAATAGTTAAAATAAATTGAGAGGAATCAGACTATTCCAGATGAAAGTAAAAGTAAAACAAGGTGATAGTCTAAGCCCACTACTCTTTATAGTAATCATGAACCGATTGCTAAAAAATACTAAGACAAGAACCAAACAAAGCCAGACAGAGATATAGTATAATAATCTAGTGGTAATAAAAATCAATTGCTTACTATATGCAGACGATATAGTGTTTGTATCAGATAACCACAAAAAGATGAAACAGCTGACAAAAATATGGAGTGAAGGAAAAGAAAAGCTAGGAATGGAAATTAGTATAAAGAAATCTAAAGCAATGGTCATAAATAAAAAGATCAAAGAAGAAAATAGAAAAATATGCATAAAAGTAAAAAAAAGTAGAGACGGGGATGTAAATAAAAGTGTTAAAGTTCATTAAACGTTAAATAAAACAATTTTTGGAAAACGAGAAATAGACAAAAAACTAAGATAAGAGTGTCTAACACAGTGATACCAATTTTTGCATACGCGAATGAAACGTAAGCATTACAAGATAAACAAGAAGTAAAAATGAATGCGACAGAAATGAAATTTCCCAGAAGGATTGCAAAATAAACAAATATGGATAGAAAACAAAACGAGCAAGTAAGACTAATGACAGAAAAAAACAATAACAAAAATCAAAATGAAACAGCTTAAATGGTATGAACACATAATACGGATGAATGAGAATAGATTGGTGAAAAAGATAGTAGAGATGGGCAGATTAGGTAAAAGAATACAAAGAATAGAAAAATAAGAAAAAGAAGAGAGAGGACGATAACAGAAATAAAAAATCTAGCACGGAACCGAACGGAATAGATAAAGTGGGTATCAGAAGAAACCTAATTCGATACCCTTAAGGTTATAAGGGGTATGGAAAAAAAAGAGGAAGAAAAAAAATTGCTTGGGAAACGATAGGTTATGTTTTTCTACGTGTTTTTGCAGCATCAATGTCTAGACAACTGCAAGAATGCATCTGCAATCAATTAGGTCATACTCAGTATTAGCAAGTATGTTTAATTCAAGTAAAAACAGTAAACATAAAAAATAAGTTTTTTTATTAGCTAAGATCAAATTTTAATTTCAACTTAGATAATAAGGTTAAAGAATATCTTCTTAGACCTACTGTAAAATATGAATTGAGTATTAAAACTTATTTAAAAATATCTTTTTTTATGTAGTTACAAGACCGATTGTTTACTTTCTTTTAATAAATAATTACTGTGTTGCATGGTAATGAGGTGCAATAAAAAAATTTTAAATTACAACAACTTAAAAATACGCTACACATGCTTTTCGAACTAGTCCTACTATTAGCATGTATTCAGAAACTGGACAATTTCCATTAAAATACAGGCGCACTCAGCTACTTTTAAACTATACAGCTTCAATATTAGCTAACAAACAACATCCGAACTACATTAACATAACGTCTCCAAGATTTCAAAATCTCTACGCTAGCAAACAACATATTTCACCACCTTTTAACATCAGTGCGTATAAAATCCTAAAAACTTTAAAAATTAGATTTGACCACATTTTGCAAACTAACAACTTTAATTTTGCACCCTGGCTTATCCCATCTTTTAACATAAACCTAGAACTAGTAAGTTTAAATAAAAGTGAAACTTCTCCTGGTACAATTAAACATACCTTAAACGCTATCCTAAGCAAATACACACATCTCCCTCATATATATACAGACGGATCAAAAACCAAAGACGCAACCGGATGTGCTTTATTACATAATAACTTACACTAAACTTTTAAGATTAATAAACTAAGTTCAATTTTTTGTGCCGAATTATTTGCTATAATCAAAGAATTAGATTATATAAATAGTAAACCTTTTAACTCAGCAGTTTTGTTAGTGAACTCCTTAAGTGCTTTACTATCTCTCAATAAAATGTACAGCGATAATTCATAAGTAAAAAAAATCCAAGACCGTCTCGTACAGTTAAGCAGCAAAAATAAATATCATATTTATATGGATACCTTCCCACGTTGGTATACAACAAAACCAAAAAGCAGACTAATTAGCTAAATTAGCAACACACAACAAAGAACAATATACAACACAATATACCAAAGATACACTAAAAGCAAGATTCAAGAAAGAAGTAAGTTTAGCATGGACGCAACACTGGAGAAACCTCACGAATAACCACCTTAGAACCATTAAAGACGAACCAATAAAATGGACACCTGGCGTTGAACTTAACCGCAAAGAAAAATCAGCCATCACCAGATTGAGAATAGGACACACGAAACTAACGCACGATTATCTATTAACTAAAAAAGTTCGACCAAACTGTACTGCATGTTACAACCAACCGTTAACTGTAACCCATATAATAACTGAATGTACTAAGTATAGCGATATTAGACAAACTTATCAACTAAGCAATATCACATTAAAAGATATTTTGTGCAAGAACATTGATAAATTACTATGTTACTTAAAAGAAACACACCTGTTAAGTTTATTATAGTACCTATAGTTATAGTTTTATAAATAATCAAATTTAGTTAGTTATAAAGCCAATGACCTCGCGGTTATGGCTATTCCTTTTCGTTAAATAAAAAAAAAAAAAAAAAAAAAAAATTGAAAATTTTAAATGAACATAAAAGCAAAACACTTAATTGTTTTTAATGAACAGAAAATGCAATAAGAACGATTATTTACTGTATTATAGTAAAGCAGGATATGGGTAACAAGTAAAATACATTTTTTTTGTTTATTATACCATTGATGCTATTTCCCCTGCCCCTAAATAAATGTAACGTCTGGAAATTCAACAGCACATTATATTTGATTTATTTATTCTTACGACAAAATTCACACGTTTATACGTTTATTTATACAAGAAAATAGTTTGTATAAAAATAAAATGCTGGAAATATGCTTTTCTTTGACATTTCGACCAAAAACAACTACTTAAAATGTGATTAAAATCTAAGAGCAACAGTTGTTACATGGGTGTAATATAAAATGTGTTCAAAAAATAGCCTTAATACAGTTTATAATGTACTGCCTTGATATGGAACTTTTATTTAAACACGAAAATATTTTGTGTAAAAATAAAATGCAGTTGGCTGTCCCAAATTATTCAAAAATAGCAATACATTATTTTATCAGTTGTTGCTGATAAACCATTTGACCTTCTGATATTTTTAATGTATATTATGTGTCTCATTTGAATTTCTTGAAGCATCGCGAACGGTCACGAATGATTGCCGATCGCATTCGCTAACAAGCTTAGTTTGCACTATTTCAATTGAACTAACCAAAGTGTTCCGTTTTTTGTTTAGTCGAGTGTACATAAATTATACCGTATTTTTAGTAATAAAACAAATAAATTAAAAAACGTAATGGTGTTTTTTCGCAACTGGTCATTTGACAAAAATATCGCAAAAAAAATATTAAAAGTTTATAAATAATTACAGGACGCAAGAGCATACATTTTTTTAGAGACTTTAAAGAACTTACCGACAAATCAAATTTGATTATTTTATACAAAAAATTGAAAATTTAATTTCCAAAATTATTTTTTATTGTTTATGCACAAAATTCATACAGAAGAAAAATAATATTAAATACATTACATTAAATATTAGAATAAAAATTATTTTAAATTGGCGTTAATGAAAGGAATTGTTTTAATAATTATTACTATACTATATACAATTCTAATAAAGTAAGTAATAGATGAGCACAGTTTATCCGGTTAAGTGGTTCTATTTACAAAACATGTTTTTACGGATAACGCTTAATTTCTAAGAACCTTCCATTAAACGCGCTCATACTCTAAATGTACTAAAGTGTTATCATCAATCATTACATGTAATAAAAATGTAACTTGTTTTATAAACAATTTATTTTCTACTTTTAAATAAATTTAATTAAGAATATTACGAGCAAACACGTAAATGTATCACTTTTTCACAAACAAAAATGTTTAATTCTGTAGTTATTAAGATAATCTAACAGTGTTGCGTTAAAAACATATTTTGTAAATTATTTTAGAAATTTGCTTACACATTTTTAAATTTATATTTGGTAAATGTAATTTTGTAGTACAATTGATTAAATAAAAAAAATTGGTGTGGACACCACACGACTTTCCTATAAAGAATAATGTCTACATATTTTTTATAATAATAATATTTATTGATGTTAAAATATAACTTATTTACAATTGTCAAAGAAATCTAAAATGTAAAAGTTTTAGCATAAAACCCAAAAAAAATATTAAAATCTAAAATGATGTATAATTAATTATATAACATTTAACTATATAAAACAAACGCAGTCAACGTTACTGCAATATAACACACATTTAAGCCACAATTACATTTCAGATTTTATATCACAGCTTAAAATTCATCATAAAAAAAGCTTTTTTTAGTAAAAATTGTTTAATTTTACTTTTAAATAGTTTAATATCTAAAAATTTAATAATAATATAAATAAAATTAAAAAAAAATATTTAGGCGCTAAAAAGTTTGTTGATTTTTAGGATTTAGTCGGTCTACAAGCTAGTCACTGTAGATCGTTTTTATTTCTAGTATTATAAGAATGTTTAGATTTGTTGTAATTATATTTCATTAGTTTTATTTTTGTATATACTAAAATGTCATAAATATTACTTATGATTTGTACAGCTTTGCGTTGTAATGCAAACAATCGTTGCCTGCCTGCACCCTGACCCCAGACTAAAATTGAGTATGAGAACTAAGAATGACACAGAGCAAAATAGGCCGTTTTCAGAACTGGCAATGACACAGAGTTAGCTGAATTTCTAAAAATATACATGTTTTTTATTTGTTTTTTGACAATGCTGTCAATATGAATATCCCATTTTAAAGTTTTGTCGGTAATAACACCCAAGAATCGAGTGTGATCATCAAACATTTATTATCAATATTGCAGTTACTAATAAAAAAAAGTTTATGAATTGTTTTTGTTGGTTTAAAGTTAGCTTGTGATTAGAAAACCATTTTGGCACTTTTACTTGTGCACTAGAAAACTATGCTGCTAAATTTGTCTGATTTTTTCGATTAATCGTGATAGTAGTGTCATCAGCGAAGAGTATGTAATCAGCAAGAGGATTTATTTGTGGTAAATTGTTGATATAAATTAAAAATAAAAGTGAACCTAAAACAGATCCTTGAGGAATCCCATAACTAATCCTACCCCTTTCAAGCAACCTCTTATTTAGTTTTACTTGTTGTGTTCGGTTTTTTAAATATGATGCAATCATGAGTGTGGAATTATTTGTGAAATTATATGATTTAATTATATGATGTTGTATACAGTCAAAGGCTTTTGACAAATGGCGAAATACTGCAATTAGATGCTCTTGTTTATCAAAACTTTTAATAGTTTTCTCAATTAAAGTTATTAAAGCCACAGTTGCATTTTTGTATTTTCTAAAAACAAACTGATTTCTATTTAACAAATTAATTTTTCAAAATAATTTTCGATTTGTGTAACTAGAACCCTTTCGAAAACCTTTGATATTATAGGCAGTAGCGATATATGTAAGTCTGTAGTTATTTATATCACTTATTTCTCTTTTTTTTAAACTGGTACTACCAATGCTTCCTTAAGTGTATCGGGAAATATATTATGTGCCATACAGTTGTTAATGAGTTTAGTTAAGGGAATGACAATAACAGTTCTTATACCTTTAATTAGGTTTACTGTTAATTTAAAAACATCCCAACTGTTTAAATTTTTTAATGAAGTTATTATATCCCTAACAATATAAATGTTGTTGGTTCAAATTGAAAGCTCAATTCAGCGTCAATCCTTGTTGTGTTGTTTATTGGACTGTCAAAACTATCAAAGCTATCAAAGTTTTTGACGTTTTTTGCTATATTTAGAAAGAAGTTGTTAGAATCGTCTGAAGAAAATTTGTAATTCATTAATTTGTTACAAGCTTAGGTCTTACGAACCTTGCACGGCCAACTCACACAGTCGAAGATAGGGGAGGTTCAAGTAAATAATAATTAAGGGCGCCAGATCATTTATAATTAACACTTCTGCCTTGATCAAGACAGACGGTCCAAATTTGTAACAAATTTTTAGGTTCGTAATATTTGTTACTCTGGTGTTTGGGTAACCACAATCAAAAGAGAAAGGTATGTTACCACAAAAGCAAGATTAACAGGTATAAAAACTTTAATTTAGTAACGTAGAATATTAACAAGAGTATATCTAATTCTCTATTTATAAATGCCAGAAGTATCGGCAACACACAATACATAGGTTAAGTCGAAGCGAATAGCGAAGAAACTTTCGTAATAAATATCGTTTGTACACAGCATGCAATACACACAAAATGATTAATAAAATTACCTTAATGGTATTGTAACAGTAAACGTAATTACGGAAATTAACATAAAGAAAAGTTCCGTGAGTGACCTTTCTGACAGCGAAAAAATAATTAAATAAACTTACCCACAATCCAGTACCTACTTGAGCAAAGAAAACGTTTTCTTCGGTGAGTAGCCTGGAATAGATTTTGAATAGCAAATCGTGTCAACACAATAACTCACGAAGATAGGAAGCTACAAAATCGTTAATAATAATAAAGGAAATAAGATATAAAAACTCGTTGTATCGAATGCTGTTATGTGCGATTACGAAAAGGTGGGTATCGGCAAATGCTGGTCGAGACTTCGTTTTCGTTGTGGATAATATGCCTTCCAGAATCTTTAGCGTTCGGTGACGGTATTTATCAATAGTATTAATTCTTCATTGTTATTTTATTAAATCGAACATGTGGTCAAAGCGTGACGAAACGGCTATCAAATTAATAAAGAAATTACAAAAGAATCTTAACAAACCGAATGCAAAAATCTTACCCTGTGCCGAATAAATTACGATAAATTCGTAATTACCTTATAATGTCCTGTCCATCACAGTGGATGTACTTAAAATCTTTGGAATTAGGTCAATTCACAACGACACAGACCGTCTCACCTAGTTGACAGCTTTAAAATGGATTTCGCAACATGTCAGTAACCAGAAAGATCAGCAGAGAGCGTCAAAACCGGAATCTAATTTTAATTCGATATACAGGGTATTACGTTATGAAAATTTTGCACGTAACAAATTCAATTTTGGTTTTTCTCTTGTTGTTAATAATTTTCCACATTGATTTTATTGATGAATTCGAATTTTTAATTAGCGAATCATTATATTCAATTTTAGCGTTTTTTATTGTTAGTTAAAATTTTTCACGAAATTCTGTTTCATTGGATTTTAGAAAATTACTTTTTGGGTACTACTTACTTGTTTCATTTAAAAAAAAGTAACTAATCTCTCATATTCTTAAGATCATTATTTAACCAATTATAATTATATGTAAAATTTGGTTTAGGTTTATAAGTTTTATTAGGAAACGCATTTAAGAGAGTACTGTGTAAAATTTTTACAAAATTGTTTTTAAACCGCTGATATATTCTTGTACTAAATAAAGTCCCAACAAAGTGCAGAAATTTCCTTAAACGATGTATTTACATCAACTAACCAATTTTTGTTTATTTTTATGTGTTGTGAGAGGTAAAAAATATAAAATTTGTTCATGATGATCGGATAGGCTTGTTTCTACTGACAGTGAAAAACTTACCTTTGTATTAAAGTTTAAGAATACGTTGTCTTTACAGTTTTTTTCCGTTAGTTCACCATTTTTTTTTCATATCGTATGTAGCAAGTAAATCACAAAACTGAACGCATTCTCTACTCTTACTTCCAAATAAAATATTAAAATTACTTTTAAGGAATTTAAAATTTGCTTTAGCTTTTAGCTAAAAAATTTAAAAAAAACGCCAGATGGTGATTTATAAACAGATAAAACTACTACATTTAATGATCTTACATAAATTCTATATAACTCACAATCTTTTTCATTAGACAAATTTCCAATATTTTTTAAACATCTAAAATTTTGAAAGTGGTTTAATTAAAATCAAAAAACCTCCTCTCTTGAAGATACTACGTGAAAATGACGATGCCGCGACATAATTACAACTTCATCTGTTTTTAACCAACATTCTGTCAAGCAGATAATTGGTATATGTTTGTCCAAAAGATATGCCTCTATTGCATTTGTTTTATATCTCACAGACTGCGTATTTAAATGATGAATTTTAGTGTTTTTCTTTAAGATTTTTATTAGCTTAAATAAGTGCATTTTTAATGCACGAAATGTTGCCACAAAGAAAAACTGAGCAGTTCTTAAATGAAAAAGAAAATTAAATTACGTTAAAAATAAAGTTATTAAAAGAATATAAAGAAACGTTATCACAATTATTTTCTTATAAGTACAGCGATCGCAATTTAAAAAAAAAATGTTTGCATCTGAATCGGAAAAAAACTGATGTGGTCATTACAAGACTTTCTTAGAGGGAATGATAAAGGAACATATTTTTTTAAGGTTATGTTGTCATAAAACCACTTTGAAGTAATACGTACACGTTTGTAATGATTTCCTAGCAATCTACAATTTTTATTTGAAATTTTATATAACCAAAATATGACAAATTGAGCTTAAATTGTCATATCGACTAACCCTTATTGCTTTCTTTTTTAGTAAATTAATAAAAATTATTATTTTTATTATATCTTGCTTTTCCTTTAAGATGTGGAATTTTTTTTGGAAAAAAAAGGAACCAGAGTTATCACTAGAAACTAAAAGAAATATTATTGCTTTACGAGAATGTGGATTTTCTATTAAAGTAATTGCTGCACGTATGAATTTATCGGTAAGATAATTTTTTATTTTGTTTTTGATAATATATACCTATCTTATAGGTAGGCTAATGTAGTTTTTAAGTTAATAGATGATATGATATATAATTCAGGTTGCACAATTATTCGCCTAGAACATGTGTATAATAAAATTATAAAAGTTTATTTCACATAGCAATTGGATATCAAGCTTTTTACGTCCCTCAAGTTAACAATACAAAGTTAGCAAAACCAAATAAAACATAATTATGAATTTGTTTTTAATTTCTTGCGAAAGAAAAAACTTGTAGCTTTGTTACATTTTTAATTATACATTAAATTTAAGACAAGTTAGTAGTACACCATTCTAAACAGTGTTTTAATAAATCGGTATTCAGTTAAAGATACGTGTACAATTTGTTGCTAAATTGTTGTTAATTAATTGTAATAGAAAAAAGCTGATAGCTTTATTATTATTCTACACATATTTTAAATAGGAAACAAATTCATTAAAACATTTTTTAGAATGGTGTACTGCCATTTTGCCTCAAGTTAGCCGAAAAACGCATAACTAAAAAAGTAAGAATGTTAGAATTTTTTTCTTTCTCAACAAATTTCTAAACATATTTAATTTGATTCTGCTAACCTTGTATTGTTAATTTGAAAGACGTAACTTTTTCACTTTCACAAATTAATAACATTACTTTATCGGTGCCTTTCAGTAAACGTAAACCTTTTATTTATAATTTATTTTATTAGAAAAGTGTAGTCCATTATTGAGTTCAACGCAAAGAACAAGACGCAGAAAAGGATCGTTTTTTGCAGACTGCCCATAGAAGTGGAAAGCCGTCTCTTTTATCCAAAGTTGAAAAAAACATTATCCTAGATGCTCCATTTACAACTTCCGCCACTATTCGCGAAAGACTACAGCTACAATGCAGTTTGCAAACAATAAAGAATACGTTAAAAGCTGAAAGATTAAGTTGCTATCGACCGGTAAAGAAACCTGTAATAACTGAAGAAAATGTCTACCGGAGATTGCAGTTTTAAGACAAACATTTAAATTTTGATTGGAAAAGTGTTGTTTTTTCAGATGAAAAAACCTTCTGCACTTCCTAAGATAGTAAAAAAGCTTTTTGGAGGCTACGTAATTCTAGATATACATCAAACCATGTGCAACCCAACAAACGAAGTGGGAGAACTAGTGCTGCGTGCTGGCGATGGATAAGTGATGCTTGCCCAGATCAATTACTTAACTACTCAAACTTACCTGACCATTTTAGAAGACGTTATGTTGTTCTCCTTACGAGCAGTTTATCCCGAAGGACCAAATCGGTTTGTTCAGGACAATTCTCCTATACGGCAGTGGTAATTCAAGAATAGTTCTTACAACATCCAGAAATGGAAAAAATCTGTTGGCCACCTATAGAAAATTTGTGGGCAGCGGCCGCGCGTGGCTGGTACGACGAACTGAACAATAACATAGAAATACCAAATATAAATAACTTGCATCGCCATATTAATACCGTGTGGGAAAGATTTTAAGGAACTAATGTATGTGCCAATTTAATCAATTCGATGCCAAACCATCTACGGAAATGTATAACAAATAATGGATATTACACCGATTACGAGCATGTAAAATACAAACATTTAGATAAAATAATAAATATTTTTTTAATCATGTTTTTTATGGATTTCGCATTTTTCTAATTTTGTGATTTTTAGATTTACAGCATTTCAAATTTGATTTAAAATTTATTTAGCGTTCTGTATGAAAAATTAGATTCGATTTTATAAAGGGCGATATGTATCCTTTAATTTAAAAAGAGTAATGGGAATTTATATTCCCTCAAAATAGTTAACACTTAAATTAAATGTTACAAAAAGAAAGCAGAAAAATGCATTTCGCATTTTTCTAATTTTGTGATTTTTAGATATACAGCATTTCAAATTTGAAGAAAATCGGAATCTTGATTTTAATTTAATTCAGATATATTAAAAATTTTAGTGTAATTAGTACAGTAGTTTTGTATCTGAGCATACAGTTTATCATTATTCGAGCTATAGATGGCACTTATTTAATCATAAATAACAATTAAAAATTTTTAATTACTTAAGCAGGGAACATAAATAAATAAAAAACTCGGCAAAGAAGAATTTAAAAATTTAGGGTACAATTTAAATATTTGTAGGTAAGAAACATGTTCTTTGAACGCTTGAGGCATTGTTTATGAAGAAAATGGTAAGTAACCTAGTAATATTGCTGCAAATAATATCTACAATCCCAATGTTGTCAAATTTAACTAGGCGTTTTGTTATAACGCAAGTTTGATTGCCTACCTTACAGGTCGCGCTTAAAAGTGTCTCATTACATTTTTGAAGTAGTGTACATGTGTCTTACAATATTTTGATTTTCTGCCACTTCTTTAATTTTTTTGTAGCTTTCTGATCGAACATTTTTTGGAGCTAATTTTGATGATGATCGATTATCGTTTGTATCAGATAGTGTTTCAAATTAAGTTTTTATTTTGATTTGGTTTGCATCTTAGCTGCTAAGGTTAAGCATGCGTGACTAATTTCTAAGCGGAGTAAATTGACTGTTGAACTGTATGTTGTTTTTGCATAATCTTATTAAAACTAATTGAAAGTTGTTTTCACAAATTTGTATATAGTTTTATGCAATTCTGTACATTTTTGTGCAATTTTACACACATTGCATACACTATTTTACTTCAACAAAATGAAAACTATCATAAAATAAATTGTTCTGTGAAATTTGTTCAATATAGTTTTCATCTATTGTGAGGCGCTGTCTTCGAAGCAGTCTAACCTCATATTTTAAATATTTTTTTTATCAGTTATCCATATTATTATATAGATCCGTGCTATAATACCTTTTTCTTCTAGATGAAATCTAGAGCAGAGTGATAGTTTTTGTTTTTGATTTAGCAGCAGTTGTCGTTTTTTTAACCATTGGTACTTAATTGTTTGTGTACTATGTTGTTGTTTTTATTTCGGTGTTTTATGATTTTAGTGTAAATTCGTTTAATTTGATTTTGTCGGAGTATTTACAAGATGTTTGATAGTTGTATCCAAAAACATTTTTGACCACAGAACAAAAGTATATAGCATTTAAATTTATATACTGTGGAGAAGACTTCAAGAGTAATTAAATATTATTTTAAAAAGAGACTCCACTTAGAGTAATGAATTACTTCACCAATATTAGTATATAGCATTTGTTAAATTGTTTATGTATTATTTCTTGCACCATAAATGTGACGCTAATGATAAAATTATTTAACAACTTCGTAATTTTAATTTGCTTGTTATTTGATTCTTGTTAACAATTTACGTAAATAATAACTTTTATAG
Organism: Aquatica leii; assembly: GCA_035610365.1. NCBI lineage: Eukaryota > Metazoa > Arthropoda > Insecta > Coleoptera > Lampyridae > Aquatica > Aquatica leii. Next base: position 109,715,791 of record CM069436.1, read on the forward strand.
CACTGTTGTCAGTGTTGTCAATTTTATATTTAATATGTTAGATCCGTACTTTTTTAAGTATTTTTAGTTGTTTACCAGTCTTTGTTATAAATTGTTTTTCATATGCAAAAGCATTTAGCATGTTTGTTTTTATTGCATTATTTGCTTTGTTTCTCTTCTATATTAAATTTTTATGTTGTATAAAGATTTTTTTTTAGAAAGTCAACTTGATTTGTTTCTACATTTGCAAACGATGGCACTGTTACATCTAACATTTGGCATAGGTAAATTGCTTTGTTAGTGACAGAAAATTATTTAGTTATGATTTTTTATATTGTCAAATATACTATATTTTACTTACTACTTGAAAAACTCCCACTGTACTGCTGCTGGTACTGTACTGTACTGTAGCTAGCTACTGTAAAAAATGTTGTTAATATACAATTTAATGTATTTGGATGTTGTTATTGTTTTTCTATTATTGTCAATTTAATTTTCATTATACGTTTATACCTGGGATAGTTATATTGCCAATGTCTCAGTTATATTACAAAACAACTTAATTTTAAAATAATGTAATGTAATTAATGCAATCTTAACGCCAAAAATTAAATAAATTATTTTCTAGAAGTTTTTATGTGTGTTTAAGTTTGGTAGTATATCATTTTTATTATATATTTCCATAATTACAATGTATAATAGTTGATATTTTTTTAATTTATTTTTTCAACACTTCTACCACTTAATGGTAATAGATTATTTTTAATTTTAATCTGGCGTAACAATAAGGAATATTGTAGTTAGTAATAGTTGTAGGAAAATTATGTTAAAGCTTTAAGCTACATTGCTGGCAAAATTTATTTTAAAATTTAATAAAAGCATTTTATACATTTAAATGCAGCAATTTTCTTTACTGCAAAGTAGTTTTTTGTTTTAAAATTCTACATTTATCTAATCTTTAAATTTTAAGTAAAATGTAATTTCTATATTTACATTATCTGTAATGTGTAAAACGTGTTAAAAATATTTCTCAATTTCATGTTATCTAAAGCAAAATAAAAAGCTAACATATAATTAGGTAGTATTAACCTCAAACCGAAAATTAATTTTACTTAAATAATTTAAAATAAATATAAAGATTATAAGTACACGGTTTCTGTGTAATTAAGACTTATAATTAAGTCTATTAATAAAACGTTACTTTCGGTTTTAATTGAAAACGTTGTAATTTAGGCTTAGATTTTAGTAGTAATCACTAATATTATATCAAGCTTTATCTTTAATTTTAAAAATGTATGTACGCGTTAACAGTATCTAGGCATAAGTTTATTACTAGAGACAATGCTTAAATATAATTTGTCACACATTGTTGTTAAAATATTTATAAAATTTGGTAAATACCAAAGAGGTTTAATAACACCATAATTATAATTTAAAAGCGGTTTTTGAATACGAAACCTCATTTACAATTTTAAACACGGTTTGGAAGAGATTACGTAAGTTTAATGTTTCCGCAAAATCTTAAAATGAGATACCTTAAAAATTTATTAACGTAGATTAGAAACGAAAAACTTTTGTTAAAATTTTAATAGCGGAATAACAGATGTCAAACAGTTTTATACTAGGTTTTTAATTTATTTAAGAAACTTAATGGTAAAAAATTATTAGTAGTATTATTAATTTATAATCAACAATCCTAGGTTTTCCAAAATAATTGAGATGTGATGAACCAAATACAAATGATTGCAAAATTCATTACATTTGCCAAATGTAATGTTTTGCACCCTATATGGATTTATCAACATTGTCAAAAAAGGCAAAATAATAAGTAAAAGTAAAGAAAAGTAGTATATAATAATATTAATTTAAAAATATTTTAAAAACTATAAATTACTAATGTTTTGTAATTATTTCGTTAGAAAGTTTTACTTCTTTGTATTATTATATTTTATTGATGTTGTTGTACTTGTTTTATTATTATTTATTACTTAGAGCAAAATGAAACATTTCTTTGAAACAAAACTGATTTTCTATTTTAAAGCAATTTATTAAAATATTATATAATATTAAAAAATTGGACTTGTATTATATCTACTATTTTGATGTAGTAATTTCATTTTTAAAATAAGATTTGATTTTATACATATTAATTTGACGATAACCAAAAGTCAAAACATGTAGTGTTTATTAAAAAATAAAAGTGAAATTTATAAAAAAGTTTTGAAAACTTAAAAAAAACTGGTGTAGTCACCACACGACTATCCTATACGAAATTTCTACATATTTTTTATTTTTAAATTGAAGAAAAATATTCAAGTCAAAATAATATTAAAAAAATATTATTTTTAACGTATTTTAATCGCCGCAGGCAGAATATAAACCTAGAAAATATTTGTGAATTTATTTTAAATTGTAAATAAAACAGCTAATAAACTGTTAATTTTAGAATTTTTTTTATTTGAATAAATTGTTAGGAAGAATTATCTCTATAAGAAACTGTAAATAATTTGATTAATTTACATACGTTCAAAATTATATTCAAAAACTTAAAAATGGTTGATACACCGACTTCTGGTTTCTTTATTAGACGCATCTTTTGATGGAACCGAGAGTATATGAAAAGCCAGCTCCATACCAAATTTTGGTTCAAAAGTTATCGTGGGTACATCATTATATACAGACGCACACTCACACACAGACACCCAAAATTTTTTTGTCAAAAATACATTTTTCTGATTCAAGAGACCTTGAAACGTAAAATGCTGCAAAAAAATTGGCTTAAAACAAAATTGCGATCGCTATACTTTTCTTATGGGAAAGTAAAAATTAAACCAGTGAGCCTCGCCAACAAAAACTCACGAAAAAAGTAAATCTTCTTTGCTATTTAATTTCTTTTATTTTTATTTATACATAAAAATGTAATGTTTTACTCTATCATTAAATTAATTGAAAATTAAAGAAATTTTCAAAACAACGCTTCATAAACAAGTGGATAGTCACAACGAAGATAAGGGTTAGAATAGTTCATATCAATATAAACGTCAGAAATGTAAGTAGGCAAAAAAATCTAGTTTTTTGCGACTGTGCTGCCCCCTTTGCCGTTACGGTGCAACTTACCAATATCAGATTTACCTTCGCTACAAAAACTTCACGTATAAAAAAGATTAACCAAAAAGAACTTAAAGAAAAATAGTAGAAACAAAAATGATAGCCTTAATACAAAGAAACAAAGAAGAATAAAAGCATCTACAAACTTCAGATTTCCTCTTACTTCCTCCTACAAAATATTTATTTATTGATGTATTTCTCATGCATAAAAACGCCAATTTAGCGAAGATACTAAAGTTATTTTAAAAATTATTGCGCGAGTCGAATTTAGCAGATTGAAGCTTACAATATATAATAATAATAAATAGTTACATAGTTAAAATGTAAACGTAAAAAAAACATTAAATTCAAGATCACAGCAACACCTAAAAATTTCTAAATTATTTCATTAAAGATTTTGATGCCCGATAGTTAAAGCAATTCAAAATTTTAAAAAACATCGTTATACATAGAGGTATTAAAGTTGTCATTGAAGAAATTACATTATGAAATATAAAGTAAACGCAATATTTTGAACAGATTGATTACAAATTTAATTTAAAGCAAAGACACTAAAATGTATACTGTATACCTTAGTGAGGTTTTGTAAATTTATTAAAGAAACGTGACGTAATACCAAGCGAGAATGATTCAGAAATATTTAGTTGGCTTAGGCTAGAAAAGATAACAAACACGTCAGCGTTATACGACAACCGTAAGTTAACTAATATGCACCGTTCTGTATTGATTATTATTTTAATCTAATTTACCGGGTGGACCTTATAAACCCTATAAAATTTTTTAAGATGTTGACAGCGTATTTGATAAGTAATAAATTTAATCATTAAAGGTTTTTGACCTGTAACAGTAAAGAAATATGTAATTTGATATATAATACTAAGTTACTTTAATTTAATGATGTATTAATTTGAAATGCATAAAATAGTCTACATATCATTGCTTGCTATCAATAATAAATTTGGTAGTCTTAAGTTGGCAACAGTGTATTCAATAATAAAATAATAACATTGATCATTATAGGTTATGAATATGGCATCATTATCTGAAATATTCATTGATCATTCTAAATTTACATTCAAAAATTAATTGTCTGTTACTACTAAATATGTATATAGATATATAATTCTTTATAATCCGATGTGTAAAAAATTTTTTTTGATAGGAACCATTCTTTATATTTTGGGATGAACAAGTTAGCCCTTTGTTGTTTATGATAGAATTATTCTACCTTTTCATAATACTTTAATTTAATTATGTATTAATATGCATGATGTTCAAATGATAAAAATTCAAAGCACCCGAACTTGTACGACGTTCAAATATTTTAAAATGCGCGGGAAATGTGGTTGCTACCCCCCACTCCTTCCCGAAACTCGAATTTGCCCGAACCCGAACAGACACGAAATTCAAATCTGAAAAAATGCGCGCGCACACGAACACAGCCGAAAAAACTCCGATCGCGCCCGATCTTTCCCGAATTTACACGAAATCCAAATTTTTAAAAAAACGCGCGAAAATTTGAGCCAGGATCCGCACTACTATACTACTTGTGTCAACTATAAAAATACCATGGATTGCTTTGTATTATTTTAAAAAATGTTATTAGCGTTGCCTCATGATGATTTTGAAATTGACCAATAGCAACTTGTTTCTAAATTCAAGCATCATTATCGTTAACAATCTTTTATAACGTGATACAATTGAAACTGTTTCTTCTTTAAAATTTGCAAAAACAATTACAAGTATTAAATACACTTTCAAATTGTTACAAATTTTAATGTTTAGTAAAAATCATAGTGTGGGGTTATATTGAACAAAACCTTTTCTTTAAATATTATTAATTCCAATGCTAGGAATTGCTGTAGTCCTTTACAATTCAACACCGTACGTTCAAAAAGTCTTTAAAGATTACTTTATTCCGACAACCAAATATACCTAATAATTTGATAAGCAACTTAAAGAGCTACTATGGATAATCTTCATGAGCAATAACAGCATGCAAATACAACTGAATATGAAGCTTACCGTCAAAATACCTGTAAATAATGGAATTCGATCCAAAATTTTGTTAACCGAATGTTGTTCAATATTGTTATAGACAAAATCATAAAGATTTGGTCTGATAAGGGTTACCAAATTAGAGGTCAAGAATGTGTGATCTTCTGCTACGCCAATGCTGTGGTACTATTTGCTAAAATAAAAACGATCAGCCAGAAATTAAAAATGTATTAACACAGCGACAAAATATCTGTTCAAAAAATAGCATAACAACAGGTAAAGAACGTTTGCAATGCAACTTGAATTAAGGCAAAACATTATCAACTGGTAATGTCATTCAAATTGCTCAGAATATAAATATTAAGTGACGGTGATGTCAAGAATAAAGTATTCCCACAGATACCTGGAGAAATAAACACTCGAATAAGAAGACAAAATCAAGGACATACAAAAGCACAGTACAACCGATCACGACGGAAACTAAGCCCGGAACCAAAAAACGACAAAGCGACAGTTTTGAACCAAACCAAGAATAAGAAAGTAGGGCAATATTGAAGAAAAAACAAATTGTTAACTTAATTAGAAGACAGAAAGAAGAAGAATATTTTAGTGCATTGTTCTGTTTGGTTTAGATATTTCGTTAAGAATAGTTTTTTCATCAGCACCTGCCTTCTTTGTCTTTGGAAGTTACTCGTATCGTGTTTATCAATTCACTGTTAATTCCCAAGGTTATCATAGCTCTGTATAATTCTCTTCTTTTTGCCCTATCGTAGGATTGTTTAAAGTCAATGCACAATTTGACTTGGTCTACTTCTCTACCTAATGATGTTCTCTATTTGGTAATTATGGTTATTTGTTGTAGCTAGTACAATTCTAAATAGCTATGCCCTTGCAATTTTTGTATTGCATTGAGTTGCAATAGAATTGAACATTCTATCTACATCCTTGTTGTTAAATAATACATAGTTTTTAACCTTTATAATTCAATTGCTACCACATTTTTATGAACATATTTTCTTTTATTTTGTTTTAATAGGTGGTAAGTGGGTGTGGACCCACCATACCACCCAAACTTGCTTGGTACAAGTTTGCCACAAGAAGGATAAGCTAAGTAAAAAAATTTTGCGAGTAGATAAGATAATCGTACAAAGCCGGTAGGATGGGCTAAGTATTTGTGCGTGCTATGTGAGCACGTGGTTCCGCGAGGTACCTACCTTACGACGTATATTTGCTTCTAAGTTAATACAAATCGATAAGGAAAAGAATCTACATATAAATGAGAAAAAAGAAAAAAGCAAAGCATTAATCAAACAGCCACAACTAAAATAAGAATAAAACGTGTTATTTAACTAAAAACGTAATAAACCAAAGTGATTCTAAATAAACATGCAATGTTAAATAACAAAACTAAACTCCTACCTTGCCATCGCTGTTTAAAAAATAATAACATTTAATTGCCGTGCATAAGTTAGTAAAAACTAAAGAAACTATTTTTAATGAAGGCTTTGGTTCTCTTTAAAAAAAGTCTACATATACCTACATTTACATTGTGACTAACAGGTCACCCCAAACGCCTTGTAAAAAAAAAGATTTGAACTGCCTCTCGTCCGGGTACGTGGAGCATTCTACCCCAAATAAGTATATCTGGGATAAGGGAGTTGGCGTTATTTTTTAACGTATCTTGCTTTCCCTTCAAGATATAGAATTGTTTTCTAAAAAAAATCGTCGCAGGCAAGATTCGAACCTATAAACCGTTAATGTTAAAAACATTTTTTATTTGAATAAATTCTTAGCAAGAATTATCTCTATAAGAAACTGTAAAAATAATTCAAATAATTTACATACATATAAAATAATATAAGAATAACTGTTAAAAATGGCGTATACACCTACTTCAAGTTTCTTTATCAGACCCATGTTTTGATAGAACCCAGAGGATATGAAAAACCAGCTCCATACCTAATTTTAAATTGCTAGGACTTTTGATTCGAGAGTTATTGTGGGTACATCATTACACACACAGACCCAAAATTTTTTTGTCAAAAATACATTTTTCTAATTTAGGAGACCTTTCTTTATTTAGGGATATTTGCATTTTCTTCTTTCCATTGCCCCAATAATTTTTGTTTGCCATTGCGTACTTTACATGGTATATAAAGATAAATAAAAACTTAATTAAAAGTAATAAAAAATTTTTCAAAACGCAAAAATGTATGTTACTTATGTGAGGTCTATAAACCCGTTCTCAGTTTAAGAGAAAAATAATGATAGAATGGTTTAGTGTTCAAGAAAAGAGATAACAATATTTGAAAACATTGTTTGTAATATGTAAAACCTTACTCTTATTATATTTAATAAAAGTTCCATTTTGTAAATTTTGTCATTTTTCTTATATTCAAATTAAAAAAATAACAATGTAAACAGAGCACACATTGAACATTATACTTAATCAAAATTAATTTGAATTACTCGAAGAAAAAAATAAGAAAAGCTATTATTTAGCGTATGGTAATGCTTTAAAGACACAGGACGCTCAAATATAACTGTAAAGCACAATTAAATACGGCCCCATAAACTGTAAAGAAGGTTTAAAATAAACTTCGCCGTGCGGTCCATAGACTGTGACAAAAATTTATCCCAGCTTCGCATAAATGTAGCCTATGTACATATATTCCACAATGTGACATCTTTTAGGTTAATCGTATTTTATAATTATCAGGTTTTCAAAGTAATTGGTATTTAAAAAAATTATTTTCTTTTTAAACCAAGGTTGCGATTTAGTGTTTATATTATTAATTTAGAAATAAACATTGTTGATCTTTTTGTACAAAAAAAATATAATTGCATTACTTAGTTTTAACAAAAACCTGCAAGAATTTTGTTTTGATTTATAAGTAACGAGAGTCATATCAGTTTTGATTTTCACTTCAGTTACATCTAACTAAAGATAATATCTTTTTTAAAGAAGATTAATTTTTTTGCCACTTGTTCTTTTTGTTATAATATAAATAAGATTTTACAAAAGCCGCTTGAAAATAAAACTTTACGGGCACAGATAAGTAAATTTGAGTTACGCATACCTTCTGTCTAATACTTAAACTAGTAAGTTCGATATCATCCATAAGTTGGGTTAATTCAGCAAAGTTGAAGTATTTTTCCGTGTACTACGACAGTGTAATAAAAAAAAACAATTGAACATCGGATTTTACCTATATTCATAAAAATCTATTTTCTATAAAAACATGCAACGAATAAATGTTATGAAAATTTGTAATGGGAATTAAGATTACAATTTTTCAATCACTAATTATGTTTAAATAATGATAATATTTGTTTAAACAGAAAATCGGAATGTTGACTTTAATTTAATCCAGAAATATTAACAATTTAGGCTAATTAAAACAGCAATTTCATATATGTGCATGCAGTTTAAATTTATTCGAGCTAATAATGAAACTTTTTTTATTTTATTTTAATTATAAATCAAATTATATATGACTTATTAATTAAGAGTTATAGCATTAATTTAAAACTTAAGCAGAGCACATAAATACATAAATAGAAAACTCGGCAAAAAAAATTTAAATCTTTATGGTACAATTTAGATACATAATTGCAGCAAAAAACATGTACTTATAAAGGTTGTTTAGTAACCTCGTAATATCACTGCAAGTAATGCCTACAATGCCAATGTTGTCAAGGACGGACCGAGACACAAAAATTGTATTATTAAAAAAAGAACATAAGATGAAACAAATAATATATATGCAAAATAGAAAAACAAAAGAACAAGAAAACTTGTTTTTTATAAATTTTGAAGAATACAGAAATAACGGAGATATTTGTAAAATAACTACCCCACTGAACGCAACTGTTAGATTTAATTCGACAAACAAAAACAACAACTTGGACAATGCAAAAAGTGTTAAATTATGAACACACAAGAAAGTAAAGTACGCAACAACATCGGTGTGTGAAACGTAGAGATCCAACTGACTACCAAACATGTGAAAAGAAAAAAGAGAATGGAAAACCTAGAAAAAGCTCACTTCGTGGTAGCGCACATCCCACAAATTACAAAAGATGTCAAATATATTTATATGTATGAACTTAGAAAGGATGCAGTAACATTACTATTTATTTATATAAACACTAATATACATTTTAGATAAAGATCATTATGTTTTTCACTAAGCTAACATTACTTATTCGTTTACGTCAAAAGCCATTGTTCTTAACTGCTTCTTTCAAACGAACTACTCGTTACTGTAACTATTAATATACAGAAAGTTTCATTACAGTTTAGACATTATAAAGCGAAGATTTTTATCTAAAACAGTGCCTCTAACAAGAACACCCGTGTAAGAAACGCAAACTCTTGTTACAAACTTTAGGTGTTACGAACCTTGCACGGCCAACTCACACAGTCGGAGATAGGGGAGGTTCAAGGAAATTATAATTAAGAGCGCCAGATCAATCCTAATTAACACTTCTGCCTCGATCACGACAGACGGTCCAAACTTGTAACGAATTTTTAGGTTCGTAATCCTTGTTACTCGGGTGTTCGGGTAACCACAATTTAAAGAGAAAGGTATATTACCATAAAAGAAAGATTAACAGGTATAAAAACTTTAATGTAGTAACGTAGAAGATTAACAGGAGTATATTTGATTTCTCAATTCATAAATGCCAGAAATATCGGCAACACACAATGCACAGGTTAAGTTGCATCGAAAGAGCGAAGAAAACTTCGTAATAAATATTGTTTATACACAGCATGCGATACACCCTAAATGATAATTGAAATTACCTTAATGGTATGGTAACAGTAAACGTAATTACGGAAATTAACATTAGCCAAAGTTCCGTGAGTGACTTTCAGCGAAGAAAAATAATCAAACAGACTTACCCAAAATCCAGTGCTTACTTGCGCGAAAAAAACGTTTTCCCCGGTAACAGCCTAGAATAAATATTGAATAGCAAATCGTGTCACACAATAACTCACGAATATAGGAAGCTACAAAATCGTTAATAATAATAAATTAAATGAGATATAAAAACCCGTTGTATCGAATGCTGTTAGTTGTAATTACGAACAGGTGGGTGGTAACGCAATCGACTGGTGTACAAGAAATAACATCTCCAAAGTAATGCTGTCGAGACTTCGTTTTCGTTGGGGGTAATATGCCTTCCCAAAATCTTACACGTTCAGTAACGGTATTTATCAATAGTAATTATTCTTCATAGATTTGAATTTCAACGTTTAACGCGAAGTGTCGATCGTTGGTGTTCTGTGATTATTCAAACAGGTATTTATTGAATTTAGTTTACATTTGTTCAAATTAATAGAAGTTTGTTTAATTATAATGCAAGACAATTCGGGCGGCGAAATGCCGCCTGCGCCTGATGAGTCAAATAGAGTGGTTATTAATTATAATCTGGATAATACGTATAAAGTTGCGGATAGCGGCCCGTTTTACGTTATTGTTGAACCTGCTGATAACAACACTACCCGATTATCATGTCCGTGTAGGTCATTGCCTGTTTAACAATTCATTCTTTAAAAACGACATACTTGATATTAAACCCGTCGGCCGTGCTAAAGTTAAAATCATCTTTAAAACGTATAATTGTGCAAACTCACTTATTAATCATGACGTAATAAAAGCTAACAAATTAATTGCATATATTCCCAAATACTTCAATCATAAAAAAGGCATAATTAGACAAGTAGATACTTTCTTAGAAGAAGAATACATACTAAATAATTTAATTAGTAATAAAAAAGCTATAGAAGTTAAAAGAATGAAGCGTAAAATAATAAACGCAAACAATAAAACAATCTTAGTTCCTAGGCAAATAATAGTAGTAACTTTTGAAGGAAATTATGTACCAGATAACGTAAAAATAGATCTTGTAAGGTTTGCAGTCAAACCCTATATTTATCCTGTTGTGCAATGTTTTGGTTGCTTCCGCTTTGGACATACTATTAAACAATGCAAAGCGACAACAACGTTATGTAAAAGATGTGGCCAATCTCATAATATTGAGGGAGATTGCATTAATAGCGAATTTTGTATTCACTGTAAAGTTTATAGCCATTCTTCACTTTCGAGAGACTGTCCAGTACATAAACAACAACAAGAAATTAAAAAAATTATGTCTACCGAGAATATATCATTTAAAGAAGCAGAAATTTTAGCTAATAACCCCTCTTATTCCAAAGTAACAATAAAAAATAGATTTGATGTATTAAGTAATGATGATTTTCCATCTTTAGAATCTCTAAATAAAAGTAGTATAACTCCAAAACCAAGGTACATTCCCACACCCTATAAATCTAACAGCAGTAATAAACGTAAAGCTATCTCACCTACTACTATTAAACAAGCACCTACCTTTATAGATAAGTTACCATTTATACCTTCTTCTGATAAAAAAAAATGTTTGACGCAACCAGCTATACCAAATCCTTATCGGGACGAGTTTATCGCTTACAAAGAAAAAGTAGAAGCAAATATTACCACCAAATTTACAACAACATTAAACAATATCTTGAAAAACATTGACCCAAATATCTTAACTCCGGAGTTTTACAGTCAAGCTCAAAAAGAAATTAAAACAGTTTTGAAACATCTATTAGATTCAGACAGCGATGGCGAGTAAAAATATTCTAAATATTCTCCAATGGAATTGCCAATCCATTTTGAAACATAAACCAAACTTACTAAACTTCCTTGAAATTAATAAAATTGATGTGATTTTACTTAATGAAACTTGGCTTTCTAAAAATAAATCGTTTGAAATTAAAGGATTTAACAATATTCGTGCAGACAGAATCGATGGCTACGGAGAAGTTGCAATCCTAGTAGCTGACAATCTATTATTGAATGAAATCACAATTGTTAAAAATTATAACCAAGGCATAGAAGCAAGTGCAGTATATCTTGAACAACAAAAATTATCAGTTTTGTGTATCTATAAACCACCAAAAATCAATGCAACATCTCGAGACTGGGAAAACTTATTTTCTCAGTTTAGTGGTAAGGTATTTGTCGGCGGTGATTTTAACGCGCATCATTACCGTTTTGGTTCTGTACTAAATAACGCACAAGGAAACATATTAGTTGACGCACTAGACAGCACCAACTTAATTGTGTTAAATGATGGTCGGCCCACTAAAATAACTAGACCCAACGAACGCCCTTCAATGATAGATCTTTCACTTATATCTCTTAATCTCGCAAGCTACGCCTCCTGGAATCCTATCTCAGATACTCTTAACTCAACTCATTTTCCCATTAACATCACGTTAGATATGAACTTCACTCCATGCGTAATTCTCCCGTCAACTAAATGGAAAGAATCTACTGCAGATTGGGATACATTCAAAGCACTTATTGAAACCTCATTGAATGAATTATCATTTGAAAATGACTCGTCCGTAGAATACTTTGAAACAGTAATGGAAACTATAAACACAGCTGCTTCTAGTAGTATGAATATTAAAAAACCTTTTAAAACAGTATCACCACTTCCTATATGGTGGGACGAAGAATGTAAGAACTTCGTGAATCAGCGAAAACAGATTATTCAAGAATATAAATTAACATCAAATCTGGATACATACTTTAAGCTAAAAAACATCCAGGCACAATGTAAAGTACTATTTGCACAAAAACAAAAAAGGTCCTGGATAAGTTTTGTTAATAACCTAAATAAAAATACTTCTATCAGGAAAATATGGAAATACGTCAACAAATTGTCAAACAAAAGTAAAATAACAAAAAAACACCCGTTACCTCTTGATCTAATTGACCAATTATTAGAACAATTTGCTCCATCTTACGCAGAAAATGACTTAAACTCATTACATTTAAATCTAAATGATACAGATAAATCTAAATTATTTCAAGAACCATTTAACATAGAAGAACTAGACGTAGCAACAAAAACTTCTAAATCTACTGCACCAGGAAAAGATCATATAACTTATACAATTATGAAACAACTCCCCGAAGTAGCAAAAAAACATTTGTTAAACATATTTAACGATTGGTTTCTTAACGGAAAATATATAAAAAATCTTAAAGACGTAGTGATCCGACTAATCCTTAAACCTAATAAAAATAAGCAGCTGCAATCCTCATACAGACCAATTTCGCTATTGTCATGTATAGTTAAAATATTTGAAAAGTTAATCAAAAAACGACTCGACTGGTATCTTGAATATTATCAATTAATACCTAACACCCAGTATGGATTTCGAACAGGAATGGGTACGCTTGACGCGGTATCCCACATAGTTACAGACATTCAGCTTAACTTCTCTAAAAACGAATATATGGTTTGTCTTTTTTTAGATTTAAAAGGGGCATATGACTCGGTAGATCTCTCAATACTTTATACTAAGATATGTAAATTAGGTATTTCAAGCAATGTGTCTAAAAATATTATTAACTTATTTAGTAATCGAACAATATATATCAAAGACCACCTCAATCAACTACATGGTCCACGAATATCCAATATAGGGCTTCCACAGGGTTCTGTATTAAGTCCAATTCTGTTTAATATATTTTCAGCTAGTTTGCACGGTATGTTTGATAACTCAATTACGTGTATTCAGTATGCCGACGACATCTGTATTTATACAAGAAGAAAGACTTACGATGATTGCTTAAAAGCTCTTGTAGACATTATGCAGCTGGTTGATAAATGGACGCTAAACCATGGACTAACAATGTCTCCTGAAAAATCAGCCATTATAGTATTTACTAGACATAGGTTGCGTACGCCTGAAAATATAAACCTTTCAGGATATGTAATACCATTTGTCAGAGTATATAAATATCTTGGCATCTTTCTTGACTGTAAACTGTTATGGTCAAAACACGTCGAACATATTATTAAAAAATGTGAGAAAGGTATCAACCTTCTTAAATGCGTCACTAACAGAAAATGGGGTGCTGACCCTAAAGTTGCATTAATGTTTTACAAAAGCTATGTTCGTTCTATTTTGGATTACGGTTGCTGCCTCTATGGATCAGCAAGTAAGACACATCTCTTGAAAATCGATCGTATACAATACAAATGTCTGAGAATTTGCATCGGAAGCATGAAATCTACACCTACTACTACAACATTGCTAGCTGAAAGTATAGAAACGCCGCTAGAATATCGGCGTGAATTTTTATCAATGAAATATGTAATAAAACTCAAATCTTGCAAATCTGACTTAGTGAAAGCTTTATATCGGTTATGTAGTGAAAATTTAACTAACAAATTCTGGAGAATTAAAAAATCACCTCCCTTAACAGACGCAATTCTTGAAACCAACAGCATAAACGGTATTTATAAAATGAATGAAAAAAGACCTATTTACAATGTTAATTATTATACACTCTTGCTTAAACCTAAAGTCTTATTCCCCCAATATTCTAAAATATCACTGATAAATAACAATATAATGAAATCCGTACTAAGCGAATATAATGAACATACAATCATTTACACAGATGGATCAAAAACAAAAGATGGGAAGACAGGATGTGCGGTCTACATACCAAGCTACAACCAATCAATAAAATATAAATTGCCTACATACTGTTCGATATACACTGCCGAAGCTATAGCAATAATTAAATCGTTAAAATGGTTAGAAAACAATAACGTAAACCAAGCTGTAATTATATCTGATTCTAAGTCTGTTCTGACCGGGTTAAGATCTCCCACTTGTCATAAAACTACAAGTTTAATTTGTACCTACTATTAAAAGTAAACTTCTAAATAAAAATATTACATTTGTATGGACTAAAAGTCATAATGGAATAACAGGGAACGAGGTGGTTGACCAACTTGCAAAAGAATCTGTATCCGATGGAAAATTTATAGACGTTACAACCAATTTTGATTTGACTAGACACTACTACAAAATAGTACACAAAAAGTGGCAACAAAAATGGAAGGAACATTCTCAAAATCCGACAAACCTTTATTATCTATTACATCCTTCGCTTCCTATAAACATACCTCATATATTTGACTTTCATATGTCTAAAAAATCGGCAGCAACAATTTCTCGACTGAAAAGCAATCATGGAAGATTCCCGACTCACTTAGCTAAGTTAGGTATAGTGCCTTCTGCAACATGCAGCTGTGACAACTTTTCTGTTTGTGATGTTAATCATATATTTTTTAATTGCTGGAACAATAGAAACGAAACTGAAATCCTGTACAAAACATTAATTTACAATAACGCCGCACTGCCTCTTAATATTGCATATCTATTATCTCTCAACAATAAAAATATTTTTGAAATAATATGTAACTTTTTATATAAGATAAATCAAATGATATAAAATATACGAAACAAAGTTGTACAAACCATCTGTGGCAAATGAACTTGTTTTCATGCCAAAAAAAAAAAAATTCTTCATTGTTTTTTATTGAATCGAACATGTGATCGAAGCGTGGCAAAACGGCTATCAAATTAATACAGAAATTACAAAGGAATTCTAATAAACCGGATGTAAATTATCTTACCCTGTGCCGAATAGATTACAATAAATTCGTAATTGACTTATAAATTCGTACTCATCATAATGGATGCACTTAGAATCTTAGGAATCAGGTCAAATTTTTTGACACAGACCGTCTCACGTAGTTGACAGCTTCAAAATGGCTCCGCAACCTCTCAGTAACCAAAAAGATCGGCAGAGGGCGTCAAAACCAAAATCTAATTTTAAGTCGATATACAGGGTACTACGTTATGAAAATTTCGCACGTAACACTCTGTTACCATCGAAAAAGATAGAAACTCAACAAATTGCACCAGCCACATCAAAAGAAGGACATATGGTCAAGTCGCAACTAGACGGCTACAACAAAGTTACAATATGAACTTACAACAAAAAAATCAACAAACTGCAACAACAGAATCTTTTTCTACAACAGCAAATCAAAAACCAACAACTTGCAATTAACCGCCTGACACAAGAAATCAGACAACTAACGGAAGACATGACCACCGACTCCATCAAATAATAGCTCAATTGTACAAAACAGCATTGTGGAACGCCAATTATAGTATTCTTAACTACAATATAAAACATATTTTTAGCTTTCAACAAAAATGATATCCAATATCAGAATTCGATTTAACCTTGAATAATAGTTTGAAAATATCACATTACGTATTCTATAATGCAACCCAGCCAGATACTAAAAGAAAAATCCAGAGCTGGAGCGGCAATCATTATACGACCTGACATTAAGCATCATATACTACATAAAATCGAAATGAATTTCAATATCTGCAGCCTTCTGCCCACCTAACTATCTAGCAAATACAAAAGCTATTTAATAAACTGGGGAACAGGTTTCTAGCAACATTTAATCTTTAAATATGTTGGCAATGTTTACACGACATAAAAGACTACGGTTGTCTGTCGGTATAGTTGTAGAAACACACTGGTGTATCCTAGCGCTGACGAGTTCCCTAGATCAAAACAGCTGTCCGCTTGTTTTTGTTGTTTTTCACATTTATATTGACACTGTTTCTAACCTATTTTATATTTGGGATTTTGACAGCGTTACGTATCAATAGATCATTGACTATCGCTGTCATTAAATCCAATGACAACTTTTCTACCTTCCGTACTAATTTATAGTTTTCTATATTATTATACATGGTATTTTTACTACAGGATGGCGTTCCGAAAACATTTTAAATTAAATAAAATAATTAGTAACAATAAAAACGATACCGTTAAATTAATAATGCATATTAGTAGCATAAACGATAAAATTCATTATGCCTTGAACGATTCGGTTCAAATAAATGAAGTATAATAACAGACCAATTTTATATATATTATTAAAATTTAGTTTTTGATAAAAAAATATGAAACTTTTTAATGTAAATAAAACTGTATTAGTACAATTGTTAACAAATGTTGTAACTAATGAAATTAATTTATGTGTTACGCTGTTGTTAAATAAATTAAGTAAAAAATAGACAAATAAAAACACTATGCTCTTAGATAAACTTAAACATAATATGGTTGTACAGACAAAATAAACTACTGAATATATCTACATAATGGCATAAATCTATACAAAGTTACGTGATTAATGTTTAGATTTTGAACAATTTTTGTCTTAAGAACGACATCATAAAACAGCGTTACAATTTTATTTATTAAAAAAACTAAACACAACCGCATGAGTATTAAAATAATTAATCTGTTAAAAAAACAAATATCATAGGTAAGTTAATAATAAATTATGTTAAATTGTTAATTTAGTCAATAATTAAAACACTCTAATTTTGAAATTGTTGAAATAAAAACATACATATCTTAAATACATAAACAAAATCATAACAGAAACATGCGCAAGACAGCAAAACATAAAAGTAATTTGGAATAAAAATTATAAATAAATCACAAATATGAACAATTAAAAAAAAGGATTAAAAACGTAGATCACCGTATAATGTAATAAATTTAACAATTCATTTAAATACGTTAACTACACCGTTATTAAAATTTTTATTTTTACGAAAATTTAAACAGTTAAGTTTTAAATATAAACATGTAATTTGTTTTAAATTTGCCTTTAATAACAACTAAACAAAAACATAAGCCGTAATTTACATGTTATACTCATGTTTTTTTCAAAAAAATGTTTATTAATTATACATACCAAATTTAATAAAAATTAAAGTTGTTTACCTGAAACAAAACAGTATATTAGCATTTATGTATAAGAAATTACCAAAAACATAATAGAAACATAACCTATTTTTGTTTAAAAAAATTGTTCTAACTACTGTAATAATTTGAACAAAAATTGTATTGATTACAAATAAAACTAAAATTTGTTTTACTGTTGCTTTAATTGTTACGGAGATGGGCAATTTTACACTTGCTTTAGAGAATTTTTGAGAGACAGAATTGTCTGTCTTTACCTGGTTGCACTTTGGTTATTTTGAAGCGTTTTCAAAATCTTTGAGTTCTTTTGGACAATTGTCAAAACAAATGGAATGTTCTGAATCCAAATAAAGCAAAAATTTAAAAAAATCCCAAAAAAGTTGAAGTTTAGTCTAGTCAGAAGTCGAAAGTGTTGACAATATGTCGGTCTAAATAAGTAAAGTGTTTAACGCGTGTGCTAAGATAAATAAAATTAAAACTTATCTGCGGACAGTGTTTATAAATATCAAGTGATAGCCATGTACAAGGTGATTTTTTTTTTAATTTAGAAAACAAAAACGTTATGTATAAAATACAAAAAACCGTTTAGTTTTGGTTATGAGGGGGCACTTAATTAGTATAAGCTGAGACCTGCAGGTGCACCCTCTGGACCAAAGCAGCAACCCCTTCAAAAATCTTAAATGGAACAATGCGTTAAAAAAATTTTAGTTTCAAAGATCAATTTAACTTCTTGTTGGTTATGTAGTAGTTCTTTACTTCTACGATTGGTTTAGTGAAAATTGGTTGTCTTGCAGCACAACCCACGTACATGTTCTTTCTGAACAGCATTGTTGTTAAACACTTATTGTTGGTAAAATCAACTATCAAAAAGATAGATGTGTTGATGAAACTAATGTTTGATCCACTGTTTAAATTTTAATTTCAAGTAATCAACTAAACGTCAATTAATAAATAAAGAAACATCATAAATGATGAAAAAAATTGTAATGTTTTCAAAAATACAAATTTTATCGTTGAATTTTACAAGAAACGCTCGAAATGAGCATCGTTTTGTTACAAGCAGTAGTAGATCAGGTTTTCAAATTATTGTTTCGCTTTTTGAAATCTTTTTCGCAAAATTCCCCTGCATTTATCAACCATTTTTTGTTGTAAGTCAAGCAAATTAGCCGGTTGTGTTTCGTATAACACTGACTTTAAATGGCTCAAGAGAAACAATCTATACTTGCCAAGTCTAGTGACCATGCTGGCCACTCAATTGCACCACGTCTGTCAATCTAATGGTTTAGCAATCTGTTGTTAAATCTACGATGGTTTCTAAAACATTCAAGTAAATGTCACTAGTCAGTGTTTTATTTATAAATATAAACCCAACCATAGCATCCTCAAAAATTCCTGCCCAACAATTTTTTTGAGGAGCTGAAGTATGACTTTCTATAACAAATTGGAAGATCTCATCGCTTCAGTTACGCCCGCTGTGTTTATTAACAGAGCTATGTAAAGTAAAGCTGCATTCACCACTGAAGCATATATGTTTTACAAGATTTAAGTTTGCAGTGACTAAATTCGACACAGTCTCACAAAACTCTATTCGTCCGTCGTAATAATCTTTACCTTGCTCTCTTTTATTTTATAAGAATAGAACTTATGAATTTTTGTTACTTGACAAACTGATGACCTTGAGAATTCAGTAGTTTTAGCAGTCTGGCGCAAAGAGTGAGATTGATACTGATATAATTTATTACCTCAATTTAAGTCATTTCGTTTACCACTCTGATACCATATTTTCTCTTATTTATTACCGATCCTTTGTTTAAGAATTTTTGTGCAAGTTCTAAAACGTATATGTAGCTTAAAGTGTCTATCATTAAAAACTCTTGCCGTGGTTTGTAATGCCCTTTTTCTTATGTTTATTCTAACTGTTAGTGTTAAAAAAGTCTAGTTAGGTTTACTTTTCTGTGGTTTAAGGTAGTGTAAGTGTTGTGCAATATTGATAGAAACAGAGAGTGTCCCTTTGCACGTGTCAGAGGTTGGACGACACAAATTAAGAATTAGGGGTGCGGTCCAGCCCAAGAAATATTGCGGCGATACCTTCGGTGTCACTTTAGTAAGTAATTAGTATTAAGTGCATACCAATAAATAAATAATTAGTCCCGGTAAACATACCAGAATTAAAGGTTACCAAAGCTTTGGTTTTAATAAATGTATTTGAAGTAAATTAAGCAATCGAATTCGCGTATTTAGATCTAGATTCAACGGTACGAGTGACGTTAAACTTATTGTGCGTACTACAATAAATTGACTTTCGAGGGCCACGGTGTTACAAGTACACGTAAAGAAATCAACACACGTAAAGATTGGACTTTTATTATATGCCATTACAACCATTTTGATAATTATAGAACGATTTAGTTGAAATCAGTGCATTGTAGGAATTTAAGTTTGTAATAAATTACTGTTTCTAATTGACTTAAGTACAATATATACACTTTGCATTGTAATTATTATTACTAATAAAAGAAATAATATTTGCCCACAAACCCGGATTAAATTAAGTTGTAAAGATTTAAAAAGTAGAACGCGTGAAACGCGAGAAGGTGTTACAGGCTTTAGCATATTTGTTTTGGGAACCACAAATAAAAATAATTTCAACTCTTTCAGCAGCTGAATACGCCATTTTCACCCGAACGTGTACACATTTACTGTTAAACTGAGTAATTGTCAATGTCAATACATAAAAAACAGTTTTTATTTTAGAAAATACTTTCCTAGAAGGAACCTGTAACTCTTAGAGAACGCATCCCTAAGTGGCGGTAAGGAGAGAAGGAAATACCTCTCAGATTAAGTGGTAGAAGTGAAATAAAATAGCTCCCGCGGACTAACAGGTAAACACGAAACGTCTGATCCAAAGTGGGCGGTTACAAACAGCGTCTGTCCCTATATAAGGGGTAGCTGAACTAAATCAGGGAAGACAATGGGAAACCACCTTGATAATACTCTCCTCAAGAATTCACTATGGTGAGAAAACTAAAAGCAACGACCCTTGTCCTGAGCAAATCTTTTGGACCAATATAGTAAAATCGACAACAAGAATATGCACGTTGAACGTTAGAACGTTGTACCAAGCAAACAATCTGATACAGGAAATGAAACGCATTAATGTAGACTTAATAGATGTCAGCAAACATCGTTGGATAGGAACAGAAGCATGTAAATACGAGTATGGGAATTTATATTACTCTGGAAACAACAACGGAGACCAAATACAACAGTAATAAGATTGTAATGTTTGTGAAAAGCAATCTGGTAAAATATATAACTATTTTTTGAAAGAGTTATGTTTATCCAATTGCAAAGTTTATATATTTAAAATGATTATATTAAAAATCTACGCTCCTACTGCCGACAAGAAATATGACAACGGAGTAAAACAGTTCTACGAATTAATCAATAAAGTCATTAAACCGAAAGGGTCTTGCATCAACAATTACTGTCTGTGATATCTACTTAGGTACTTTTAATTGATTGTTTATATGTAGTTCTGCATCGCTTTTTCTTTTCTAACCTTTTTTTTGATAAAATAAATATATTTGTTGTTATAACCGGTATTTTGTCATTTGTTCCTTTTCAGTGATGGTTAGATTCAAACAGTATCTTCTACTACTTCATTTTCATCTAAACCACTGCTTTTATTTCCCAAGTCGGTTAAGTTTTTGATTTAAAACTTGCCGTTTTATAAAATGTTATGTTGGAAGTGTTTCGGTGTGATTTTTGTACCGTATAAGTTTTGTTCCGGAACGCCCACATCGAAAGTGGTGGCTGTCAACTGAAGAAAAACTGTTTTTTCCTTGTTTTTGGTACGATAATGAGCTAACATACACGCCAGGTTTTAAATATTCACACGCATCCACGTTATAAAAGATTGTAGTACTTTTGTTACTAATCGGAAAGTTCTTCTGGGGTAAGAAATGATCCTATTTTTGTGGTTTGGTTTAATTTGTTTGTAATTTTCATTAGAAAAATTATAGATACCCAAACGCATGCTATTAATGCGAAGATATTAACACCTTTTAATTGATGCGAGAAACATTTCTATGATGACGACACACCCTTCCATGAAAGAAAAAGAGTTCTATATCTACGTTGATTAAGAATATCAATTGATACCCATTAACTACTACAATTGTAATCGTATTGAAAGAGCCACTTACTAAAATTTCTATATTAGTCTGGGGGAAACTTGGCGCTTCTGTTTTTTTTTCATAAATCATATAAACTGATTTGAACTTATTTGTGATAACGCTATACATATGTTATTGTTTATTTCAGCAAATTTTAAAAAAAATTGAGGAAGGTGCCGCTAGAACGGCATGCTTTGAAGAAAAAAATTGTAAGAATTGTATTTATTTCCTATTCTAATTTTCTTTTATCTAAGTTGTCAGTCGTTTGCACGTACGACTGTATGTATATATCAGGTTGTTTTCACAACTAGTTCTAAATCTTTTTGTGTGTAATGTAATATTTAAAGAGTGCGCTCGGGTTCTCAATGTAAATCTGTTCGTTTGGAATGTAGAAAATAGGCCGACAAGTTTAATGTTACGTACGACAAAAGGAGCAATCAATTATTGTCTGTGATCTATACCTACAAACTAGTAATTGATCGCATTTTTGTAAATCTACTTTGCTTTTCTTTTTTAACCTCTCTGTGATAAAATAAAACTATATTTGTGTTACAACTTGTGTGTTGTCATTTGTTCTCTTTCAACCTTGGATAGATTTAAACGGTGTCTATCGTTTTAGTTTCTAACTGTTTTGGCGCCTTTTTTAATCCTAACGTTCCGACTGAGTTAGTTGCTAACAATTAAGTTACAAGAAAATCCTTGTAAGAAAAATTATGTTTTGCTAAACATATTATTTTCTACGGTAAATAGGATATAATTTACCTCACTGGTGCTTAAACCGAGAAAGCTTGCAATGGTTTTAATAAAATTTATATGAACAATTCTGTTTTTGCGTTTTCTCAAATAAATAGTTCCTGAGTGTTCATAGTTGCTAAGCATTTAGGTACTATAAAACTACTAGTCTTTAAAGATATTATAGTGGAATATGGCAAGTGTCATAGCGCTTTAAGGCGGTAAATTTAAATTGTCCGGTGATGCTCCCTGTTTAAACCTACCCACGTTACTTTGCAGAAAGCAATACCTGTTATGTTAAAGAGTTGGTAGGTTAAAATTTTTTGAGTATAAAATTTGTCCTCGACATGCCCACTTTTCGTTGGCAATTGTCAAATTTTTATAAGCGCGCATTTATTCATTTTCCAGTAATGTTTGGTGCAACACAAACCTCCGTTTAGCGGCATCTTTGGGCCCAACAAGGCTTTCGTCAATAAGTTGTTTCACGCGATTTTACATGAATATGTAAATTAATTTTGTGTCTATCTTAGCGCAAGTTTTTAATTGGGGTAAGACGTTATTTTTTTGTATTGGGGGTTTAAATTGATTCTTTCCCAATTGTCTATAGCGGATTTCTGTGCCCTCCTCCCACGTTTCCTTTATTGATAAAGATGGCAAGCAAATGGTGTGTTTAAGGAAAAGTTTGCATGACATCACGTTCCTGTGGTTTGACTATTCACATCGTCAAAGGGTTGGAAACCTTTAAGATTGCGATTTCTTTTAGAGGGAACTTCTACAATCAGTTGCTGCCTTAAGTCGAGGGGAAACGCTATCTCAAATGATTGTATGCTTTAAAAACAGAATTTACTTGTGTTAACGCCGTGTGTACGTTTAGTGTAGGATTTAGTATTGCGTTTTGGGTGATACAGATGCGGAATTGGCTAGTCCCTTACTGAAGGAAACCTAACTGTAAGTATTATAATTTTTAGTTTTACGATTGGTACTTCGTGAGTCATGTCAATTGTTGGAACGACCGTGCGTACATGTTGGGTTGACACAATTAATTATAAGATAGTTTTGTGCGTCGCAAAGTCGTATGCAGTGCGTGTTGAGTTTCTAAATCTTCAATTATTTATATAATTTTGTGATTTTGAATTTGCAAATATAAAGTCATTCTTTTTTTGAATGTAAAAGTTGGATCGACTAGGTCAGTTTCCTGTACAACGTGTTGCCCAGTATAGGGCGTAACTTATATTTTGTCCGACCCATGTATTATGGAACAAGCTTAACAGTCGGGTGCAGATAATAACCCTAGAATTGCTTCAGCTAAACTCAGATATAAGTGACGAGCTATGAGGATCGTAAGAACCTTTTGGGGTTAAATTTATGTTTTTGTTGCTTACTTATTTATGTAAGATAAATGAACAATACAAACGAGAAATTTTATAAGGAGAAAAGTTACAAAACCTAAAAAAGTAACTGAAAGTAATTGAAAAACATACAATCAAAGTAGACTGAAATGTACTATTCAAAAGCATTAATAAATACAAATAACAAGAATAAAAATTAAATTGAATAGTACCAAAAACGTATTAACGACCTCTAAAGTAATCAATAAATAAATCTCAATATTGAAAATGGCTATTAAGATCCTTTACAAAAACGACATTGAACCAAAACTAATAAATTTAACTTAATATCTAATATCCAACTTAATCAACGTGCATTTTAGTATTTACGTACTATTAATTTACGGAGGTCTAATGTT
The DNA here is from genome assembly GCA_035610365.1 of Aquatica leii. Lineage (NCBI taxonomy): Eukaryota > Metazoa > Arthropoda > Insecta > Coleoptera > Lampyridae > Aquatica > Aquatica leii. The sequence goes on from CM069436.1 coordinate 109,740,249, forward strand.
TTTCAAAGGAGGTCTAGAATGACCTTAACATAGTCCGATTGATCATTATTATACATGCATTGACAAAATTTAATAACCGAACAGTTTCCATACGGCACTGGAGTTTATGGCATACACAAATGAACGCAGCTAACAAATTATTAAAATTTAAGATCATAGACACGATGTTTCAACAACCAAAGCAATAAGTCCAACTGACGACAAAAAGACAATAACGTAAATTCAATACGACAGTTACATGCATAAATTAAAACATGCACTACTCTGTATATTAGTTGAATTAAAATTACGTTTCTATTTCTCGACGCCATCTATCGAGCATCGTTGGTTTCTTCCGACTGAGTAAACGACAGGCCGTCATTTTTACTTTTACATAGTTCGCTATATAACCTGATGCCTGCGTAACTTAAAAGGGTTTTTCTTAAGACATCCACGTGTTGTGACACGATGTATAATGAAAATATCTATAAATAATTAATTTAGTCAACGCACGATAAGTCATTTCTATTTGTTTTTTGATTAAAAGTAATTTCTATGTTTTTTCATTAGCGTCATGTGCTACCTCCCAAATCTGCGTTTTTTTGTCTTAGTTTTTTGTCAAGTTTAAAATCTACAATGGAAAAGTTCTAATAGGAAGCTTTGAATCTATGAACGAAAACGTTTTCAGAAAGTAATGCTGGATCTTAGTAAGTCAATTTTTGCTTTTTAACTATTTGTTGTCGTTACGGCGTTGCTCATAAATCATTTTTATTACTCATGTCTAAACGTGATTTGCTTCTTATTACTATTACTTAATTAATTTAAGTTAAATTGCTATCGCATGCTGATTACGTCAACTGTCAATTATTATTATTATTATTAATGTAATTTACTTACAAAGACTTTTATATGTTCTGGTGTTTACACTCTTGATTTAATTGTACTGTAAGTTGCCGATACTTCTGGTGTTTTAGTACCTACGTTTACTTGTACTCAAATTGAATTTAGCTACTGTGATGCTATCAATTTATCTCTAATTATTATTGACTCAAATGTTAATCTCTTTATCCTTCTAAAATAATTAAAGTACAATTGTTGTTAACAATTTGGTTTCTTTTTTCGTTTCCTCCAGCTTTACAAATCTTAACAATTTTAGACAAGCTTCGAGTCTTCTGTGCTCATCTAGCAGAAGCTATATCTGCAAAAATCTGGCGCCCTTTAAAATAAAATGATTTGAACATCCCCGTTCGTAAACTACTAGAAGCTTGTAGCAACACAAACAATAAATTTAAAAGTTCGACTACAGCAATATTAAACCGAGTGATTGCTAACACGGTTTACGTAGAATAAAATAAATCTCTCAAATAATAAACGTAAGGTACTCACAGATCAGCCATAAAAAAAAGTTTGATAATCAGACAGTAGCTGATAAAATGTAGAAAGTGCCAATCAAAAAGGTAACGCCATACGAAAATTCTCCATATTAGGAATCTTCATAAATGCAGCAACAGAAATAATTAGACAAAACGGTAATATGGAACGGCATTAACGGTAATTTATTCACTCAAAACGTAGGTAACTATTGTCAATTACAAATCGACAGTCATCTTGATTACAAAATTCTATTTCCCTAAAATAATCTACATATAAGTAAGAATTTATACGAAAAAACATTACCATTTTAATTAAAATGAGAAAAATAAACACAATGCAACGGCGCGCAATATTTAAATTTGAAATTACCACGCTTAAAGTATATGACTTGAAAGAATAGAAATGCGTATATTTTTAACACGTTACAATTAGCGTTTGAATAATTTACGTAATTATATTTATGTACCTTCATCGTCTTCTTTGGAATTATGGTCTGTGATAAAATAAATATATATTCTGTGTTATTACTTCTGTAGTGTTATTTGTTCTTTTCTAGCTACGGGTAGAGTTAAACGATATCTTCCTAATTTAGTTTTTCATCGTTTTGGCGCCTTTTTAGATTTAATTTCTAATCTAGCATCACGAAGACTGCGACTCACTCGCCGGGAACAACTGTGTTAGTGTAACATACTAGGAAATCAATCACGGACATCGTTTAATTAAAAAAATGCTTTGACAAGATGTCAACTACAAAATATGCTAAATATGATCAAAAGATTGGGATTTGTTTTTTTTTCTAATATTTAGTTTGCCCAAAATAACCATAATAAAATTTATTAAAAAACATATTAATCTGAGTACTACACAGCTTTATAAATAATTATTTTACCGTGGTGCATATAAAATTTTTTCTCCACTGGAATTATAAAAACCTTTTTTGTGCTACCAACATCACAAACGTCCCTAGATAAATTATTTAGATAGGCCACTTAATACACATATTTGTTTTTATATTGAGACATCTTTTGAGTTGTGCTATTACTAAAATAATTTAGCGGCAACTTTAATTTTAATAATAATTTTATTATTTAGAATTGAATTTTTATTTTTAATAAATAATAACAACTGAAAATGTTTACCACCGTTTAATTAAAGACATATACAATAATAAATATTTGGAACTTACTTAAACTAATACCTAAAACACATTTAACATAATGTTCTTTTATAAAACAGTCTTCGTTTTTTGAGTAATTCGAACGCTTCTTTATATAAATGATATGTTCTACTAGAAACTCTAGTTTCTTTTCCTAATAAAATTTGATTGATCCCTTTATAAAAATTAAAAATACACAGGTCAATAACAAAATTTACGAGATACTGTTAATTCACTTCACAAAAATGACAATAACACAAAGTTTGACGGTTATTTATGATACTTGGGACATGATACGCGCGTTCCATGCACATGCTATTATTTATTATTTAATTTAGGTACATGATTAAGTCAAAAATCGTGTGAATTCGGTTTCCGACTTTATGCGAAAACGACTAGTGCCATCTAATGAAAAGGACTAAAACTGTTTTCTATAAAAACAAAACGTACAATGCCAGTGCTCATACCCTGCAAACGTCAATATTCGTTCGTTAGCGTAGTTACGTAATAAGCGGAAAAAACTCTACAGCGGCAAAATGAAAAGTAAAAATCCACATAAAACTAAGTATTAGAAGTCAATTATTATATTAGAACGAGTATGCTACAGTTGGAGATCATTTGAGAAATCTTGAAATTTAGTAGAACGATTTTAAAGTTAATGTCAAGTTTGACAGATTTACTAATAAATGTAGTACCAACATTGTATTTTTGGTGATTTAAAACTTTTTTTTTTTCAAAAAAAAATTTTATTTTACAAACGGCAACACAAAAAATAATTTACGTTACTCTTGTCGAAAGCAAAGCAGTCACATGCAACGCGCGGCTTTGTTAACGTTCATTATGCTATGCTATGCTTTACTTTTGACGCTTGTTACGTAAATTACTATTGACTGTTACTAAACCAAATTAAAAATTTATGATTTTTTATTATTTTTATTAAAAATCAAGTGAGTGATTTACAACACAAAAATAATAAAGCAACAACAACAAAAATAATTTGCTAAAATAACTAACAACGTTGGGTTGAGTAGTTGAGTTAACAAGGTTTATTTCCCGTTTAATAATAAACCAACACTTAATTTCAAATAAATTTTCAGGAAATGTAAGTCAGAATAATAGAATGAGAATTAAATTTCATAAAAATAAAGTAAAAGCAAATAACACTCTAAAAATGATATTAATCGTACAATACGTTCAAGCAATAAAAAAGCATATTGGTTTTCATCAGTCGCAGATAAAGCGTTTATGAAACCTGAAACAATTTTATGCTGAAGTATAATATTTCATAACGCGCAAAATTTTGTTATTTTGTTTAATTCTAAACAAAACGCTTTTTTAAATTAAATTTTATGAACACTTTTTACTTGTAACTTCATATTTTTTAATTACGACGTGTGTTTTATTATCACTTTAAACGCTTGATTTTAGCAGTATTTTATTAGTATGGATTCTTTCAAGAAATTATTAGTTTGCACATCAACAATGACGTTATATATCTCGATTACTGTCATAAACGCCAAACTATCTGTTTTTGAGTTGGATCTGACATAAATTAACTAAACCACATCGGCATATTTATTCAAACGCAGATTTAACGTTAAAGTATTTGTGTTTAGTCTGAAATTGTATTACTAGAAGAAAATTCCGTTTCCTTTGATCTTTTAGCATAGGTAATTCAGTCAAAAGCGATTTGTTTGAAGATAATCTACATTGTATTGCATTACCTTTATAGTCAACAAAGTTCCTAAAGAACAGTCAACTTGTGTTAAATCTATTAAAGTAACGTTTATAATTAGAAATATTTAACGGCCATTTTTAACAATGGGTTTAAATACAATTTAACGTACTTGATTTGTTTGTTTTTTTTTAATGTTACACAGTAATTTTGAGTAATCCTACTGTTCTTCTTTAACAATAATATTTGTCTCTTATCTCTATACTACCAACACATATTTTCAAAATTAAATGTTTTCATGAAGGTGTAAACTTGGATTCTTATACTTTTATAAAAAATAATTATGTTAAAAAAATAACTTATAGTAGAATCAAAATTTTTATGAATTACATTATTTTCATGATTTTTTCTTCTGAATAACTGCCGTGTGTAAAATTGTCTATAAACTGAGTTTTAATCAGTTATGTTAAAAATATTTTGGTATAGGTTGCGTACTGTATGAATTTTTTCTCAGAATCTTTCACATACAGTTTAATAACTGTCATTTTGACATATGGTTCTTTGATTTTGTTTTGTACGTTCCGCTAGTGGGATAAGAATTGACTTCTATTTTTTCAACACAATTTAATTTTTTCGTATTATTATAGCGACTTAGGCTACCGCCATGTTTTTGTCTATTTGGAATTGTACATGTCTATTAAGTACATCTCTTTTAAATCGATAACTTAAAGCACGTACAAATGTGGACTTTACTAACACTAATTAAGAAGTAAGTTAGAGTCAAGTTGTTAAAAAACTTGTGTAATATATTAATAATAAAAATCAGTCGGCTTATAAAGTTCATTGACTGACTTACGAGCAATTCACTTTTGTTCTATGCACTTTTTGCAATTTTAGAAAACGATTCGGGTCATTGCCTAATAACGTGTCTGAACAAACGTGAGTAAAACTTTTTTTTATTATCTACAATTTATATTGATGTTGAACGTAAATACAAACGACTTAGATATAGATGTTGTCACAACTAATTCATGTCAATTTGTTTGTGCAATTACGTGTTAAATTTATCATAAATGCGTTATTCTTCTGATTTTAAAATACTGGATTTGCATCGATTCAAGTTTTTATTCTTTGTTTACCTATTAATTTATACTTTCACATTGTAATACGATAATTATATGTACGAAGGGATGCTTAACCTAAAGAACATGCATCAACATTATTGTCTGTGATACTTATTGACAAACTTTTAATTGATAGTATCTGTTGAAGCGATTGTAAGACGGCCGTTAGGACAGATTATTTTATCTGTATTTACAATTTTGTGAACTGGCGGATGATTCATATTAAACCATCTACTGTACATAATTCTTGTAAACTTATATTAGTAATAGTTTGTTCTGTATAACTCGTTTTACTGTGAATTCTTTTGGAAACCTTTTTCATGTTAAACCATCTATTAACCTTAATTCTTGTAAACTTATATTAGTAATAGTTTGTTCTGTATAACTCGTTTTACTGTGAATTCATTTTGGAAACCTTTTTCATGTTAAACCATCTATTATACATAATTCTTGTAAACGTTTAGTAATACTTTGATTTGTATAAAACCTTTTGGTTTGTACCTTTTAGTCAGTATGAATTCGGAACTCGTATAGTAAACTTGTAAATTACATAATAACGAATTTATATACTCAAGTTTTATTTCAATACATTCTTTTATTTAACAAGTTGCAGTACGCAACATTTTGGTCCTTCAAAACAAATTGAATCAGTGTTGTTCATAAATAAACAATTAAAATTGCATCACTTAGTGATTAAATATCGTGACGCAAAAAATCGTAAGAAATTAGAAGACTACGCAGAAACACACTTCAAGCCATCAACAAGGTCAGTAATCCTTTACATTTATCCATAAATCGCACTTTCCTTGTGGCATGCTTCGGTAATTGTGTAACTATTAATTTCTAAATTAAATAAAATTGTATACATTTGGTAACAATAACTAGGCTACTGCAGACTAGATATGTTTATAGTTACGTATTAATAAATCTATTTGTTTTCTTTATATATTATCGTAAAAAATCAAATCAAAATCATGACTTCGCTTAAAGATTTACGTACAAAACGGGGTATTATTAAAGGTAGTTTAACTCGTTTTAAATCATACTATGATAAATTGGACAGCAATCAAATTGATGTAATTCAGTTAGAAATTCGTGTGCAAGAATTTGAAACTCTTAAAAATAAATTCGAAATTATTCAAACAGAAATAGAATTAATAGAAACAGATACTTCGTGTGAAAATCAAATACTTGAGCGCAAATTATTTAAAAATGATTTTTTTGAATATTTGGCCCGAGCAAAAGGTTTAATAAAGCAATTAAATATAAATCATGCACTAACGTCAGATTCGCTACCGAGTTCAGTGTGTAACAATAATACTAAACTTGTTAAATTACCACCTATTCCGTTACCTACCTTTGACGGTTCTTATGACCAATGGATGTATTTTAAAGATACATTTGAGTCAATAATTCATAATGATAGTAACCTATCAGATATACAAAAATTTCATTATTTGCGGTTATCTCTTAAAGGCGAAGCCTCAGAATTATTAAAATCGTTAGAAATTTCTGCTGAAAACTACAAAATTGCATGGGAAATGTTAATTAATCGATTCGAAAACAAACAACTTCTAGTAAATAATCACATTAAAGCGTTTTTTCAATTACCAGAGTTGACAAAAGAATCGCAAAAATTACTACAGCAATTACATGATGGTCTAAATAAGCATTTACGTGCACTAGAGGCACTAGAACAACCTGTTAGGCATTGGGATACCATCATTATTTATTTGATAGTAAATAAGCTAGATTCTATCACTCGTAGGGAATGGGAGGCACCCGTTATTAGAATTAAACAAAAGTCATTTCCGACAATAAATGAACTTTTAAATTTTCTTGAGGATAAATGTAGATTACTAGAAACATTAAGCTCAGATAATAAAAACTGTAAAACTACGATTAAATCAAAAATAAACGCGTACGTATCAACTGATCAATTAAAATGTTCATTTTGTACAAAACATCACACTATTAACGATTGTGTAGAATTCTTAAAGCTTTCACCAGACAGTAGATTTAAGAAAGTGAAACAAAAAAAATTATGCGTAAATTGTTTACGAGAAAATCACACAACAAAACGTTGTAAAATATTAGCAAAATGCAAAACTTGTCAAAAACGACATCATTCGTTGCTACATTTAACAGAACCTCAAGATCCACAAACTGTGTCGATACAAAATCAACAAAATAATGAAACAGCTGTAATTCCAATAGTTAATGCTCATATTAATAACCTATCAAATCAAGTATTACTATCAACCGCAGTTGTAAAGACTCCGGATAAAACCGGAAATTTCCATTCATGTCGAGTTTTGTTAGACAGTGGGTCCCAGAGTAACTTCATTACAACGAAATTTGCTGAAAAACTAAACTTACCTCAAAAGGAAATAGAAAGTGCAGTTTCTGGATTAAACAGTAAATTAAGTAAAATTAGGTTTTGTATGCAAGTAAACATAAGGTCTACTTACAATCGTTTTAATTGAAATATAAATTGCTTAATTATTCCAAAAATAACTGATAATTTGCCATCGAATAATTTTGATAAATCGGTTTTAAATATACCTCAGAATATCAATCTAGCAGACCCTGAATTCAACATATCCAGCAATTTGGATATGTTAATTGGGGCAGAAACATTTTGGCAGTTATTAAAATCGGGACAGTTAAGTTTAGGAAAACATAAACCTATACTACAGGAAACTTTATTAGACTGGGTCGTATCGGGTCAAATCTCTCAAAAATTGTATAATTCAACAATCCAGTGTAATCTTGTATGCTCAAACGAGATTGATAGGGCCTTGCAAAAGTTTTGGAAGTTAAAAAATATTGATAATGATTTACCTCAATCAGAAGATAATAAACAGGTAGAACTATTCTATCAAGCTACTGCTCAACGGGATCCCACAGACAGATTTATTGTAAAATTACCCTTAAAAAAATCAGCTAGTAGTTTAGGAGAATCAAAACACATTGCATTAAAACGATTTTATTCAATTGAAAAGAAACTTAATAAAAACCCTAAACTTAAGGAAGAATACACTCAGTTTATGGAGGAATATATAATTCTAAATCATATGTCAAATATAACTCATGATAATGATAAAAATTCATATTATATTCCGTATCATTTCGTAAAAAAAGACAACAGTCTCACCACAAAACTGCGCGTAGTGTTTGATGCATCGTGCAAATCTGATAATGGTATTTCATTAAATGATTTACAATACATAGGTCCCAAATTACAAACTGATCTAATATCAGTTATTTTACGCTTTCGATTGCACAAGTATGTTTTGACGGGAGATATTACTAAAATGTATCGACAAATTTTAATCAATCTAGACGATAGGAAATTACAAAAAATATTGTGGAGGTCAAATTCAAACAAACCAGACGATACTTATACATTAAATACTGTCACTTATGGTACTGCTAGTGTCCCGTTTTTAGCGATACGATGTCTACAGCAACTTGCATATGAACATCAATCAAATTTTCCCATATCTAGTAAAATCATTCAAGATGACTTTTATGTCGATGACCTATTAACCGGGTCAGATGATGTTCAACAATTAGAATCTTTGTATAATGAGATATAACTATACTTAAATCCGGGGGCTTCTCACTAAATAAATGGGCATCAAATAATCCTTATTTATTATTAAAAATTTCGGGTTCTAATTCAAACGTAATTTTAAATATAGGGGACAATAATGAAACACATGCATTAGGTCTTCTGTGGCACTCTAATTGTGATCAATTAAGTTACCAAATTCGAGATGTATTAGATAATTGTCCCGTAACTAAACGTACAATATTGTCTGTAATATCTCAAATTTATGATCCATTAGGGCTTTTAGGACCAGTCATAATTGTTACAAAAATATTGCTGCAAAAACTGTGGCAACTACAAATATCCTGGGATGATAACATTCCACAAAATCTCTCTACAGACTGGAAGAAATTTTATAATAATTTATCAAAATTAAACAATTTAAAAATACCAAGATATATTAAAAGTGACAACTCAATTATTATCGACCTTATTGGATTTGCAGATGCATCCCAAGTAGCATATGGGACATGTGTGTACATTCGAAGCGTAAATAACCGCAAGGAAGTAAACATAAACCTCTTATGCGCGAAATCAAAAGTTGCACCAATAAAGTCTATTTCTATTCCCAGATTAGAGTTATGTGCCGCTCTGCTATTATCAAAACTTATGAAAAGGGTTCAAACCGCGCTTAATATTATTGTAAATCGAACGTACTTGTGCAGTGACTCTACTGTAACATTATCATGGTTAAATGCCGAAGCAAGTACATGGAAGGTTTTTGTAGCGAATAGGGTTTCACAAATTCAGAGCTTAACTTCAGATGCAGAGTGGTATTATGTCAAATCTGATCAAAATCCTGCCGATTTTATATCACGGGGAGTATGTCCTACTATATTAATTAATTTAAAAACTTGGTGGCATGGTCCTCCCTGGTTAAAATTGTCTTACAAAGAATGGGCAGTCAAAGACATAAATGAAATTAACTCGTCTTCTGAGTGCAATAAAGAAATTCGTAAGTCAAAACTGACTGTATTAGTAACAAACGTAGATTTTAATTTGTTTGACAAATATTCGTCATACATAAAGCTCCAACGCGTTATCGCATACGTTAATCGATTCAAACAAAATTCTCTTAGAAAAACAAAACAATACGGTCATCTCACCGTGACTGAATTGAACGATGCAACAAATACAGTAGTGAAGATTGCACAATCACAAATGTTCGGGCTTGAAATCGACAATATAAAGAAAAATAATTGTGTTCAACAGGGTAGTAAGTTGCTACAATTGAGTCCTTTTATAGATTCTGAAGGTGTTCTAAGAGTAGGTGGTAGGTTGAACAAATCTGCATATAGTTAACATAAAAAACATCCCATAGTTCTAAACAGTAATCATCCTTTGCCACTTTTACTTGCCAGATCGGAACATTTGCGATTATTACATGCAGGTTCTCAATTGTTACTAGCGTCATTACGTGAAAAATTTTGGATACTTTCAGGTAGAAATTTAACTAGAAAGGTAATACATGAATGTATAAAATGTTTTCGTACAAAACCCACAGATACAAATTATATCATTACAGATCTGCCAAGTTATCGTATAATGCTTGAAAGACCATTTATCAATTGCGGAATAGATTACTGCGGACCTTTTAAGTTACGTGACCGCGCAACCAGAAATTACAAAATTACCAAAGCATACGTTTGTATTTTTGTTTGCATGGTTACTAAAACAATACATATAGAACTCGTTAGCGATTTGACGTCAGAAAAATTTTTAGCTGCATTAAAAAGATTTATAGCACGCAGAGGCAAAGTAAAAATGTATTTTCAGATAATGCTAGCAATTTTAAAAGAGCACGATCGGAATTATATACTTTTCTTAATTTAATAAACAATACTATTTTAACTGAACTGCATCAAGAAGGTATTTGTTGGAAATTTATTCCTAGTCGGTCTCCTCACATGGGAGGCCTTTGGGAGGCGGGGGTTAAAAGTTTTAAATCTCATTTTAAAAGAGTTGTGGGTGAATCAATTCTTACGTTTGAGGAGTTCAATACAATAGTTACTCAAATCGAAGCATGCTTAAACTCCAGACCGTTATCGCCTTTATCCAATGACCCTAATGATCTTTTCCCTCTCACTCCCGGTCATTTTCTTATTGGCCAAAGTTTGATGGCACTACCAGAGCCAATGGTGTACAATGTCAACGACAATAGGCTCAGTAGATTCCAGCGCTTAGAAAAGATGAAACAACATTTTTGGAAACGTTGGTCTAAAGAGTATATTCGGAATTACAAGTTAGAAAAAGGTGGCATATAAAAATTGCTAACGTGATCAAACAAGGGCAAATGGTGGTCATCAAAGAAGAAAATCTACCTCCTCTAAAATGGTGTTTTGGAAGGATTGTTCAAGTGCACCCAGGTAGTGATAGTGTTGTTCGTGTTGTGAGTGTGAAAACAAATAACGGAGTGTATAAACGACCGGTAACAAAAATTTGTGTCTTACCGATTAGTGATAACTACGATAACCATAGTGATAATCGCACTGCATGAGCTAAATGTAATTGTTCAATCATTTACTTGTACGATTGTTGAAACTTTCAGTGGATTGTTTCAAAGGTGGCGGCATGTTGAAGCGATTGTAAGACGGCCGTTAGGACAGATTATTCTATCTGTATTTACAATTTTGTGAACTGGCGGATGATTCATATTAAACCATCTACTGTACATAATTCTTGTAAACTTATATCAGTAATAGTTTGTTCTGTATAACTCGTTTTACTGTGAATTCTTTTGGAAACCTTTTTCATGTTAAACCATCTATTAACCTTAATTCTTGTAAACTTATATTAATAATAGTTTGTTCTGTATAACTTGTTTTACTGTGAATTCATTTTGGAAACCTTTTTCATGTTAAACCATCTATTATACATAATTCTTGTAAACGTTTAGTAATACTTTGATGTGTATAAAACCTTTTGGTTTGTACCTTTTAGTCAGTATAAATTCGGAACTCGTATAGTAAACTTGTAAATTACATAATAACGAATTTAATATACTCAAGTTTTATTTCAATACATTCTTTTATTTAACAAGTTGCAGTACGCAACAGTATCTGCAAAGCTTTACATTTGTTTTTTAATTTCTTTTTCTCTTTGGTGAAATAAATATATTTGTTGTTATAATTGTATTTGCAACTTGTTTACCTTCAGTGTTTGACAGATGTAAACGGAATCTGTAGTTAATAATCTTATGATTAACATACTGAGTACCACCCACCACTCTCGCTTTAAAGTGTCTTGAGCTGCGTCTGCACTAACTTGCGGTTACATTTACGTGACAACTTACAAAACAAACTGATTGATTGCACATTAAAGGTTCATATTTATTCCTAATGAAATTGATCTCTATACATTAAATAATAAAAAACCTATATATAGATTTAATATAGATTTTAAAAATTCAATAACTTTTTTTATTGTTAAATGACAATAATGACAAACACTTTAGTATTTTTAAACCATTTGCGCCACATCTAGAAATTTTCCTATATTAAAATCCAAGTTGTCTTTGCCTTTGTTTTGTTTTAACATGTGTATAAATTATTAGCAAAAACTACTGTAAAACTGTCACTTTGAATGCTAAACGTGTTAACGGAGTTATAGATCCGCTTAGCAAATACACTATAATAAGGTTTTTTTGTTTATAAAAAAAATTTAACAACTGTACAACCACAAAAAATTGAGAACTTTATCCTAGATGATGTGTGACCAGATAGAATCTTAAAACTTCACCGGAAAATAATGTGTTTGAGACTGATGGAAATTCAAGACACGAAAATTCCAACGGTCCTGATTGATTAAACTTTTGACAATTAGGATCGCAATCTAAAACCAATTTCCATATAAATTTTTACATTATTTAAAAAAAAAGAAATTTTGAGATAGATATTATTAAGCTACTAACTGGAGAACATCTACCAGTTTTGACCATGTGAGGAAATATTAAACTGTTAGGTTTTTTTCTTAAATATTTTTTTTAATTTTAATGTAATGAGATTTTTAGTAAAATACAAAGTTAAATTATACGTCCTAAAGTCTAAGCGCCAGTATTCATTTAAAAAAATGTTTTGTTTGTATCTTGCATCAGTGCGTTTAGATTTTCCATACACAAATTTAAATTGAAATGCATCATCAAAACATTTATAAATGGTTAAAAAGAAAATAGTGAAACGTTTTAAAAGCAATCGTTTTGGTGTGGAGTAACAAAACAAACCTCACCAAGGTTTTAAAAGAGTTGTAATAGAGCGTGGGGTTAAATATCCTACGAGAATCTAAAATTCTCCTAAATCTATTATTTCTGTGATGATTGCTAGGTTTACATCATTTCTGTTGCTTACATTGAAGAAAGTTAAAGTAACTAGCGTTGTAATATGCGACAATTTATTATCGCATATCGATGCACCTATATATTTTACAACTTTGTAAAAAAACACGACAATGTCTTTGTATGTTATTACATGCAAAAGCTGTAAAACAAGGTTTGCCTTAATAAAAGAAAAATAAACGAACCGGTGCTCTGCGGAAATAATCGTGAGGTAAATTCAGAAATTCATAAATATTTTGAAAAACTCGGACATGAAAAAGTGATAATCCAAATCAAAAGGGCGCCAGGATTATAGCTCAAAAAGAGCTTCTGGACTATGACCAAACCAAAAAACGCGCTATATTGTTAAATACAATCTAAATGGGACTCATCTTATCAGATATATCATTATCAAATTTACACAAACGCGAAGATAAAAATTACAAATGAATTACCAATATGCATAAATCGGTTGGGTACAGCCCCGCGCCGTACATAAGGGCAAAGCCGTGTGGTGCACAACAGCGCCGCGGCGCCGGAAGCGCCGAACAGCCTAGAAAATCAAAAGTAAAAAAAAGATAAAGCAACAAACAACATTGTCAAAACAAAATTTATGATAATTAAAAAAACAGTAAAGAATTGCTAGCTATTATATTGTTTTTTATTTGTTTATTTTTTTATTTTTACTGTTTGAGACGAAGGAACCGAATTATTTCTCGAAAAAAATATGTTTTACAAATGAGAGTACGCAATAATAACGGACAAACAAGCGTTTTTTTCTTGTCTGAGCTTGCAATGTACAAAACTTTATATATTTAAGCGGTGCATCGGTCGCGATGTGATTTGTTGACTGATGCCCGATCGATAATTAACTTAACGAAGTAAAAAGGTGCATGGGGTAAACTGCTTTTAAAACTTAAGTTTTTTGTAGTTTTACAGACTATATAGTGATGTGTTTTGTGTTGTGAGTTAGGGTCTAACATTTATTTTATATTTTAGATTTATTAAAACATTATAAGCCAAAAACTTGCATCTCAAAAATCCTTTTATATTTGATTATATAAATATCATTGTAAATGGAAGTAAATTCAAACAAAATAATTGGTAAGTACTAATATTACTATTTATAAAAATTTATAATTTTGATATAGCTTGAAATAAGTAATGTTGAGAAAATACTTTCGAGTTTGAGTTTGAGACATCGAAACATTTCCATTTTTCATGAATAATTTGTCAATTTGTTTACTTACGTATTAATTTCTTTACAGTATACAGGATGTCACAAAAAAAAGAAATTGTTTGGATACCAAAATTTGCTGAATAAAAGAAGAAGAGAATAAGAACTAGAAAACCATGTCAAAATTACGCATTTTTTTTCAAAACCCGTGTGTTATTTGCCAAATATTAATAACAACAATAGTACAGCCAAATCCGAATATTCTAAACCTCTACTTGAAACAAGTATCAGCAGCAGACAAAAAACTGATCTTCTATAAAACAATCCGTCAACATCTTCAAGTTTCGCTAATAATGAGAAATCAACACCTTCAAAAATTATGGCAACGGAAAACATGAGTCAACTTTCGAAAGATGCTGCATTATGGCCAAAGAAATTACGTTCTCCTCCACCCCTCCATATGTGTCCCTTATCTGTGGAGCTAATAAAACACCTGTTGTAATTAGAAAGTTTCCATGACGTCACGTCGCTGAAGTTCAAAAGGATTGAATACAATCTTATTGGAAGAAATATTTACACAAGTGCGATGTTAATTAGAGGGAAGCTCGACACATTTGTGTATTTCAATTTTCACATAAATTAAAGACAGGATTTACTTGTGCTAACACAGTATGTACGCTTTGTGTCAAATTGCATCTCACGTTTTAGGTCAGACTAGTACGGAATTAGCTAATCTCCTACTGGATAATACACAACTAAAAGTATTAAATTTTTTATTTATACGAGTACTACTTCGTTGGTCATGTCGGTTGTTAGAATGGCCATACGTACATATCTGGTTGTATGCACAATTAAAGTTAAAATCTTTTTTTTTGTGTGTCACATACTTATCTAGTGCGCTTTGATTCTCTAGACTTTTGATTTTCGTATTTTTGTAATTTAACTTAAGAAAGTAAAGTCATTCTTTCTTAAAATGTAAAAGCTTTGATGTGCAACGTGTTGCCCAGTCAAGGGCGTAAGTTATACTTGGCCTGTGATATCAACCCATGTAATACTGTTTGCAACGTTTATATAACTATATTTATGTAACGTCTTCGTTCTCTTCAACTACGTCTTGTGATAAAATAAATATATATTCCGTGATCACTTCTGTCGTGTTATTTGTTCTTTTCCAGTTGCGGGTAGAGTGATACGATATCTCCCTAATTTAGTCCTTCATTTTTGGCGCCTTTTTAGATTTAATTTATAATCTAGCATCACAAAGCCTGCAACTTACTCTCCGGGAAATAATTTATTTCATTCTAAAATAAATTAGTGGCAATATTAATATTCTTATTTACAAAAGCAAAAAATATTGAAATAATTTTAAATGCTGAAAATGAAAGAAAATATTAGAAAAATGTTTACATATATGGTTTACATTATTTTGAAGTTCATATACAAAGCGAATAGTAAATATAATTACAGCCAACGTATAATTACTAACGTCTTACGCATTTAACTTACCTATTACATACATTATTTATTTATACGTGTACTAACTAAAACGTAAATATTTGTTTTGCATATAGCTTTTATATAACCTATAAATCAATTTTACACGCCTACATTATTAACAGTGTATGTTTGAAAAACTCATTTCTTGTTTTTGTATCCTTTGCATCTATAGTTATCCGTTTTTTATGTTTAGCAGTACATTAGTTTTTTTTATAGTTTTTGTTGTTCTAAACACTTAAAATTTTCAGTACATCGTATCGTTTGTCTTTATTTTATCACTACATAGTTTATATAAATTCGTAAGTATTATCAATTTTATGTTTGGTTTTATGCGATAAACATTTTCAGTAAAAGTAAGAACAACTGCACACACTAAAATGAGTAAAATTCTTTAAAAAATGAGAGTGGTATAAACGTACTTTATAAAGAATATAAACAAAGTTGATATAAAATTTCAGTTAATTGAAAATGGTAGAGTCCCAGGAACATTTTACTTTTTTATCAATAAATAAAAATTAAAAAAATTAATTAGCAAAGATGCGTTAGCTTATGTCAAGTGAGACTCGCTCGTTTAAAGTATTTTATTTAATTTTTATTTTGTATAAAAAAATTGTAGTGTTTGTTTTTATAATTTTATAACGACTGCTTCGGCAATTTAAAATAAATTAATTAAAATCTAACATTCATCATAAAAGTCGAAATATCGCAATTACAATTTAAACTTTAAATGTTTAATGTGGTAAAAAACACATTACCAAAATTAATAAATTAACGCCACTGAAAGCAAAACATCACAAACAATTTTTATACAAAAGTTTAGATTAAAATATGAAAATTTAATTTCTACAGATTGTGTTGTGTATTTCGGTCAGAAATTTTTAAAAAGCTTTTGATACATCAATAAATTTACAAACAAAAAGTGTTTGTTACATTATTAGATTTTCAAAGTTTACCGATTGTTTATGTAACTAACAAACTACAATTTACATAATATAAACGACAATTATTAAATTTGTACTAATTGACAAACAAAATTAAATCATTGATAACGTATGTTACAGATATGATTATAAAATATTTAAGTCCTTATTTTTGTGCTAATTATAAATTTTATTGGTGGGTGCAACGCACACCATTAGGACAAACAAGTCGCAAATTTTGATAAAAATTTGCTGAACATTTTTTTAAAATGAATTGCTAACTATATATTAAATTTTATTCGTTCATTTAGGTTTAAAAATATCATAAAATGAAGGAAATAATTAAAAATTACAACTTAAATCGCGATTCGTGTTTTTCTAAAGTTAATAATAGCTCACATCTCTTAGTATGATAAAAGCGACGTTAGGCATCTTAAATGTTTATAGTTTTTTAACAAATTAGCTACAATGTCTTGTTTGCAAACATTTTTAAAAGAAGTCCATGTTGCCAGCTCTAAAACATTTTTTATCATTCAAAAGTTTTCTAATTTGTGAATTAACAAATATTCTTTTGCAAACTTTTTCATCTTTTTTTAGGGTTTTCATATTTTATGTATTGTAACCGTCGTTTAAAGTTGTTCGATTTCTTTAGTGAAAGGCCCGGTATTCGAATTGATGTTATTCGTGTCTTGTATTGTGAAATCGTTGTATGGATTTCAGATTAATTTTAAAAAATTATTTTACGTTTTTAAATTCAACTTTATGATTCAAAGTTGTGAATAAAATTTTGTATTCATTTATGTCAAAATTATTACGCTGTTGAATCATCTGTATTCTGCGATTGTGTTTATTTGATAATTTTTGTTTGGTAATCATTCTAGTTGTAATTTGTTTCTTTTCTGAGATATAATTCTAACTAAATATATTATAGCAGTTTATTTATTTTAAGTTTGTTTAAAAGTTCTTTGTTTGAAATATATTCTCAGTGCAGTCGTACTTATTTTCTTTGTGTGAGTTCGATTAAATTACGTGGAAATGAACTCATTTTTATAATTTATTAAGCAGTTGTTATGATTCAGGTTTCAACAAATAAGTTTTATGACCGTCATGAAATGTAATATTTTGTCAATTTGACATTTTTACGCAAAAACAAACACTGTGGTCCAACACTACTTTTGTGACGTAATTAAATCTGTTTGCATTTTCTTTGCACTTCTTGGTGGTACGGTTTCCTTTCATGGAGTTATGAACACAGTCATTGTGAAAATGGTAGTCGATTGAGTTAATATATATATATAAGGATTTTAGTTAAAAGTGTCAGGTGTTAAATTCGCCCATTTGGATGAAAAAATTACCAAAGTTTTTAACAATGGTACAGTAAATAGTTTGTTCAAGTGGAAAAACTTTCCTATTCCGTAAAGCAATTACGGCGTATTGAATTTCACTGGATACCGGTTTAGTTTCGTATTAGCGTATCGTGGATTTGTGCGTATGTTTGTGTTTCACAATCCAATTTTTGCCTTAGCGGCAGCTCATGGAAAACCTTCCGACGGTACTTAGTCTTTTTATTGGGGAACCCTGCAACGTTTCTTCCTGATTACATTTGGCAACCCAGGATCAACCATAAGTTCTTTCCTAGATTTATGACGACAATGTAAGGTATTTATTTTGTTCCGTTTACTTAAAGTTTGTGAATATTATAAACGTGTGTGTCTTAAAAGCTTTGGTTTTTAAGAAAAAATGAGTGTTGCAAATTAACGATATCATTGATAATATAATTAATAAATGATTATTGTCCGTATTTGTCAAAACTATATGTGACAAAATTTCTTTGTGTTAAAAATTTATGTTTGACGTTAACCAAAAAATTTACTATTAAAGTTTTCATCTTGTTTTTAAAATAGATGAATTTATTTCATTTTTGTATTTGATTAATATTTATTTAATACTAAAACAAGCCTAAGTATTAGAAAATTATTGCCTAACATTTTGGTACGCTTAATCGTTTTATTCGTTTACAACTTTTTTTAACAACTTCTAAATATAAATGGAAAATAATAATTTGTAAATAACGTAACAATTGTATTTTAGAAAAATAATTTTTTTTAAATACGTCGTCTGCCGTTCACAATCTATTAAAATGCAAGAAATTTTTTTGTTAAAAATGTCAAAAATATGCATGTAATATGCAAATGCAGAACTATCTTTGTTTTAGTTATAACTGACTTAACCTAATACTTTAGTACCATACGTTGTTTCAAACATAAACAAACAACTTCAAACTAATATTTTCATTCGTTTTTACTAAAATTAACGTAAAATTAAATAAAAAATAAAAAAAATATTGTAATAAACTTGAGCATGTTCGCGGCTATTCCGTTAAGAGTGGCGACAACTACAAAGGATACATCACAAATTCTACAGAGAAATACAAAATTCTAATAAATTAATTATCGCGGAATATACTGTTACGTGTCCTTGTTAATAAATTTTCCAGTTAGTATTTTAACAAAAAATTTTTGTACCGTACTGTAAGCGAGTGTATGCAATAGGCCGACGGCTCAAGAGCGTAGTTATTTCGGTTCTGATGCTCGTGACTTGTAAGTACCATCGTTTTACTATAATGCTACAAAATTGCTCGCAAGTATGGTAGTCGCCGCCATAGGTTTATTTTTATATTTAAAGTAATTTCGGCTTTGAGAGAGGTTCAAAGCCTTTCATTCTCATCGCTATGTAAAGTTAAATCATTGTCCTGATAAAAGGTTTGTTACGAGAAACTCGGGTTTCTAGAGTTGAACTGTCAAAAATAAAATGTCCCACCGGTCTTCTCACAACCAAACAAAGCAACGGCTAGCACAGCTTCTTCGGAGAGGGATCGCAAAATTTGTTATGTGTGATTATAACGTGTATCTAAAAAAAAGCGCCAAGACGATGAAAAATTAAAAAGCGAAAAATAAATAACACTACAAAAGTACTAACACCGAATATATATATTTATTGTATCACAGAAGTTGAAATAAGCATAGAAATGTAAATTCTTGACAACATTTATACGTAGGTTGATTAAATTAGAAGCTGCGCCGAGTGGCGGGCAACACACCGTATAACAAACTGCCCTTGTCGGACTAAATAATTACGTACACATAGCGTCTGAATTTATAAGTACATATATTTAAATTGTAGACAAATCAAACAAATTAAGCCTTCGAGATTCGATGTGCACAACTGGTAAATTTGCGAAACACAAAAATACAATTAATTGTGTTAAGTTAACATGCACGTACGGTTCTAAACAACCTAGTTCACGAAACACAAATAAAAAAATTGAAAGTAGTAATACTTGCAGGTAGGTTTTACCTCAGTCAGAAAGTTAGCTAATCTCCGTACTTGATGTACCTAAAAAATACGATTAAACCCAGATCGGAACGAGCATATACGTTTAACACAAATAAAAAAGGGTTGTTTAGGATCCAATTATTACGAACGTAAGTGCGCAGGGTTTCCCTGTGACTTAATCAATTAAATTTTCCATGTTTGTCTTCGTAAAAGAAAGGATTGTCCTGGCGGTTTTCAACCTTTGATGGTGGATATGATAAAGACGTATCAATACTTCGAAGTCATGAAATATTCTAAACAAGACCACCTGTTAGTTATCTTGACTGATAACGCAGAACAATTGGTGGCTACCAAAATCCGCCCGTTTCAACTTTCCACAAATAATCGCATATTAAATTAGCAGCGTGCCACAATCTAACGGTGGAAGTGAACTCGGGCGTACAAGTAACAAAACTCGCCAAAAATCTAATGTAAAATGAATTGTGAATATGCAGTCGAAAATGTGACAGTCTGGCGCAAGAGCAGAAAGGTCCTGACAAATTTCATCCTAACGAGAAATTTTCCATACTCGCGAATTAAACTAGTCATTTCTTATTTTAACGTTACAGGTTATTTAAAAATTATTAGACCAATGAAATTCCGACGCAATCAGAGTTGGATTGAGCACTTCAGAGTCATGTTTGACAGAAAAATTATGGGTTTCGTTCAGTTGACGATAACCTGTATAGTTTTTTGTCATTTACTTATTTTACGGGTTTAACTTTCAACTTTATTAAATTTTTATTTAATTTCTTTATAACAAACTTTCAATTTTTTTTGTATTTACGATCGTTATTCGTTAAATCTAGCTTATATTGTAGTTGAGTATACACTGTTTACGTGTATGACTTGAACCAAATCGAGTAACTTTAGTAATGGTTCGCTACGTATTCAAAACCGACGATAATTATTTAAGTCGGCAAATGCAATCTTTGTAATTGTCGGGAGTATTATACTTCAAGTTTAAGATGCAAGTCATACGTTATTGTTATTACATTTTTGAAAAATCTCGTAATTAAGCATTTTATTGTATGTGATTATTTCGACTGTACGTATTTGTTTAATTTATAACCGATTTTGTTTTTGCTTTACCAAAACTTTTGTTTATGTAAATAATATATAACCATTTTTTTACGTTCTTTCGTTATTAAGCTGCTTGCTTGCTTCTTTTTTTACCTAATCAACTCGACAATGACTCAATATGTACGCTTGGTGTCTCCAAACTAAGAATTCTACGCGTACTCTCAGAGTGGCGCTGTTTTTCAATTTTTTTTTATTTTAGCAATTTTAACCACGCTTACCCACCGTAGTGTCGTGGTTGCGCACCAGCAGAACCCGTTAGTAAAAAAGGGTTGGTAACACTAAAATAGAAACTTCTTAAATCGATACGTACAGATATAAAAATTGCAGGTCGCAGAGTGATTGAATTATTGTTTAGTTGTATACTTGGTCTAGAAAGAGACAAACGAGATGTTACTTGGTTAGAAAAGTTTAAAGTTTTCTGGGACAGATTTTGTTATGTTTGCGGATTATATGTTACAGAATTGCAAAATAAATCTTTACGTCAATTAATTCAAACATGTTATTAACAATATTTTGGCATTTGTATTTTGTATTATGTCAAATTAACTCAGTGAAAGAAAAACAAGAATTTTTTTGAAGTCTTGTCTCAAAAGCCGATGATTTGGCATGAACCACCAAATCATATCACAGATCTTGATTAAAAAAATCAAATCTTTTAACATTCCATTACAAGAATCTTTGTATTGAAATGTCACAACAAATTTAGTTCTTTTTACAAAATTGAAAGACATTTTTGTTACTGCACTGATGTAAATAGACTTTTGTAGGAAATGAAGGAAAAGAAGTCTTAAAGTCGTTTTATGAATGACACCCATCCACGGACTAACATTGTTCCTAAAAAAATATAAAGTTTGAGTAGTTAGTGGATTTTATTTTGGTGATTCTACCACTTCTATACAGTAAATTAAGATACTGTTACGTGCAAAAGTTGGAACAATGGAGTTTTGCCGGTGCTCAGTAAAGACGGGGTGGGTGTATATTCAAAATTCCGTGATTGTCTTGGAAAACTCGACAGAAAACAAAATAAAAAGTCAAAATCAAAGTGCGTCAGGAAGGAGTATAGCTTAAGTTTTTTACATTTAACTATATAACATTTATTTGAACAAAACTACTCAAAACAAGAAAATAGAAAAAACAAAAAAACTGTTTAACTTAACGCATAATCAAAACAATTAAGTAAAGATGAAAGTTAAAAATTAAAATAAATTGAATAATCGTATCAAAACAAACAAAATTTTTAATGAAATGAAACTAAAGTAAAATCATCAAAGAAAAAAAAAACAATAGAAATCCTAATTACCCAAGGCACGGCCGTATGCGTATTAAATAAATATTAATCAAATACAAAAATGAAATAAATTCATCTATTTTAAAAACAAGATGAAAACTTTAATAGTAAATTTTTTGGTTAACGTCAAACATAAATTTTTAACACAAAGAAATTTTGTCACATATAGTTTTGACAAATACGGACAATAATCATTTATTAATTATATTATCAATGATATAATTAATAAATGATTATTGTCCGTATTTGTCAAAACTATATGTGACAAAATTTCTTTGTGTTAAAAATTTATGTTTGACGTTAACCAAAAAATTTACTATTAAAGTTTTCATCTTGTTTTTAAAATAGATGAATTTATTTCATTTTTGTATTTGATTAATATTTATTTAATACGCATACGGCCGTGCCTTGGGTAATTAGGATTTCTATTGTTTTTTTTTTCTTTGATGATTTTACTTTAGTTTCATTTCATTAAAAATTTTGTTTGTTTTGATACGATTATTCAATTTATTTTAATTTTTAACTTTCATCTTTACTTAATTGTTTTGATTATGCGTTAATTTAAACAGTTTTTTTTTGTTTTTTCTATTTTCTTGTTTTGAGTAGTTTTGTTCCAATAAATGTTATATAGTTAAATGTAAAAAACTTTTAATTTTGTCGACCTTCGCGTTATGTAAAATTTAAGTTTATTTCAGATTTCAGTCCATTTAGAGTGTATCCTTCAGGAACGGACTTATGGTTGGCAAGAGTCAGAAGTCTATTAAGCTATACTCCTTCCTGACGCACTTTGAATTTGACTTTTTATTTTGTTTTCTGTTGAGTTTTCCAAAGACAATCACGGAATTTTGAATATACACCCACCCCGTCTTTACTGAGCACCGGCAAAACTCCATTGTTCCAACTTTTGCACGTAACAGTATCTTAATTTACTGTATAGAAGTGGTAGAATCACCAAAATAAAATCCGCTAACTACTCAAATTTTATATTTTTTTTAGGAACAATGTTAGTCCGTGGATGGGTGTCATTCATAAAACGACTTTAAGACTTCTTTTCCTTCATTTCCTACAAAAGTCTATTTACATCAGTGCAGTAACAAAAATGTCTTTCAACTTTCTAAAAAGAACTAAATTTGTTGTGACATTTCAATACAAAGATTCTTGTAATGGAATGTTAAAAGATTTGATTTTTTTAATCAAGATCTGTGATATGATTTGGTGGTTCATGCCAAATCATCGGCTTTTGAGACAAGACTTCAAAAAAATTCTTGTTTTTCTTTCACTGAGTTAATTTGACATAATACAAAATACAAATGCCAAAATATTGTTAATAACATGTTTGAATTAATTGACGTAAAGACTTATTTTGCAATTCTGTAACATATAATCCGAAAACATAACAAAATCTGTCCCAGAAAACTTTAAACTTTTCTAACCAAGTAACATCTCGTTTGTCTCTTTCTAGATCAAGTATACAACTAAACAATAATTCAATCACTCTGCGACCTGCAATTTTTATATCTGTACGTATCGATTTAAGAAGTTTCTATTTTAGTGTTACCAACCTTTTTTTACTAACGGGTTCTGCTGGTGCGCAACCACGACACTACGGTGAGTAAGCGTGGTTAAAATTGCTAAAATAAAAAAAAATTGAAAAACGGCGCCACTCTGAGAGTACGCGTAGAATTCTTGGTTTGGAGACACCAAGCGTACATATTGAGTCATTGTCGAGTTGATTAGGTAAAAAAAGAAGCAAGCAAGCAGCTTAATAACGAAAGAACGTAAAAAATTGGTTATATATTATTCACATAAACAAAAGTTTTGGTAAAGCAAAAACAAAATCGGTTATAAATTAAACAAATACGTACAGTCAAAATAATCACATACAATAAAATGCTTAATTACGAGATTTTTCAAAAATGTAATAACAATAACGTATGACTTGCATCTTAAACTTGAAGTATAATACTCCCGACAATTACGAAGATTGCATTTGCCGACTTAAATAATTATCGTCGGTTTTGAATACGTAGCGAACCATTACTAAAGTTACTCGATTTGGTTCAAGTCATACACGTAAACAATGTATACTCAACTACAATATAAGTTAGATTTAACGAATAACGATCGTAAATACAAAAAAAAATTGAAAGCTTGATATAAAGAAATTAAATAAAAATTTAATAAAGTTGAAAGTTAAATCCGTAAAATAAGTAAATGACAAAAAACTATACAGGTTATCGTCAACTGAACGAAACCCATAATTTTTCTGTCAAACATGACTCTGAAGTGCTCAATCCAACTCTGATTGCGTCGGAATTTCATTGGTCTAATAATTTTTAAATAACCTGTAACGTTAAAATAAGAAATGACTAGTTTAATTCGCGAGTATGGAAAATTTCTCGTTAGGATGAAATTTGTCAGGACCTTTCTGCTCTTGCGCCAGACTGTCACATTTTCGACTGCATATTCACAATTCATTTTACATTAGATTTTTGGCGAAATTTGTTACTTGTACGCCGGAGTTCACTTCCACCGTTAGATTATGGCACGCTGCTAATTTAATATGCGATTATTTGTGGAAAGTTGAAACGGGCGGATTTTGGTAGCTACCAATTGTTTTGCGTTATCAGTCAAGATAACTAACAGGTGGTCTTGTTTAGAATATTCCATGACTTCGAAGTATTGATACGTCTTTATCATATCCACCATCAAAGGTTGAAAACCGCTAGGACAATCCTTTCTTTTACGAAGACAAACATGGAAAATTTAATTAATTAAGTCACAGGGAAACCCTGCGCACTTACGTTCGTAATAATTGGATCCTAAACAACCCTTTTTTATTTGTGTTAAACGTATATGCTCGTTCCGATCTGGGTTTAATCGTATTTTTTAGGTACATCAAGTACGGAGATTAGCTAACTTTCTGACTGAGGTAAAACCTACCTGCAAGTATTACTTTCAATTTTTTTATTTGTGTTTCGTGAACTAGGTCGTTTAGAACCGTACGTGCATGTTAACTTAACACAATTAATTGTATTTTTGTGTTTCGCAAATTTACCAGTTGTGCACATCGAATCTCGAAGGCTTAATTTGTTTGATTTGTCTACAATTTAAATATATGTACTTATAAATTCAGACGCTATGTGTACGTAATTATTTAGTCCGACAAGGGCAGTTTGTTATACGTTGTGTTGCCCGCCACTCGGCGCAGCTTCTAATTTAATCAACCTACGTATAAATGTTGTCAAGAATTTACATTTCTATGCTTATTTCAACTTCTGTGATACAATAAATATATATATTCGGTGTTAGTACTTTTGTAGTGTTATTTATTTTTCGCTTACTACGAGGAGAGTTAGACGGTATCCCTCGACTTTAATTTTTCATCGTCTTGGCGCTTTTTTTTAGATACACGTTATAATCACACATAACAAATTCTGCGATCCCTCTCCGAAGAAGCTGTGCTAGCCGTTGCTTTGTTTGGTTGTGAGAAGACCGGTGGGACATTTTATTTTTGACAGTTCAACTCTAGAAACCCGAATTTCTCGTAACAAACCTTTTATCAGGACAATGATTTAACTTTACATAGCGATGAGAATGAAAGGCTTTGAACCTCTCTCAAAGCCGAAATTACTTTAAATATAAAAATAAACCTATGGCGGCGACCACCATACCTACGACCAATTTTGTAGCATTATAGTAAAACGATGGTACTTACAAGTCACGAGCATCAAAACCGAAATAATAACTACGCTCTTGAGTCGTCGGCCTATTGCATACACTCGCTTACAGTACGGTACAAAAATTTTTTGTTAAAATACTAACTGGAAAATTTATTAACAAGGACACGTAACAGTATATTCCGCGATAATTAATTTATTAGAATTTTGTATTTCTCTGTAGAATTTGTGATGTATCCTTTGTAGTTGTCGCCACTCTTCACGGAATAGCCGCGAACATGCTCAAGTTTATTACAATATTTTTTTTATTTTTTATTTAATTTTACGTTAATTTTAGTAAAAACGAATGAAAATATTAGTTTGAAGTTGTTTGTTTATGTTTGAAACAACGTATGGTACTAAAGTATTAGGTTAAGTCAGTTATAACTAAAACAAAGATAGTTCTGCATTTGCATATTACATGCATATTTTTGACATTTTTAACAAAAAAATTTCTTGCATTTTAATAGATTGTGAACGGCAGACGACGTATTTAAAAAAAATTATTTTTCTAAAATACAATTGTTACGTTATTTACAAATTATTATTTTCCATTTATATTTAGAAGTTGTTAAAAAAAGTTGTAAACGAATAAAACGATTAAGCGTACCAAAATGTTAGGCAATAATTTTCTAATACTTAGGCTTGTTTTAGTCATTTCGTTTTTTTTTAAATCATTTGACTAAAGTTGCATTAATATATCGAAGTTATTTTACGATTTTAAATTTTTATCTTATAAACACGTATTTGGTGCATTTGCATTTGAGTCATTTAGGTCGAGTTTATTTCATAAGTTTTGAGTACATTTTTTAATTTACTATTTCCGACAGTCATTATTTGGTTTCAAAAATTTAGATGGTAATTCTATATTCCATGTATTCATGTTTAATTACGTCAGTATTTTTTCGTATTTTTCATTTTGTTTTCTGGATAGTCTTGCTCAAAGGTTTTACGTCACAGTTTTCAAATGAGGTAGCAAAACTGAAGTTATAAAGATATGTGTTTTTGGTTCTTGAAGGAAGCAGACTTCTTTGGTACCTTTCAACTCAATAATGTAGTTTTCGGTGGGTTTTAACTCTTAATCTTTGGTATGGGTGTCCATAAAGATGAGGAAAAGGTTCAGTGAGAATCTAAGTTCCAGGAGGATTTCGAATACTTTACGGTTTTGAGTTTTCACTTGATCCCATGTTTTGTATCGAAGAATTGTGTGTTGTGGTTTGTGCAACACAATTCAATTTTGTTTTTCTGGCGGTTTAATTATCTTTCCTCGTATCTAGTACAGTCTTATAAACCACTCAAATTTCTAGCAAAATCATCTTGAAAGTCTTTTGATCAACCAAAAAGCCCATTACCTGGAGCTATATACACGAATTTCGGCATTTATACTATCCGCCTAAAATCAGTTGTGATTTTACTTTCGCAAACTTAAGTAATTTAAAAGTTTTGGTTTTATCAAGAAAAGTTTATTGTTTGTTTGCCGTTCCGTTAGCAAACTTTAATTTTACAAAACTTACTTTGTTTTCGTCGTTTGTTTGACTTTAAAAACATTATGTAACTATTTAAGATTTGTATTAGTTACGATGTTAAACCCGTCAAATTAATAATACCAGACAATAGTTTTAAGATTTTTAATTTTTGTTATTTTAGATTACGGAATTCGTAATTTTTCTTTTGCGAACAAGGCCTTGCGTTTTTTAAATTAAATTTGATTTAAGCTACCTAACCTAATTTGTTGCATAACGTTAATTTATTTATAATCCATTTATTTTAATTTATTTTGTTTTTTAATTATTATTATTTTAATTTCATTTAGATCATGTAATAACTGTCATATTTTATTTTTTCGTTATGCTTACTTAATTGAATTTTATTTAACTTATTACTGTTTTAATTTGATTTGCTTGCTAATTTAAATTTAATAAATGTTGAATAGTTAAACTGTAGCAAAGTTTTTACGTCGTCGGCGATTGCGTTTTGTAATTTACGTAATGAACAAAAAAAAGTCTAGAGCGGCAAAGTAAAAAGTAGAAATACACATAAAATTAAGTGTTTAAAATCAATTACTATATTAGAACGCGTATGTGACAGCAGAAACTTTATTTAAAAATTTTTGAAATTTAAAACAACGATGGTAATGTCAATATCAAATTTGACAGAGTAATAAATGTAGTAGCCACATAATATTTTTGCTGATTTTAAAAAAAGTTTTTTGTTTTAAAGAATAATGTAATTTTACAACAGTCAGCACAAAAAACAATGTACGTTATTCTAGTCAAAAAATTCATAACATAACTCATTCACATGCAAAGCTTGTGGTTTTGCATTGTCTTATCAATTACATTTGTCGTTTGTCATGTAAATTATTATTAAATGATAAGAGGCAAACATTTTTAATTGATAATTTATAAGAAGTTATTATCAAGTGTTTAATAGTTGTTGAACAAATAAGATTGTTAATGATAGCAATTAATAATTTAGAGTTTGATAATGTTAATATTGTCAAGATTATTTATTGCCGGTTAACAACCAAGTCAGTTTTGAAGTTTTTTCGTTGATCTTATATTGGTAAAACGGATGAAATTATAAAAAAAACTAAAATATACAAACTAACACGCTATTATATCTAGTAATCGCGCAATATCGTTAAATTATAGTTTAGTAACGATTTCATTAATAGAAATTTATTTATACCTGATACATAATTATACGTTAATAGTGCTATTACCATACAATCCAAAAAAATTAAATCATAATTTTTTTTGCTTTATTTGTATTTTTATATGTAAATTCATTTATAATGGCCGCCTAATTTGCCAATAAACAAAATAATTAAGCAAGATAAGAAGAAAAAATTAAGTTATATTGAAACGATACATATTATAGTAAACCATCCAATTTTAGATAATCCAAACAGGTATATGACCTTTATCGTAATCTCAAGGTTTATCAGGATCTTAAATTCTGTTGGCTACTAAAATTACCGTGCATACTATAGTATTTAATAACCTAAAATTATATCAGACTCTAAGGTTATTCAGAGCCTTAAATTTATTTAGAACTTTAAAATTATTAGTCCTAAAACGAAATCGCAACGTAGCAATTGACTTAAAAACCTTGTTATAGATGATAAATAAAGTTTTAACTTTTAATTACAACAAGAAGGAAATAATTTCCTAATACTACTGCTTAACTACTTTTATACAAGAAAAACGATAGTTTCCTCAATGCAACGAAATTTTCTTTTCCCAACAAATACGATAAGTTTCTTTACCACAAACGCGGAGATTCTTCTTTACGACGAATACGAAGATTTGCACAACGAAAGCAAAGTAACAGCATTTAATATCACAAAAAAATGCAATACGATAGACCAAATAATATCGTAGCAAAAGTGCGATAACGAAATTCAATTAATGGCCGTGCGCGTTAACCATAAATTTAATATGAAAATTTTATAGATTATAATTTTAATTATTGAAAGATAAATACGAAAAGTACATGCCTTATATTTGTCTTCATGACGGTAGATTAATCCAAAACTTCTATAAATACTCATAAACTTAAATTTCTCTTATTTGAGCACGTCTCGCGTTTTATTGCATATGAAATGACAGCAATACTCCAAATTTTGTTAAAACGTTACATTTTCCTTCTACTTAAAGAAATTTCTTCAAAAATTTTCTCTACGCTACGATAACCTAAACACTGTAAATTACGCCACTATTTGTCTTCAGAAATTATAAGATCTAACTTCATATCTTTAGCATGCCAGTTACCTCAAAATCTTCCATTAAAATCAATTAATTCAAATGTCTAAAGAAAACATTTTTGTTGACTTTAAAAGAACCAATATATTTAGGTGCATTTTAACACTTAGAAGCGTCGGAAAGAACATGATTCTTTTTTCAAACTATTTATAAATTTTCTCATACGGCTTAACTAACTTTTTATGTACATCTTGATACAATTCCTTCAAACCATTTGATCTATTAACTCAGTGAAACAAAAACAAGAATTTTTTTGAAGTTTTGTCTCAAAAGCCGATGATCTGCTATGAATCACCCAATTATGTCACGGATCTTGATTAAAAAAATGAAATCTTTTACATTCCATTACTAGAATCTTTGTATTGACATGTCACAACAAATGTAGTTCCTTTTACAAAATTGAAAGAAATTTTTGTATATCACAAACAAGTTCTATATCTGTATTTTCTTCATCAATGCTAGTATTCCTTATCTTAAAGTCTTGACCATCTAATCTTACTTCTCGACCAAAATTAATAAAATCAGGATGACCGTAAAGCACATGCGATCTGTGGTAAGTAAACATCCCAATATTTTTGATTATCAGATGTTTGACGAAAGTGCGGTTTTCAATACTCTATTTATTCTTTCGGTGGGATTAGCTTGCGTATGGTAGTTGCTGTATATGATTTTTTTCCTAATCCACAATTGAAGCAGAACGAGAAAGTGTATCTGGCACAACGGTTAAACACACTTCAAATTCTTATAAAAACTCCAAAATACACTACAACGTTTTCACCAATAATGTGAGAAATGAAATAGAAATATTGCAATTGTTCTAACGCTTACTAGATTAAAGAGTAAAAAAATATTAAAGATATTTTTTTCATATTTTTGGGTGTAGAACTATAATGTGTAATGCATCGTGAAATTTTTAATTAAAAATTGTATTAAATTCTTTTTTTTTGCCATATGAAATAATTACGTTGTTAATGGGTTTTCGGAAAGAAAAAGTTGGATAAAAATTTGAAAACGTCATTTTGTAGAGCTTAAAAAGTGACAATGAGAAACTGCTGTTAGTTTTTTTTTTAAATATAATAAAACAAATACAAAAACCAAAGAATTCAAAAATTCTTAAAATGTTATTGTTTGTAAAATTTTAAAAACAATAAACAATAATGAATATTAAAATATTTTTAGTGTAAATGGTGTATTATTTATTTAAAAGCTTTCAAAAGCTCGCATTTATATTTTCTAAATAAATAATACAGCATTTACCCTAAAAATATTTTAATATGTTTTATGGTGAAAGTTTTATGTCTAAAATAATGAATATTTGAAACCGGCATGTAGATATACTATAAATAACTCATTTTTTTTCTAATTAAAACTACCCTGTATCTTTTACCGTTTACAAAATTTTCATGCTGTGCATTCTTATCTTAGTAACGTTGTATAATATATTTATAACTATAACTAACTAAAAAGAGAATTGACGCAAAAACGCATTTATATAAATTCTTACTTTTTGGCCGCAATTAATTTACAGTAGCATACGATCATACGTTTTAGTTTCTTAACGCCACTTTTTTAAAGTGCGATTGTTTAAATACCTAATTTGATAAGTAACTTCTTGTTTATTTTGATCGTGTTTTTATAATTATTTAAATTTTTGTTTGTTTTGAATTTTATATTTATTATATACTCAAATTTAATATTTTAAGTTTGATTTATCTATTTTAGTATAAGTTATACTTGGAAATAAAGTCTATTTTTTATAAATAATTTTATAATAGTATTATTTAAAAAAACATCTATAAAATGGCCTTGTTAAAACAGTTAAAAATAAAAATATTATATTACTTGCTTATTTAAAGTTTTTTAAAAATGAAAAAAAAATTATGAATAAAATAAACTTTAATATTTTAAAGCCTTTAAGCGTTAATTTTATTTTTTTAAATAAAAACAATAGCAAAAGCGTATGAAAACAAAATTGATTTAAAGAAAATTAAATTTAAATAACCTATTAGAACATTCGCGAATATTGTTTTATATAAATTACCGTAAGTTTTTATTCTTAGATAGTTTGATTTAATTAGTTCGGTTAGTTTAAACGTGTACATATTTTTAGTATTGGTAAATTAGTAATGATAATAAACGCTACAGTATTTTAAATGTTTTAGATTTAAAATACATTTAATAATTAGTTCTAATGCTTTTATTAACTAAAAATACTTCTAGTTGAAAAAAAGCCTTAGTTTTCAATACAATATAATGCATCTAAAAATATTAAAAATATTTTTGGGGTAATTGGTGTATTTATTTAGAACAATTTAAATGCAAGCTTGGTCTAAGTTCTTCGTCAGGCAAAATTAAATTAATTTGACAATTAATTTTGCCTGACGAAGAACTTAGACCAAGTTCGAAAGCTTGCATATAACTTGTTCTAAATAAATACACCAATTACCCTAAAAATATCTTTTATATGTTTTATGGTGAAAGTTTTATGTCTAAAACATGTAAAAATAAATAATTTAATTCATTTCTAATGAGATTTAATTTTGTTTTTGTTCATATTTTGATTAAGTGGTTTATAACACTAAAAAATAAAAAGAAATGGTTTGCAATACTTTTAATAATGTATTACAGTTCTGTGAATTTTTAAATTTAATTTAAATTTAAAAAAACAGCACATTTTTAAATAATAGTTTGATTACAATATTCTTACATAATTTTATATATGTCTGTTATATTTTTTACAAAATATTTTAAATTTAATTAAAATTAGGCAAATCTTATATTTAAACTTCGAAAACGTTGTATTTAAACTTTGCATAAAATTTAAGCTGACCACTTTTAGAATGACTTGATTTAATTTATACAAATTATAAAAGAATAAAATTTATACACACTTTAATTTATAGCGTCCTTTTATTGTAGCTCTAAAAATTGTAATTTACCGAGTCTTCAAATAAAAATAAACCACTATCACAACTTATAATTACACTTCATTAAACAAGTAAACTTTAACTTTAAGAGCTTTCATTAAGTTGATTTTGAACTTAGATACGATTTTTAAGAATCATTAACAAGGCATAAAACGAATTTAAATAATACTTATAGAAAACTTTCTAGGAATATAAACGAACAAAATATATTTAATATGATATTCGTTTCCATTCTATTAAAATGCGACACGCGAAAATAGACTTAATTTTTCTTTCATGTAAGAAATTTAAAAGAAAATAATCTGATAACGTTATTTAGCATCGAACGTATAGTTACATTCTTGTTTTCTTTCCGCTTGAAACGGAAACGCTATTAATTCTGTTTTGTATTTTTTTTTAATTGTTAAATGGTATAACTAATACTAGGCACGCCATATCACACATCGTAAGTTTTCCAGTTTGTTAATTAACCGAGTTAATGCACAAATTTAGATTAGAGTTGGTGTTAAGAAATCAATTATGATTTAACCTTTAAAAATAATTTTAGGTGCCTTTCAAGCACAAAATATGTAAATATAAAAGCTTTTACAAGTCTCGGGGCATTTTGCATTTTCAAATATAATAGAAGTGGCGCAGCAATTTATATTTTATTCACCTTTCATTTATGTCAAGATGCTATTCGGTAAGAATATTTCTGCACTATAACAATTTCCCTACGGAAATCTGACATTCGATATTATGCTTTACCATCTTTATTTCCTAGAACAATGGATATAGATGTTAACAATCGGCCGACAAGAAATAAGCGTTATTTAACATTTCCAATTTATCGCGAAACCGAAACAATTGGCAACGTTCTTAATTTTAAAAGCTTATCAAAGGTAATTGCTTTATTAGCTTTAATAAATTACAAAGACGAGAAAACGAAAATTGGTAAAGCATAGCTTTTCTACTGTTGCATGCATACATTTTGCAGATTTTCGTTTGTTTTATTAATATTTACAATTAGGTTAATACGTTTATTTTAAAAACAGTCAATAGTTATTCGTAACAGTAAATCTTTTTTTCTTATTATTTATCTATTTTTTTTAAATAAAACAATAACGTCTAATTCTTACAACAATTTTAAACGTGTTAACATTTTTTTTACATATTTTTCAGTTTGTGTTTCTTGGCGAACTAAATTTTTGCAGTTCAAAATTTATTATTTAAAACAAAAACAAACAAATCTTAAAAACGCAGGTTTCGAATTTAATTTTAATGATTTTTGTACGTTAAAAAAATTCATCAAATATTTATTAGTAATGGTTTAGATATATTTAATCATTTATTTAAGCCGGTTCGGTAGGCCGCAAGACCAGTTACCAGATTGACTGACGACTCTCTAAACGTTGAGACAAATCTGAAATATTTTATTTTTTACGTCGTTCTAATTTACTCCTAATGCATAGAATACGAGATACGTAAGCATATACATAACAACCAAGGCGTTATTAAAGAGCGTAATAAACTCAGAAAGCGTTATGAATTTATAACGCCTTCTCATAATGCTGTTTTTCAAAAATTATGTTTTTTTTAATCTTTTGGTTTAAGTTTTGATAAGTTTTCTATTTGTTTTTGTGCATTTTTCAACATTTATTGTTCTAAACCACTTGATATTGTAACCGGTTCCGGCGTTGTGGGATGATTTTGTCCTCAACACCCTAGGTAGCTAAGTGCGGAAATGAGTGTTCAAAACACAATTGAGATGTATAATAAAATAATTAAACGTATTTACATTTAACCACACAAAAATAAATGAAATAATTAGAATTCAAAATAAAATAAATAACATAAAATAACATGATTCAGGAAATGAAACTTAAATTAATTCAGTGTGGCTCTGTATATCCTTCGTCGAATCAGCCGACAGCGGCTTCTATTGGCTTGTGTACGACTCTGTTATACCTCAAGGTTGTTTGAAACTAAAACACAAATTTAATATGGTTCTTTATACCCGTGTTTTCCGGTAATTAATTAACGCAAACTCCCTAGCCAACGGTGTCTTTTCTTGCGTTTATCTGGATAACTAGAACCGGTAGATTTGACAGGTAAGTTTCAAAACAATCTTGTCGAATTGTTCGAACGTTGACCTCAGGTGCTTTTTAAGTGCAATATAAATACTTCCTGTACGTAAGAAAATACGATTTCTGGACGCTACACATCGATGCGGCGAATTATTAAGAATCAAATTTAGTTAAATTCACGTCGATAAAACGACAGTTAATATTAGATCGGCGTTTTCCATAATTTTTCTAAGGTCGCAACTGGACCTTGAACGTGCGGTGTAAATGACTAAATGAAATTGAATTAAATACACTTCATTATGTATTTAGGAGGAATGTAACACGACGTGGTAACAAAAAGAATTTCTGATGTTTGTTTATATCACAGGTACGGAGTTCGATAAAGTTGTTGTCGTACAACTCGAGAAATGAATAAAACTGCCTTAAACACTTACGGCAAGCACTAAGGGACTCTACAAACAAATGTCTAAGAGCTACTCATCCGGGTCGACCAAGGTGCAATATGCAACAATCTAGTAATCGTGAATAACCCTTACTAAATATACGAAAAAATTAATAAAAAATCGTGAAAATGATTCGCTGTTTGTTGCGACAGGTGAAACCCAGGTTCCGATCGTTGCAATAGGAATTAATCAGGTTAAGTAAATGCTTCAGGTACAACCGCTGATTGTAAATCAGTTTTCTGGTTAACTTACGGTTAGTTTTCAGGTTTGGCAGGCAGTTTTCGGGATGTCCGAGGTGTTTTTAGAGACGCCACTCGGACGACAACGAAAAAGATCCCATCCTAGACGGTGCAATCGCATTTATATCCTTTTTCCTTCCTTCAGTGCAGGTTTTAGAGTGGAGGTCCTCTTGGCGCTGGTGAAATATACGAGAATATGGGTAAAGTCTATGCACCATTTTAAAATTTGTTTTCAATTTGTTTAAAATGGTGGACTTTATATTTGCTTTGTTACATTATACTTGTAATAGAAACTTAAGTAATTATTCATTTTTAGTTTTTATTTTATATAAAGTAAAAAATAAAATCCTGTTGGCACTACTGGCGTTACTGGATGATTACGCTCATCGAGCAAAATAATCTTTTAAGACAGAGGTAATCGGGCTATGTACGTTGCTCTCCGAGGGTAATCATCGTAATAACTCTGGTTTCTTTTCAATATGCGAATAAATACTTTATCTTCAGCTAAATCAAAATTATTTTGATTAATTCATTGAGTGAGCAATCAGGCGAAATCGAATAATGAAGGCCGAAAGTAATTGTGTAATTCTGTAATTATAACGTTGTTGATGTTGTGTAAAGAATTGTTCTATTCTACAAAATTTTAGACCCTTACCTCTGCGAGGTTAAAGGTGGGTAAAGACTCACAGGTTATAAGTCCAACCGTTCTAGTAATAAACTTCTGTATACAGTTAAAAGGGTATCAGACAATCAGTTTAAACTCCAGACGGCACTCCACAAGAGTAGAGCTTTGCTTTTTCCACTGCTTCAACTTTTCTTGCCATATAGGTTGAATCTGCCTCCACGAAGCGTTTTAAATGACAAAAGATGTCCGTTGTGTGTAGTTTAAAATCTCGATTGTCGCAAATTTGATGATGACCGTACTGCCCTACTAGCCACTATCAGCCTTTATCTCGATTTTCTTCAGGTCATCCTTAGACTGCTGTTTGATGTAAACCGTTATAGACCATTCGCTAAGACAAACCAGAGCTTACAGTAGTTTTAGTTTACTAGCATAGATGCATGGTAAGAATTTAGTTTTTAAATTTGTTACTGCAAGTGCCTATACTGACAAAAACGTGTTAGCACTTAGAAGATTAATAGTAGCTTCTGTGAGTAAAAAAAAACAGAAGGAAACGTACAGTATAGTGTAAAAATTGGTAACATTTATAATCAATAATTAATACACTGTAAGCAGAAAAGCAATCCCAGCTTATAAAAAGCTGACTACAATTTTAAGGTTTTTAGCTACCGTAAGAACCTATAAAGAGTTTTCCACTATTTTATCACCGCAGGCTCTGAGTGACATTATTCCTGAAACTTGAGAAACAATATGGGAAGTTCTACGGTAAGATTTCATGTAAGTAAATAAATAGTTTTTTGTAGATCAAACATATAAGCAATCAGTATATTTCTTCACTAAAAAAAAAATCTAAAAAAAGGTTCAGTTATTAGTATTAATTTGTAAATAAGAAGAAAAATAAACTAGCTAACTAATAGTGGCGTAGTGATGCCGATGTTTCATACCTTGAATACTTTTTGATTGGGGTACAAAATTTTCATTCTAAAAGTGACGTTTATTTGAAGATAGAAAGTTTTGTAATCGAAATCGCTCCGGTGGTGTTGATGTTGAGGAGAGATGAGAAATTCGCCGGCTAGGATATGAAGTAGATGAAAAATTGGGATAATGTTCATTTGAAAATGGGGAATTCAGTAGTAACAACTGTTGCGGTGATGTTGGAAAGAGTTAAGAGTTTGGCCGACTAGAATAGGCATTAGGTGAATGATAGCCATTATCTGAGGGCGATTGATAAGTCAAGTTATGATTTTGAATTTCTTTGTAAAGCAATTGCGAACCGGTCATTTACTATGCGTGGTTGTAAGTAGTTAGCTTTATAGAAACATTACATGGTTTCTTTATTTTGGTAAAACAAATGCATTATTTTTTTTGTGTGTTGATAACATAAAAGTTGACCAAAGTCAAGACATTGTTTTGATCGTAATATTTACTTAATATTGATAGTGATTCTCTTGGGTTTGATAACAGGGAAAAACATTAGTGTATAAATTGCTTTGTAAATGTAATTTAATATTTTGTGTACCGTGATAGACAAACAGTCTAGAAGTGGCGGTAGGTTGCTTTCATTATAGTGGACCTTACATTTTTTAACGTTTGTTTATAATTGTGGGTTTATTAACTATGTGTATTTTTGACACAAGTTAATTTGTACCGACATTTCAGTTTTAGCTGGGTTGCTTTCGTAATCAGAACCTCAGTACATACTCTCAAGCCGTCAGTTAACTAATTTTTCTTTTGTTTAAGATAAAGATGTTTGTGCAGTTATAAAAATCAACTTGGAATGTCTCGGTTTCAAGTCCTGTTCGAGAAAAGTGGCTGACTTATTGTTATAAGTTGAGTGGACTAAGCAAACTTTTAGAGTAAGTTTAAACGTTTTTCACTTTGCAAATTTCTTACTACAGACTCCACTATAGTCCTATAGTGACTAAAAACAAATCCTAAACTGTTAGATTCGTTTGTGTGTAACAAAATTGCTGACAGCAAAAATTCTCTCATGCTATATGACGTCATTCTCCTAAAATGCTAAACATTTTATTATATGGTGGAACGGTTCGAATTTTCTTTAAGTCAACGATTCAAAATCGCATATTGTTAATAACTCACATATTGACCTTCCTGAAATGGAAAAACAAGTACATGTTGCATGTTCTGAATCATTTGGGTTTGAAAGACTCTTAAATTTTTTTCGATTAAGGCAAGTGATCGCATATTGTTTTCGATTTATTAACGAGATTCCCAAAAAAACAAATAGCTTGTGCTCTTTCTGCGCTCAGTCAAGTAAAGCCTTTTTTTGTCTGTGGGGTAGACTGCACTAGTCCTTTTTGTAACTGCCGTAATCCTAAAATTATCAAAACTTTCTGGTGTTTGTTTGTTTGTTTCTCTACCAAGATTGTTCACCTAGAGTTATTGATAGATCTTTCTACAAACTTTTACATATTTATTCAAATAATGGAACAAACTTTATTGGCGCTAACTTTGAGTTGAAAGAATTACAAACATTTTTTGTTGCTCAGCATTTTTCTATTGTAAAAACTCTTTTTAATAAAAATGTAATTGGCATTTGTGCACATAGCCCACATTTTGGTGATCTGAAGAAAACAGGGATTAAGTACTGCAAAGCTCATATAAAGCATGTTTTAGAGACCTATGTTCTAAGTTTTAAAAATTTGCTACTTTGCTTTCACAAGTGGAAGTTGTCATAAACTTTTGATGTTTTATAAAAAAATATTAAAAAAAAAAACTGAAGGAATGCACTGAATGTATTATTGGTTCCAGTGCAAAAAAATTTATTGGTTACATGATTGACTATGACAACACGCTTATAAAGTATTACCAATCATGGTCACCCAAATTCTTTGGAAAAAATTGTTTCTGATGGGCGAAATGTATAAAGAGAAGAGCAAGTTTTCTTTAATACTACATCTTTTAAGCATGTTACGTATGTGGAAAAAAAGGGTTACGTTATTACACATAACTTCATTAATAGGTTAGTGTTAAATTATCTACTTTGGCAGAAATTAGCGGTTTTCTGAAAGAAATTGCCCAGCCGGAAAAAAAAATTTGCAAGATTTATATATAACAAAATTTTCGAATGGTTTACTATTGGTGGTCCAAAAGTCCCAGTTATATAGTTTAACTTTATTTGAATTGCCTAATTGCTTACAAATTGATTCGTCTTTCTTCTATTTACAATTACTACCTTACATTCTATTTACATTTTTTCATTTTTTTCCCAGTTGTTGATTAATATTTTTTTTTAAAAGTGTTTTAGTATGATGCTTGTCTAATGTATAAAATTTATTTTTAAACCCCCCACTTTTCGTCGCAAGGCAGAGATAAATGTCAAATTGAAAAATTATTTTTCCGCTCTCTGTAATCTGTTTTACATATATGGTCTAACGTAGCGCCCAGCCAAGTTTTTACTTCTAAACTCTTCCAATCATCTGTATTATAAATGGGTGTATTATTTTTGCTGCTTTTGTGAAAGCCTTCCTGTGGTAAACATAAACTCATATTTTTGTAATATATCTAACTTTATTTCATTTTTTTAGCGATGTTAGGGGATGATTGAAACGTGTCGATAGCTATTCGCATGACTTGGACCACCGTAAGCATTTTTTTTACTTGTCATTAATTTGTGCATTTCTCGACATTAACATGCAGATTTTTGTTTTTTCGGATTTAATTTACGCCAAATGCGATTTGCTACTGGTGTGAAATCACTAGTTTCGTATTAAATCAACGATTAAATGCAAAATTACATATTACTTGATTTTGTGATATTGTATGTACTTCGATAACTTTATGTGTAGAAGGTTCTCTAACCTCCAGGACTTGCATCAGCACTATAACTGTGATATTTGTGGAATTATTTAATGCTACTATATATGTAGCTAATTCTGATTTGCTCAGTTAATTGTTTTAACTTCTACTCTCATTATTTGAAAAATAAATATATTTGTCGCTATAACCAGTGTTTTGTCAGTTATTCTATTTTAGTGTTGGATAGATTTAAACGGTATCTATTATTCTAGTTTTTAATCGTTTTGATGCTTTTTAAACTTGTTTTATAATTTAGCACCACGAAGGTTACGACCCAAATCTTCGAATCTAACTGAGTTAGTCGCTAGCAATTTAAGTTGCAAGAAAATTTTTTTAACAGGTTCTCAATAAATGTCATTTTGGTGCATACTCTTAT
Source organism: Aquatica leii (assembly GCA_035610365.1). Taxonomy (NCBI): domain Eukaryota; kingdom Metazoa; phylum Arthropoda; class Insecta; order Coleoptera; family Lampyridae; genus Aquatica; species Aquatica leii. The sequence continues at coordinate 109,780,800 of CM069436.1, forward strand.
TTATTTAAAAAAAAAACTGTTTATTTTAAAAACAACGTAAGTCTAGCGGGTTTTTTGTTATTTCTATTTTAATAAAGTAAAAAATCAAAAAAGTAATAATTTTATATAATGTTAAAAGAATTTCCAAAAAAAAATGTCTTTATGAGATACAGTTTTTCTTAATTTTCTCAAAATTAGGCTTTATGTATTTATATGAAGATTTAACAAAATTTCAAAAATTTTGTGAAATTTATTGGGATATATTAGAGTTTCATATTCTATTATTTCTTTGTTTATAGTAAAACAATACTAAAAATACATCCAGTTAAGAAATATATGATCTTAAACGAAGTTCAAATCTTGCATTTGTTTCAAATTTAAATTTAATAAAATTTTTGTGAAATGAATGTGTTTTATAATGTTATTTTACAGAGTACTTAAAATTATATGTTAATAATAACTTTGTTACAAAACAAAATTTTATACAAAGAGAAGTGTAACAAAACAGTTAATTTTCTTGGCGTAATTAAATTTCTTATGCTTGTTTAAAAATATTTGAAAAGTTAACTTTCCGTCAACAAACTTCGCATTAAAAGTTTGAGATATTTACCTGAAACACCTCGAACAAATTCAAAAGAGAAATATACTAAGGAGTTGTAGTCCAAATATTTAAAAATAATGGTAAACTATAATTAAACTGTAAATTTATCATAAAAACAAAAAAATGTTGTCTTTGTAGTGCAAAAATAGCATTCGTACTAGAAACATAATCAGCCTCGCTCAATTTGCATAAACAGTAATACTAAGAATATCAATGTAATAAATAAAGTTAAAAATGTGTATTTATGTCACCTCCCAAAGGTTACGAAGTAATAAGAGAAGATGAAAATGAAGTCTGCATATTATGAAGTTATTTGCTTGAATTCTTTTATATTTGTTATTGTTGCAGAGTAGCTACATCAAGATACGTAAATCATGCCTCATTTTGTTTTACAAAAGTATCTACTTTATATTTCTTTTCTCAATTACTGTAGTATTTTTGTCGACAACGTATATTTCACATTACACTTTTTAGATCAAAATTTAGATAAAATATAAATCTAATTTATAAAAAAAATTGTTTTATTTTTAACCAATGCATTACCGCTCGTTCTCAGTTTTAATCCCTAAGGTTACATATAAATGTAGAAACGAATAGACAAAGTAATAAATTTCAACTTTAGCGATTTATACTTTATATGATAGTTTATTATGAAAATATTACAAGCGCTAGGTGCATTGTTATGCGAAAAAACCTAATAAAGTCATTTATAAAACTTTTACATAATTACAAAGTAAACAATGAAATAAAAAAGTAAAAACAAAATATCTACATACATTCTCTAACCAAATTTATATATTAATAATATAAACCGGGAATTATAATACGAATAAAATTTTTACCATACAGCATAACACTAATAGTTTTGGATTATTTGTAATAACGTATTTAAAAAATTATAAAATTACGTGTTGTAAAATGTAATTTACCATAAGCTAAGTTTTATCTCAGGCCCATCTCATAGTATAAGTTATTATGTATTAAAAATAACTGTTAATAGGCAAAAAAGCGGAGAACGTTCTAATTTAATTTCACACCCACGTAATTCAAAATATAAAAAGACTGCATGATGGGATCAGAACGCAAAAGACATTAGAGGTAAAGCAATGTCAATGCAATTGTGCAAATATTATAAGAGTGAACTAACGGGCGAACGTTTCGTCCTTTTGAAGCTCATCAGCAATAAAACTCTAATGTATTCCCACAATTGCATTGACAAATGTTATAGCTTTATATTCATGTACGATGAGGATAACCATTAATAAAGTTTGACGGCAAAGCTATATCATAGTATAAGCTATTATGTATTAAAGTCGTACATGAATATAAAGCTGTAAGTTTTATTAATGCAATTGCATAACATAAATACTTGAAAATAGTGTGATCACAATTAGTGAAATTCGAATATCAATTTACAGAATAAGCAACTACCTATAAAATAATTTAAACAATTTTATTTGTAAACGTAGAAAGTCAAGTTTAAGATTTTAAATAAAGTTTCAAAGTACACAACGATTCAATTAGATAATAGTATTGACAGATAAAACTTTTTTCGTCTTAACAAATATTTGTAATACGCCAGTAACTTTTAAACATATAATAATCTTTATTTTCTTTTTTTTAAATATTTTTACAATATATAATAAAACAATCGCGCTCAAAAACATAATTCGAAGTTGTTATGTAATAAATGCCAGCGTTTAAACTTTAATCATTTTTAACGTAACTACAACAAACTTTTGATGAAACAACATTTTTATTTGCGTTACTAATTTAATAACAGACATAGTTTGTTAAATAACAGGCTTAAACAAATTGTAAACAAATTTTTAGAAAATCTACAGTTGAGTCGGGTTCAAGATGCAAAACTGTTGAAACTTTCTTGTTGAACGACCGAAAAACTTACTTGAACTTACAAGTAAGAATTATCTACAAAGAGTATTAGTTTTGGTGCATAAATTAGGTTTTTAAAATAACTTCTATGTCTTATCAAACAGTATTTGAACGTGTGTAAACGTGTTTTGGTAAATTAAAAACATTTTTAATCATTTTACATTAAGTATTAAATTTTTACACCAACAAATTTAATGGTAACGTTAATTGTTACACTTATTACAAAATTTTGATACCGTCTTACTTAAAAAAACAAAAAAGCAAATTGGAATCTGTTTTTTTTATTACTAGCATAAACCTTTTTTATACCAGGCTCTGAAAATGTCAACTGAAATGTGTGACAAAAGCTCAGCTTGTGTGATAACGACAACTCGAAAAGACGGAAAATATTCTTAAAAGTAATATTTTAGTGAATGAAGGAAAAACAAAACCAATACTGATAAAACTAATGAAAGAATCTACAAAAATGAATATTTTTAAAAAATGCAAAAACACTATAAGGCACAGATATCTAGATCGTTGAATATTATCTTAAAGAAGTACAAGAAGAAAAAAGAAGATTAATACCGTACATAAACGAGGCAAGAAATAACGGATATAAAACGCTAATAAGATATGACAAACTAATAATTAATAACGAAAGATACAAAACAGAAGACTTGGAGAAAGTAGAAGAACATGAAAACGGAGAAACAAGTGAAAAAACTACACAAAAAAGGACTATAAACGAAAGATCCCTAGAAAGTGATAAGTTTCTAAAAAATCAAAAAATAAACTAATAGAACTGTCTCAAAAAACTACTAAACACACATAAAGCACAGAATAACAATGACAAACACAGCAATGAACAAGGATACGGTTTACAGGAATCGCCCAAATCAAATAGAAAGGAAAAGGAAACAGTAAAATATACAAGAAAAAACAAGTAAATAAAAAATATATATTATTAAAATAAGAACATGGAAACTATACAAAATTAGTATATTAGTACAACAAGAAATAACATGGGGAGGCGGAGGAAAAGTAAACAAAGCAAAATATTCAATATTTTATGGAGAAAATTAATAACAAGGTCAACATGGAACGGCATTCATGACAGACAGAAAGATTATGAACAAATTTGAGTAAGGTGTTTAAATCCTTCAATTGTAGGAGATGGCGACAAGAAAACACAACTTAAAGTGTTTTTTGTAAGTTACGTTTCGTGAGCTAGTGTGTTCACTTCATCAGGCCTCTATAATTTCATCGTATTATGAACAAACTAATACAATTTAAAAAAATAGACGGAAAAATATCATATCTAAGATCCATCCATCCATATCCATAATAAATCCTTATGTACCGACAAAAAGAGCAGCAATAGCAGAGAAGGAAGTTTTCTTTAACAAAATACAAGAAAGTTGTAAAAAAATATCCAAACACGATACATTAATAGTATTAGAAAATTACAATGCAAAAATAGGAAAAAAATATTTCACAAAAGACGTGGCCGAGAAAGAAAGTATCCACGAAATAACAATCGATAACGGAATAAGGTTATGTTACCTAGCCACATAAAGGGATAAGTATATTAAGGTAAAAGCATCTAAAATGGGCTATGCACCAAAAATGAGTCATTGAAAATAAAATCTTAATAACAAGCATTCCTGACATCGCAGGAAAGTGTCATACAGTGTATATTTTAATGATTATCCGGTGTTTAAATTTGCCGCTTGTTTATTCGTCAACGAACCAACATTGTTTGATTATAGTTACTAGAATGACGACGCGGCGAATTCAAACACCGGACAATCATTAAAATACGCACCTCATAAACAATGAGTAAGCCTATTCATAGAAAAGTACCTGAAGAGGGTCGCATCATGATTGAGTTGCAGTGAAATCATTTATGAAGTGTCCTTATGGTGCTCAGTGTTTATTAGTTTTTCTAAACCTTGAGGATAAGCAGGTAAATTAATTTGTCAATTTTTATTTTACTTTGGTTTTACATAGTTTAACTAAAATGCGACGTTATATTAACTTATAGGGTTAATTTAAGCCAAGCCATGTGAATGTATTAACAAAAATCAAAATTTGAACTAATTTTAAGGGGTGTTCATTTTAGGAACATTAAAATGTTCACGTCGCCTATCTTGGGCCGGGTGGCCCAATATAGGAGCATACACTAAATCGTGCTTAAGGTTGAAATCTGCATGGCATGAAATACCAATTTGATCTGTATATGTGACAATGTTATATCTAAACAGGATCCAAAAATGGGCCGGGGTGGTCCATTATTGGTACATATCCGTCCCATTATAGGTGCACCGATGTTTGTTAGAGTTATTTAACGAAATATTTATTCCAATTTTAGTGTTATGGAGAAATCTGGCAGGAAAAAATACCAAAAGCGGAATTTTCTGTGACTAAAGAAACCTTGCTGTACAGTGTAAACAAGCTGGCAAGTGGGATTGGAGTGACCTTTGCAGAAGGAAAAACAAGACCGGGAAGAAAATGGTATGAGTGTTTTCGAAAACGTCATCCGCAAATTAGTGATCGAACAAGCCAAAATTTGTCAAACAAGAAGATCTTGATAAGTAGTTCAACGAAGTGGACTCTTATATAAAAGAAAAACAACTTCAAGCAGCATTCAAAAACCCTAAGCAAATTTTTAATACGGACGAAACTGCGTTCTTCTTAAATTCTAAACCCGGCAAAGTATTGGCCGAAAAGGGAGTTAGGAATGTCTATACAGCTGCCGGAAGTGATAAAAAAGAAAATTTGACGGTTTTGGTTACTGCAAATGCTGCAGATCAGCTTGCACTACCGATGATTGTGTATAGCTAATTATTGTTGTATTCTTATTTATCCATATGAATAGTACGTGTAAGCACTTGCTTTTAAGAAATACTGAAAACTTTACAGGTACGCCAGAATTCCCACCAACATCGCTCAATCTGTGCCCCCTGACCCAAGAAACATTTTATGAATATATGACGAATATATTTGAACCATGGTTATCATCCAACAATATACCCAGACCAGTTGTTTTTTTTATGGATGGCTACACGTCCCATATGTCTTTACCATTGAGCAATTTTTGTTTAAAGCGCAAAATAGAACTCGTGGCACTTTTTCCAAATGCAACTCACCTGATACAACCTATGGACGTAGCAGTATTCCATACCTTAAAAGCAACATGGAGGCAAAAAGTATCTGAATGGAGAATATCGAATGATGGGAAACAAATCCTCAAGCATGATTTCGCTTCTGTACTGAAGAACGTTATGGATAAATTGTCACAGAAAACAATCAGCAATGGATTTAAAGCATGTGGTATTATGCCATGGAACCCCAAAAAAGTTAAGATTCAAAAGAAAAGTACAGAAACTGAGATCAAAACTGATAGATCAACATAAAAACAAGATTTAAAAATTTTTTTAAGAGTATTGCAACGTAAAATAAGCAAAGAAAAATTGAACACGTTTAAAATATGTCAGGGAGAGTGAAAAAAGCCAATAGAAGATAGTGGTTTATATGCTATCTGAAAAAATACCACAGACCAATTACATCTGAGAGTGCTATTGCAGGTAGGTGTTTCAATTAATGGTATTAACTTTATTAGTTTTGTAATCAAAATGTGGCATTTGCGGAAACAACACCACCGGTTAGGACTCCTTCAAAATCTCTATACTTGACTCCACAAAATGTTACACCATTAGCAAAACAACCGGGACCATCACATGCAGTCACACAAACACCAGCAGATGTTGGTACGGGCGAGTTATCAAATACGAAGAAACCAGAGTCCAAGACTTACCCATAATTCTTTCACCATTTAAAAAAGCGTTTTTATGGCCGGTCCAAAAAGCTCCCCAAAAAAAGAGAGCAAAAAAAAATTTCCGCTGTGTGTACGTCTCCAAGTATGCTCACTTACTTATAAGAAGAAAGAAGAAGTAAAGCAAAAAAAAAGAAGAAAAGGCAAGAAGAAGAATCAAACAAGAAGAGAAGAAAAAAGTCACAGAGGAAAAAAAGAATCGTGGCAGAAAAGAAAAAAAAAGATTAATTGATGAATCAGAATCGTCTTATAGTGATTTGGAACCGACGCTACAGATTCACCATAGGAAGTGGAAACTGATGGAAGTAAAGACATAGAAACTGCGGTACAAACGAAGGAAATTAATATAGGGAACTAAGTTTTGGTAGAATTCATGGGCGGTAAAAGGAAGTCAACAAAATACAAGTATTTGTGTATAGTTCAAGAACATGGTACGGAAGGAATAAAAGTACAAGGACTGAGATCAGTAGGTACAGAAAAGACGAAATTTGTTATAATTGAAAATGACATTTCTTTTATATCGATTAATCAAGTCCTAGGTGTAATCAGCCAACCCGAAGTTTCAATGGTTGATAGAATATTGACGTATGTTTAAAAAAAAAGTTTATTCTTTTGGTTTATGTATTATACTACTTTTGACATGGATGTGTCTTTTTCTAAAATCCACAATTTTTTAATATACCAATTTAATATTCTCATAAGTTTATTCACATTTCCTGTCTAAATCGCGGTTTAACTAGTAAATAATACCAATACAATGATGGCTCAATATTGGGAGGTTCATTATTATATCATCTACATACAAAAGGTATCCATTATTGGTACATGCTCCCGAGACTGTTTGGAACTATCTACTGGTACTTTAGAAAGGACAGTTTGGTGTGTTTTTATGCGACCATAGATCCTTCGATGTAAAGGATCTACGGTCGCATAGAAACACACCAAACTATCAAGTTTTTGGAGGAGTTGTATCGTACACATAGTTTAGAAAGGACATTTTAACGTTAAAACCGTTGTTTACTACAAACAAAGGTTGATAGAATTAGAATCTGTCATTTTTATTCTTCTACTTTTAGAGAAATATGAATTAACGTCCTTAAGCGGCGCAATATTGGTGCATTTACCTTATAAGTACGAAATTTAAACACAAAAAACAAACATAAAACTACATGGAATATACCGGAAAAGAATAAAGGCAATCAAATAGACCATGTTTTAATTAAAAGAAAAAGAGAGAGCATGATTGAGGATGTAAGATTATACAGAAGAACTAGCGTAGAAACAGATTACAACCTGGAAACTAAGAATGGTTAAAGAAAAACACAGTCAACAAGTTAATAAGAAATGGGACATAGAAAAATTAGAAAAAGAAGAAGAAAATAAGACATACGAAAATAAGGTAAACAACCTACTACAAAAAGAGAACAAGTAAAAAGTAAAGAAAAAGAGTAGAATACAATTAAAACAATTATCATAAAATCTGCTGAAAAGATAATTGGGACAAAACGAATTAAAAATAGAAACGGATGGTTTAATGAAGGATAATAATAATAATGAGCATTACGAGAATTACAAGATAATGAGAAAAGAAGGCGCAAAATTAATGACAGAAAAAAACGCGAGTACATGAACAAAATAATGGATGAAATAAGATAATAAGAGCATTACTAAGCTATACCAATAGTTCAGAACGCAAAAAAAAGAAAAAAACATAACTGCAAATATAAACAGGAAGACCTAAGAAAACTATCTACTTGACAAAACAAGAAAAGAAAAAATAGAACAAGAAGAAGAATCCCAAGATGAAGTTGAGGAAGACAATATAGAGATGAGAGCACCACAAAATCAAGGAATAGAAGAAATTTTAAATAAGTTAAAAAATCAAAAAGCGGCAGGAACAGATAATATATGTAACAAAATGTTAAAGTACTAGGGAAAAGAACTGAGAGAAACATTATACGGAATAATAATTAAAGCATGGGAAACGGAAACCGCGGTTGTTATGTTTATGTTTATAAGCGACTATCGGCTTAGACCGCGTTGTGGAAAAAGTGTAAGTGACGATATTTATACCAATCGCAATTAGCGTGATTAACGGACCTTATCTTTCCGTTACCGCTTGACTGACTTCGTTATTACTCGGAGTAAGTATTTGCGTCCATTCCAAGAAGGTTGATCTTTTTTTTAGAGGATATAATACTCGTAGCCAAGATTTGCTGAGCCTTAAACCGTCTTCTCGGTTCATATTACATGGATGTTTTTCTATTTCCACAGCTTCGCGGATTAGTCTGGGAAAGTAAAAAGGAGTTCTAGCCAACACTTTAGTTTGGTCAAAGTTCAGCGTGTGTCCTTGGTTCCACACGTGTTCTGTCACTGCTGATTTAGTAACTCTGCGGTGTTTGCAGTCAGTCATATGTTTTTTTACACTAATTTTTAATAGAGCGTCGCGTTTGTCCTATACAACTTGATCCACAGGAACAAGGAATTTTCTAAACTCCGGCATGTTTTAGAGCCCCTTGTTTGATTTTAGCAGATGTAAACCAAGTGTTCAGGGTATTTTTAGTCGTAAAGACAGTTTGAATATTATGTTTCTTTAACACCCTACTTATTTTTTCTGTCGAACCCAGAAAGTATAGTAAATACGCAGTGCTAGTAGCAGGTGATAAGTCTTCTTTTACTTTTGGATTTATTGCTTTTTTCCATGCGTTTCAGATCTCTTTGAACCCGTATCCATCTGCTATGGAAACTTTAGCTTTTTGTAGTTTTACAGACTTTATAGTGATGTGTTTTGCGTTGTAAATTAAGGTGAGTTCATCTAAAATTTGTTTTTATTTTAGATTTATTGAAACATTAAAAGCCAAAAACTTGCATCTCAAAAATAACTTGAAATAGGTAATCTTGAGAAAATACTTTTGATTTTGAGTTTGAGACGTCGAAACATTTCCATGCTTAAGGCTATACTCCCGGTTTAATTCAGATTTGTTTTGAGATGGGCGTTGCACTAATTTGTTCAATTATTTAAGCATTCACATATGTTTAGAGATATGGTTACATACTGTTAATGTAATGAAAGAAGAAAGAGTAGCAAAGATTTAGTCGCGGTTGCGATACTGATAATTTATGAGATTAGTATTACCCACGATTGGTGCTTCGACACTTTGACTGGCATTCTTCAAGTCCACGTGGACTACAAATCCGTACTCTTTATTATGATGAAATTGCAAATTTGAGATAACTAAACAATTTGATGATGTTTATGAGGTCATACTATATTTACATAACAAAAGTTAGTATACGTTGCTTACAATGATAAGAAAATTTTGAGACAAAATAATAATAAAAATATTGCTTTTCATTTATTAAAATCATTTTTTTGTTTCTGTAGAAATATTTACTTCCATATTTGATTCCATATAATACTAAAAGAGCACCTGGAACAATTAAAAAAAATAATACTAATAATCATAGATACTTTTTAAAAATGTAAAAAATTACAAATGTAATTGAAACTATTTTCCTTCAATGCTACTGAAGGCATAATGTACTATAAATAAAAGTCCGTCGATTAGGGTTTCATACAAGACCAGAAACTATTATCTTTTGTATCTGTAAACAAACAGAGAAAATTTATATATATGAAGTAAATGTGTATAAAATTAGTACGTGCGTTTTAGTGGGAACTTTAGATTAGCTTAGTATTTACAATTTAACAAAATCTATAATGCCAAAATCTTATAATAGAGTAAATTTAAATGTACATTTATCGAGCAGAAGAGATTGTCACACTAGAAATTTATAAATAGTAAGTACATACCATATGTAATTTAACGAAAGAGAATTTTAAATTATATTCTTATCAAGACATTCTGTAGATATATACATTACCAGATATGCTTACTGTAGAAACGCTTGCGACTGCGAAACGTGCTAATGTCAATAGGCGGAGTTCCATCCTTCCATCGCTCAAAACCGTACCATGTATCAAACTTAGATTTCAGGAAATGCAGCGATATAAATTCAATTTTGTTTTCCATTTCCTGGTCGCATTTTCGAAAATAATTAAAAAAATTAAAATGTTACATGTTCTTACGATCTCTAAAATGGTGGGTAAAGACCCATATTTTCGAAAATCAATTTTTTTTGTTTATTTTTAAAGCCCTAAAGACAATTTCAAAAAATGGGCTCTTTACCCCTTTGCAGCAATTTTTTTTATGAATTATCATGTAAACATCAAAATTTTTCATTCAAAAATAAACTCAGGAAATGGAAAAAACGATTTTCAGGCCGGGCATACAGCCTTAATGAATAACTTGTCAATTTGTTTACTTACGTATTCATTTCTTTACAGTATACAGGATGTCAAAAAAAAGAAAAAAAATCCTGGATATCAAAATTTGCTGAATAAAAGATAAAGAGAGGAAGAATTGGAAAACCATGTCAAAATTACGCATTTTTTTTCAAAACCCGAGTCTACTTTGCCAAATATTAATAACAACAATAATACAGGTGAATCCCAATATTCTGAACCTGTATTTGAAACAAGTATCAGCAACAGACAAGAAACTGACCTAACCGTTTTAATAAAAATGAAATAATTGATTCTAAAATTCAAAATGTAATAATCAGAGAAACTAAATACTGGCAAGCTGTTATTGAAAGAATTTTCTACGTGATTTAGTTTTTAGGTCAGCAAAATTTAGCTTTTCGTAGAAGTTGTAATAAGTTGTTAAAGAAAAACAATGGTAACTTTTTAAAATGCATAGAAATGTTCCAAATTCGACCCGATTATGTCAGAACATACAAAACGCTCTCGAATAAAAGATCACAAAAACTATCTAGTAGATAAAATACAAAATGAAGTAATCAACTTTATCGGTGAAAATACCAAATTCAAAATTTTAGAACTAACTAAAAAAGCAAAATATTATTCCATATTATTAGGCTGCACTCCTCACTCTAGTCACCAAGAACAAATTTTAGTTTGTATAAGATTTCTTAATTTAAAAAGCATCTATGATTTGCGAGGTCATGGTTACAACAATAGGGCAAATATGCGTGATAAGCATAATGGTCTACAAAAAAAAATTTGGATTTTAATCCGCGAGCTTTCTTTGTTCCTTGTTGCCATCATACCCTAAATTTAGTCGTCAATTATGCCGCAAAATCGAATACTTAGAGCATCTTTTTTTCTTTAGTTCAAGAACTGTTTGTATTTTTTTTCAGTTTTTACTAAACGTTAGTCAATTCTGAAATCTAATTTATCTAATGTAACAAATTTAACTTTAAAACCTTTATCAGATACTTGATGATGTAGTAGAATAGATGCAATAAGGTATCAACTTGGGCAGGTTTATGATGCTCTGTTTGAAATAAGCGAAGGAAACTTTAAAAATAACGTAAAAAATTTGGCTGCATTGTTGGCCAAAAAATTGCAAAATTTTGAGTTCATTTGCATTCTTATATTGTGGTATAATATTTTAAGTAAAGTTAACATTGGTAATAAAATTATTAAAAACCGAACTTTGATGTTGCTCAGTGTTGTAATCATTTAAATAATTTGAATATTTTTTTAAAATCTTATGACTCCGATAAAGCTTTAAATATTGATTAATGCTAAGGAAATAGCATCCAAGTTAGACATAGAACCTAAATTCAAAAAACAAAGAGGTCTAAGAAAAAAAATTATGATTGTGACGATGAACCGATTCACGACGAAACAAAAAAAAATTTTTACTTTTTTTTAGAAAATATCATTCTTATTTTATAATGTGCTATTTAATTTGTTAATAAATTTGAACAACAATCAGTTTACGTTGACATGATAAAAAAATACTTTGAAAGTAAGTCTTGCGTGGAGGAATAATCAAATCAAATTTAAAGAAAATTTTTTTTGAATACGTTTATTTTTATTTTGCAATATTACATTTTATATTTTATATGAATTTACGCCAACATCATGGCACAACGGATGGAATGAATTGTAATATAAAATAATTGTATTTTTTAAATACTAATTTATGTTATTTATTAATTGTTATTTTATTTGGTAATAAATTTTCACAATAATAACGATGAAAAGTAATATCTTCCATATATCAAACGACAATGTTTAAATATTTTCAACTTTTGAAAAGCGTCGATTCTACAACTTCAACTAGTATGAAATAAACTATAAAAAACAACGTTTAAAAAAAATAATTTTATATGATATTGAACTTGAAACAAAAAGCTGCTACATTTATGCTTATTACAGTAATTGAGTTTTTTGCTTTAGCACATAGAAAAGTATTAAAGTTTATTTTGTCTAAATAAAAAAATAAATATTGTTTCTACGGATCCTTACACTACTATATGTAATTTCTTTTATAGTTAGGTTGAGATTTTCCTCCAGATTTTCCGTTAGTTCTTAGTTAACGTAGTTCTAACAAAGTCAATTAAACGTGATTTTTAGCTTTTTAGTGATTTTGGTTTTGATATTTTATTAAATTGTACTTGTATCTTTGGTCGCACTGCCCTCTACATGATCTTCACAATAAAAGTAAAATTATGCAAATTTTTAGAAACATTTTAGTTTCGTCTTATTAAATAAATTTTTAATCGTATTTCTATTTTCAGTTTGAAAGTTTGAAAATAAGTCATTAATTTTTGCCAAATTAGAAACGTAGCACAAATAAGTATCAGAAAACTTTTTTAAATCTTTTTTTTTAATGATTATCGTATTAATTTTTACAAAAAAATTAAGCATCTTTTAAAAAAATCTTTTTTATTTGAATTGTAATTATTATCTATAAAAAAAATTGCAAAACATTATCGTTTAAACAATGTTAGTTTTTTGCATATTTAATAGAAACAAAGAAAATTCTGGTAATTTGAAAGTATTGCTATTGTTTTCGAAGTTTAACAACATCATTCTAGATTTGTTCAATTGGATTTCAACCTAGTCAATTATTATTAATTGTTTCTCAATGTATTGTAACTTTTAAATATTTATACAAAATCAAGCCAAATTGAAAAATTATGTTTAGGTAACAATACTAAGCTTTACTAAATATTTTGACTTTAAAAGTTACCAAATAATTGCATAAAATCTAATTGTCAATATAATTTATTTTTCACTTTGTTATAATATACTTGTAATGTTTAAGGTGCGTAAACATACACATAGCAACCAGGAGGTTATGGATTCATAATGTCCTCTCATTACGCCGTCTTACTACCTTCTCAAAAATTATATTTCTTTTTATATTTTTGTTTAGATTTAGATGGTACCAAGTTTTCTATTTATTTTTGTTCAATTTTTTTTCAACATATTTAAGCAGTTTTACAATTTGACATATAAATAATTGAACGTCAATCTATTTATTGTTATTAAATACTAGATACAGTTGTAATAAAAACTAAAGCAATTGTTTAATTGTAGTTTATACTTAATATAGAATAAAAAATAAAATCTAGTATCCACCATTGGCGTTACTGAACGATTACATTCTTTGTGCACAAATAACTTTAAAAATTACATTGAAACTAAGCTTTGCGTGCGGGATATCACTGGGGATAAAATCAACTTTCAAATTATACGATTCTTTTTAAAAAATGTTATTATTTTGCAATATGCGTTATATTATTGTTTATTCTATGTGTTAATAAATTTACAAAAAAATAAATAGACACTACTATGAGAAAAATGAATTTGAAAGTATAGAAATATTTTGGAAGCAAATCTGTGAGCCGTATCTGCACTGCGAATAGAATTAATTTTTAAATCCAACACTTTTTTAATAAAAAACAATATTATTTTTTATTTACAATATGTTAAATTTTTTATTTTTTTTGTTAATAAAAATTGCAAAAAAATCAATTTGCGCTAACACGATAAAAAAATTCTTTAAAAGTATATTAAAAATAAGACAATTTTTTTAAAAATATTGTTTTGTAATATAATTTTATATTTTATTTGTTATTAAAATTTTACAAAAATCAATTTACGGAAACATAATAAGAAAATACATTGAAAGTAAGTTTCGCGTTACGTATAAATGCACAGCGAATAGAATCCACTTCAAATATTTGTTTTACCCGAAATAGGTTCTTCTATAGGTAAATTACAACTGATGTTTAAGAAATCTTTAAGATTTTGCTGACTTATTTTCAGACACCAGCAAAGATAACAAATGTCGTTCGTTGCTTTAATAGTTTGATTTTCTGATTTCTGAAATGTATTTTGGAAACAGAATCTTACAGTTGTATTATAACTAGATTTCATCATGTTGTATAGAACACTCAGCAAATTCATTTTCTTAATTACTTGTTAGACGGAATCAGTGGTTTCTATGTTTTTATCAGGAGTTTCGATATCTAAGTTCTCTATTGTCCTTTAAAGTTTTTGATAATACTTTGCAATGGTTGGCACACAGATATATAGTTTGGTAGTAGAAAATACAATTTTTGCTAATTTCAAAACCTATAGCTAGATGTTTTCTTTTCTCCATTCATATTGGCGTAAGATAAAATTGTTGTTTTTTCTTTTAATAGTTTTCCATTAACGCAGTTTTGTTTTTTGAAAGCATAGTCTTGTTTGTTTCCAAAAAAAATATATTGTCTGCATGCAACGAAAACACGTCTTAGAGATTTACAAAAATAGTTTTTCTAGCTACTGCTTTCAAAATTAGGTTGTCACAACTTCTAAATTTGACGATGAGCTAAAACTATAGTTTCTTAACAATTTTGCAATTGCTGCAATAACTGACAAACAGTTAATTTCTCTAAATTAAGCACATCAATAACTGTTTTTTCGTTGTAATGTTAGAAATTATTTCAGTAACTTCATGATAATATAAAATAATGGTTTTATTAAAGCACAAAATAAAAGTACACCGCTTAAAAATAAAAGCAAACTGTAAATGCAGAGTCTGGGATTTCTCAAAAATACAATCTGTCCACTTTAATTACGACATAATGTATTGAATGTTTTTAAAACAAAAGTTAAATTGTCTGTTCAAGATGAATTTTTGCCGTAAGAGAGGTAAAAATAAACAATTTTGAATAGCAACTAATGTAATCGTTAGCAACGGATGAGTTTGTAAACTGTAGTTTTCTTATAATGATCTCGTCAATATCAACGCGTTTGCTCGTTACACCCGCTCATGGTGTTAAAATGGTTGTATTATTAATTGTTATTATTAACAATAACAAACGTATTCAAAAAAAAATTGATTTTAAATTTGATTCAAGATGCTGTTGTTCCTCCACGCAAGACTTACTTTCAAAGTATTTTTTTATCATGTCAACGTAAACTAATTGTTGTTCAAATTTATAAAGATAAATATAGAAATATAGATAAAGAAACCCAATTTTCTATTTTAATTTTATTTTGTACAAATAGTGAGAAGTTGAAAGTTGACTGAGAAACTAAGAAATAGTTATTAGTGATTGACTGGGTTAGTGACTGTGTGTGTTTGTTATTAAATTTGTACAAAAATAATTTACCCCATGATAAAACAGTATTTTACGTTTAAAGTTGAAAGTTGATTGTTTTTTTATTGTTCTAGATGTAATCGTAACATCAGTGGACGAGAGATTCCAATTACTTTCTTACTACTCTAATAATTTAGCGTTTTCATGGAGTATTAATAAATTTTAAAATTATTCTGAAAACGAACAATTAGAATTATGTCAAAAACTTGAAAATTAGTTAAACGACAAAATTCGCAATGAACGAGACATAACTGCCGTGGAACTTGTTAAAGAATTGCAATATTTACAAAATTTTAATGAAAAAGTTATTACGTCTCCAGAAGAAACTTTAAATTATTTAACAATTAACATTTTAGTGGATTCTTTTCCTATTACGAGCCTAATATTTCGTATTTTATTAAGAATGCCGGTTTATGTTGCAACCGCAAAACGATCTGTTTCAAAACTTCAAATAATAAAAAATTCTTTAAGATCGCCCATGGGGCAAAACCGACTAAGTAATCTTCCTATCATTTCAATAGAAAGTAACCAGCTAAAAGAATTAGACACCGAAGATTTAATAAAACAATTTGCAAAAATTAAAGCACGGAAAACTCAATTCACTTAGCTAAAATATTAACAATACCTAATACCTGTAGATTAACCTTTAAAAAGTGACATGTTGCATTATTAAAATCATATATTGTTTTGTTTTTATTTGTCGATCAGTTTCGTCCTGTGATATATAAACGAGTATTTTTTTTTCTTGTGCTTTTGTATCATATATTACATTTGAAACTAAAATAAAAAAAATTTGAGTTGTAATACTGTTAGAATATATTTCTGTTTTCTATAAGTTTATAATTATGTATGTGTATGCCTTATGGCTTGTACTTGTAAAAGATAAAAATGCAAATAAATTTATGAAATTATTTTTTAAAATTATTTTTCAATAGTGGATAAAAATAATCTGTACTCACATATGAACGTAATACAAATTTGGGGCGTTATTTTAGATTTGCACAAGGGCCCCAAAAGTGCCAGGCGCGGGCCTGCTGACAATAACAATAAAATGAAAAGAAGAATTACTTACAATGTGCTGTATTGTATTGTTTTTTTGCGCTCTTTTCCTGTAAATGTCAAATACGATTACGCATTTTACAAACAGTGGAGTCCACAATTTAGTGATGGCGTAAATTTTATTTCACATTATTACTTATAAAAAATGCATAAATAATAACATGTAACAACGATACACCTTAGATTTCGCTTTAAATGTTAATGTAACAAATATGTGAATGTGAATTACTTACCAGTTTTGCAGCAAACACGTAATTTTACACGTACACTATAGTTAAACAAATGTATACTAACTTTTTGCATAGTAAGTTGCGCCACCTTGGATCAAATAACAGAAAAACTGTAATTTACTATTCCACCCGATTCACCGTTTCACTCTAGCTTACCCTACATCGATTTCATTGTCGTATCATAACAAAAAATTCTTCTAATAAATTATTTTTCATAAATGCAAAGTTTGTATTTTAACCTAAATGTGTTATTATTTGATTGATTTATAAATAAAATAAATAGTTTTAATTAAATTTAAATACAACAAACACTATTTTTTATACAAAAAGTATTATAATAAAAGTGAATGTATAAATAACAAACGTCGCATGTTTGTGTTTTACTTTATCTATGGATAAGTTTTATGCGCTATAGTCAGACAATATTATTGTACTAAATTAAATTGTTTTTGTTTTTTACTTTTTAAAGTCGCATTTCATAAAATAAACACGAACAATTTGAGACAATAAATACAAAACGTTTACATAAACTGTTGTTAAAATTTCAAATAATTTCATTTTAAGGCTAATCAATGTAACAAAATATTCTCTTATTATGTAACTGTTTTATGCAAACATTTATTTCACTAAGCGCTTATTACGAATATATAATTAGTTACAGCATTAGTATCAAATATACATTTCACATTAGTTTCTTGTCCTTTTTGAAAACATAATTATTAGTACTTGCATTTATTTTGTTAACGTTTACATATAAATTACCGTTTAAGGTTTATATCAAAGATTTGTAAAACGGTCGTTTTATCTTAGTAAAGCTCGAAACAGACTTGAACGTCAATTAAGAAGTTAGTAATGCCTGCTTGTAAATGCGCTTTTATTAATTTAAACAGTGCTTTTACAACTTCGTACATTTATAAATGTTTTTTTAATATTTTTTTTGAGATTCAAAAACTTATTAAAATAAATGTAAAGACGTTTAAAGATCAATAAATTTACGTTTCTTTGTCGACACTTAAAAATAATTTTATATTTATTTGGTTGTATTTAACAGTATCGTCTTTCGTTCTATCTCCCACTAGAATTGCCGTCTACATTCGTATCAGATAATTCTATGGAATGGGTTTTCGTTTGGATTCAGTCCAATTCTATTTGTAATAAGATTTACAATTTACGGAAAATGAAAGTTAAATGCAGTCAAATGATTTTCTAACTCAAATATTGTTATATCTTTTGTGAATTTTTGAAATGTTAATGTTTTATATTACAGTAAACCTAATTATTAAAAACAAATAAAAACTTCTAAAAAATCAAATTGAATTACCAGATAAATGATAACATTCATTTAAAACAAAATTGCTATTAAACAAGTAAATTAAACATAAAACAAGCTTTGCCTGTAAATAAAATAAACTTTTTCAAACGTTCCTGAAGATTGCAACGTTTAAGGAACGAATGACAAAACAACAATCTTTGCTGAATATCTTCAGGTACCAAAGTTTGTACTTTTTGTCTAGAAAATGGATGCAGACTTTGTTCTTTCAGAACTTGCTATTACTCTTGTGCTTGTCGATGGCTCATCTTCAATAATATTAAGAACAGCTTCTTCGAATACAAGGGTTTGACAGAATCTATTGGATTTCCCACCAATTGTTGGCTGTAACAAACGTCTACATATTCTTCTAAAATTGCGGCAATTTAGTTGCTCACAATTTGGATATTTTCTCCGATAAATTCTTCGAACTTCTATTGCATTTAGCCTTACCTATTATAAAACCAAATGCATGTCAAGAAGTTCAGCATTTTGATAATTATGCACGTTTATACACAAATTATGCAAAATACGCAAACAAGTGATAAACGGGACAGAAGATAAAGCAGTAAATAATTTAAAAAAATATACAAGCTGTATCAAATTTTGTATTAAGTACAAGGATTTCGTTTATTATTAGAGATAGAGAGTTGGTTAAATGGACAAAATTGATCTTTAAGTTATGCCTAAATAAATTCAAAAACAAAATTTACTCTTATAAAGTTTCTGAAATATGGCGAAAAATAATAAAATAAATGTTTTTGATTTTTTGTTTTAAAATTGTTATTTGGGAAGGTATTTAAAAACTGCAAAAACTTTCTTAACAGAACTTTTTCTGTTCTTTCAGATGATGGCAATCAATTTTTGTTATCGTTATTATTTTACTTTATATCGATACAAACTTTTGTTTTTCATATGGTAGCCATTTTAAAATTTTATGCCAATAGATAGAGAAAAAAATCCTGATTTAAAAAAGGTATAACATATTCATAAAAAAATCAAAAATAAGTTTAACATTTAAAGAAAACCGTTCCGATCGAAAATTCATTTCTAAATTAATAAATAACCTAAATTTAACTACAATAAATGTTCAAATTGACGATCTTGATTTTCTAGACTTCTCAAAACTTGTTCTGAAGCACGTCTAATGTGAACCTTCGGTTAATTTCTACATGCACTAAATAATTTGCTCTTTTAGCTGCTCAATAGTGTTTAGAGTTACAGAATACACTTGATCTTCAACATAACCCCAAAAATAAAGGTCTAGTGGTGTTAGATTCGGAGACCTCGCAGCCAAAGTATGGGTCCATTTGTTCCTAACCATCTGTTTGGGAATTTTTGGTTTAAATAATTTTGGACAATTTGCGCATTGTGCGCAGGGATACCGTCTTGTTGAAAATAAATTAATTCAAGTTGATTTAGAAGAATATTGTCTAGGAAATTTTCAAACTCGGTTTGTAAGAAAGTGAGATACATATCAAAATTTACATGTTCTTCATATATGATGGTCTGATAATCATATTATTAAATATTCCACACCAAACATTTAAACTAAACGGAAATTAAGGTCTAACTTCTATAATTCTTCCTTCAGTTTCTATGGACCAACTTAATAAATTTTAAATCAAAACGGTTTTCTTTAAATTTTAAATTTATTTTGAATATTTTTATGAACATGTTATATATTTTTGAAAGTAGGATTCTTTTCTATATTTCATGGCATAAAACTTTAAAATGGCTACCATATGAAAAAGAAAAGTTGGTATCGATATAAAGTAAAGTAATAACGATAACAAAAATTTATTGCCATAATCTGAAAGAGCAGAAAAAGTTCTTTTAAGAAAGTTTTTTACCAACCTCTCCAAATAACAATTTTAAAGCTAAAAATCAAAAACACCAATTTTATTATGTTCCGCTATATTTCAGAAACTTTATAAAGGGGGTAAATTTTGTTTGTTAAATTTATTTAGGCATAACTCAAACATCATTTTTTTCTATTTAACCGACTCTCTACCTCTGATAATAAACGAGATCCCTGTACTTAACACGAAATTTCATACAGCCTGTATAGTATATATTTCTTAAGAATTAGATCAAGAAGTAAATTTGAACGTACAACGCTTTTGTTTATTTGTTCAATGGCAGCAAGCCTACTTTCTTTTAAATGATTGTTACGATTTGTTAAAATTTATCTTCTAGTTTAATTTAAATAAATTTTTTTTTGAACAGATAAATAAATGTATGACACAAATATTATAGTAGATTATTTAAGAACTTTTTAAATGTTATATTTACAAAAATTGATTGAGTTGTTTTCAAAATATTTGGTTTTAAAATTTTAAATGAGTTGCCATATTGTTATTTGATAAAATAA
Organism: Aquatica leii; assembly: GCA_035610365.1. Taxonomy (NCBI): domain Eukaryota; kingdom Metazoa; phylum Arthropoda; class Insecta; order Coleoptera; family Lampyridae; genus Aquatica; species Aquatica leii. The sequence continues at coordinate 109,801,536 of CM069436.1, forward strand.
AAAATAATTGTACATACAAATGTTTCAAAGAACGGAAAGAAAACGCTAAAGGTTTTTGTATTTTTTAAATATTCTTTAAAACAAGGGGGTTAAGACAATTTTCCCAAAAACAAAAAACTTTTACTATGAACTGAAGATCCAAATCAAAAATTGGAACTAAAAAAAGTTGTTTGTTTTGATGAGTTTTAACTGTCATTTTTAAGTGTTACAATTTTGTATTAACACTAGTCAAAAAAAGCATTTCTTAATGTGAGTCAAATCAGTTTCTTTATCAAAAAATCAAAATATTACCCGAGATAAAATCATAGCTTTAGAATTGTAAATTAAAGGTTCAATTTCATTATAATAGGACATTATAGTAACAACACGGTTTATACCGTCTTTTTCCAGATGTATTTGTACAATTCGTCTAAGCTTCTAAGCCAACGGCAGCAGGTTATCGTGCTTCAGTATCAGTATTATCACTTTCTCCTTTAAAGTATAGTAATTTATTTTCCATTTTGTGCGTTGCTGAAGCTCGAAAACGTACTTCTTACTTTACTTTTTTCTAAAATGTTAGTCGAGTTTTTGCATTCTATGAAAAACGTATACTCTTATTTCTCATAGATCAAGCAAATTAGAATCGGAAACTCTACCAGCAGTAGTACTGGCTGAATTGAATAGTCCAGGATACTGTTGCCAGTCCCAAGACTAGTTGAAGGAGGAGGGTTGTAGCAGTAGGTCAGCTCTCCGCCATACGTAAAAAGCAAACCTGCTAGAAAAGCTAGGAGTAGTCTCGGATGTGCGGATTTGCGGACGGATCTAAAAAAATCGACAAAGGCTACAAAAACGGATGAGTTTTGGAACTTGGAATGTGCAGGTATACAAAGAAAAAATGTCAAAAATTATAACAAAAGTACAACAGCTAAAAGTCAACTTTGTATCACTAACGGAAACAAAAAGGTTCGGATGTGGAACAAATAAGATAAAATATTCTTTTCTACAGTAAAATATACAAAAAAGGTAGGATTACTAGAACAGTGTCGTTACTAATAAAAAAATAGTTTAAGCAGAAAATAACAAACAGTGAAGTTATCAATGAAAACATAGTGAAGGCAAATATGACTGCGTTGAAGAAAAGTAAGCTTATTTGACATTTATGTCAAGTGAAATATGATGGCAGAGCCATATCATAGTTTAATTTACTATGCATAAATAATAGTAAATAAATAGTTATAGAGATTGAAACGTTGAAATCTGATTTTATACCCGCGTAATTCAAATAAGTTTTGAATAAACCGCGAGCTAAAATCACAACGTATAAACATTGTAAGGTAACAATGTCAATGCATATGTGAAAATACCACCAGAGTAAACCACTAGAAGAACGTTTCGCTCTTTAGGGGCTCTTCAGCAGTGGGAGAACATTTTACTATACTTCCACAAATGCATTGACAGTCTTATAGCTTATATATTAACAGATGAAGTAATCATGATGAGTAAAATATGATGGCAGAACCATCTCATTACTATACATGAATAATACTAAGTAAATAGCTACAGAGATGGAAACATTGAAAGCTGATTTTCTGTACTTACTGGCATTTATGTCCTTTCAGAGGATTACCCTGTAAAAATTAAAGACTTCTTTTATGATATAATTTTGCTGGGAGATTTTAATGCCAAAACCAGAATAAATGCAGAAATGCAGTGAAAAGACCATACGGATAACTTGCAGTAAATAACTACGGTGAACGCTTAATAGACTTATGCAAATACAACGATCTAATAATAACAAATAGATTTTACAAACAAAAAATTAATTCAGAAATATGTGTGGAAAATACCGTCGCAGCAGCAAAAATATATTAACTATGTGATTGTAAAACAAAACACAAAGTTACGAGTATTAGGTGATAGAGTTCAACGAAGTGCTCATTGTAGATCAGATCATTATATGGTAAAAGCAAAAATATTATTTTCAGCTTACAAAAACTGACATAGATCCATAAGCAACAGCACAAAGAATATATATTTATATCAGGAACAACAAATTAACAGACGACAACAACAGTACATTCCCAGAACTGTACAATAACATCATAGATAGTTTGCACGCATCAGCAAAAAAAAACGCTAAGAAATAACGTTGGCAAAAATTACAGTAGTAAAATCTGCTGGAACGAAGAAATTGAACCATACGTCAAAAAAAAATTATCAAAAATAGCTAAATTTACAAACAGAACAAGACAGGAAAAAATATAAAAACATCAAACGACAAAAAAGAAAGATAATAGTGTACCAAAAAACAGAAGATAGGAGAATAAGTGCCAAAAAATAAACACATTTATTGGTGAAACAAGATGTTCAGAATCCTGGAAATTTATAAAAAAACTAAGAAGTAGTCACACAGAGATATATAACTTGCAGAACATTTAAAAAGAAACATGGGTAAAGCGCTATAAAGAACTGAAGAAACCAGGGACATACCAAGCTGGGGAACATGAGACAGTAAGTATACAAAAAAGTAGAAGTAAAAGTAGACAAAGCAGTAGTTTTTTTTTTAATTTTAAATTAAAAAATATTGTAAATTTGCCCCCGCCATCTGCAAATTATTTTAATAAATATGGAACTACTACAGACATTGTAACCGTCGTTTGAGTTTGTGCGATTTCTTTCGTGAAAGACCCAGTATTTGAGTTGATTTTATTTGTTTCATGTACTTTGGGATCGTTTGAATAACTTTACGTTAATTTATTGAAGTTAGTTCACGCTTTTAAATTTATCGTTGGCAATCAAAGTTGTAAGTAAATTTTTGTTTTTAATTAATTCGAAATTATTACGCTGCATATACATCCGTATTTTGAATTTACGTTGATTTGGGTTTTTTATGTTTTGTTAAAATTCCAGATGTAACTTATGTTTCATTTTTAGTTATTATTGTAATTAAATATTATATAGGCAGTTTGTTTAAAAGTTCATTGTACTAAATACGTTCAGAGTGTATTTGCACTTAATTTATTGGTGTTAGTTTTATTAAATTACATTTGCAATTGAGCCATTTTAATAATTTATTAGTTCCTAGAGACAGTTTTATAATTGAGATTTTAACAAATTAATTTTTATGAGTGTAATTAAATCTTTTGATATTTTTGTTGCCGTTGCAGTTCTCACAATGAGAAAGGCCGTCGTCGAACACTACTACTTTACTACGCTTTTCTTTCACAAAAATTTCGATTACAGCCTTTAGTGCTAGTGGTAGAGCACCACGTTTATAAATATTAGTGATTTTGAATTAAGGGAGGGAGTTCGCAATTTTTCCAAGTATTAAAAACATCGGAATGTAGTCCAGAGGTAAGGTTGAATTAACCCTTGGAAAGTTAAAGTACCCGCGAAAGTCAAGAAGATAGAAAGCATAATGAATTATTAGTTATGTGTTGGAAATAGTTTTCTAATTCGTAAATTTACGGCATTTTATTATTTTACTCGCTTTTGAGTGTTTTCCGTATTACTTACCGTAGAATTAGTCTCTCGATCTTCTGGCCGATTACATCTGGTAACCTTAGGATTAATCACAAACTTTTTTCTGGATCTACTACAAAAATTTAAAGTATTTATTTTGTACCGACTAAACCAATTTGGTAAATTTAATTACGCGATTATAATGTCTTAAAAGCTTTGGGTTTTATGCAGAATAAAGATTGTTGCAAATTGCCGATTTTTTTGGTTTTTTTAATTATTAAATAGTAATTGTCTGTATTTATCAAAACTACATGTGACAAAATTTGTGTTTTAAAAATTATGTTTGTTCGACGTTAAACCGGAAAATTGATTAATTTCGTAGTTTAATATTAAGATTTCTAATCTTGCGTTTATTTCATTTTGTTTTGTATTTAGTTAATTTCTATAAATGCGAACACGGCCCTGCGTAGGGTAACTAAAATATTTGTTTTTGCTTTTATTGCCTTTGTTTCTTTAAACTTTGTTTTGTTATGATGCGCTTATTCAATTAACATTAATTTTTAACTTTTTTTTTCTCTTTTTTTAATATTTTCTTTATCTTGCTCTTATTTAAATTGTTTTTTTTTTGTGATTTTAAATTATTTCAGATTTTAGTGCGATACACTCTAGTAATGTAAGTTCAATTTAGAGTTTATCTTACAGAAGCGGGCTTGTGGTTGACAAAGGTCAAAAGTCCTTTTAGCTTTATACCTTCCTGGCCCTCTTTAATCTTGATTTTGTTTTCTTTTGAGTTTTCCAAACGGAAGTTTGAATATAATTCACACCTATCTTCACTGGGCACCGGCAAAACTTCGTTTATGTTACTTTATTTTAGGCAACTTTTATTGTTCCAGCTTTTGCACGTAAGATGTGATTAAAATCTTTATATACTAATTAAAATTGCACTAAATTTATTTAGAAGCCGTTACAGAGGTGACACCAGACACGAGCCAATCGATTCTACGCTTTTGCAAAATAAGAAAATTAACTTCCAGCGGTTTTTGAATTGTGCATGATAGATTTCAAAAATGAGCAGCATCTACCAAAACATTAATATTCGCAGGCTTATTGAATGATGACTTTAAAGTTTATATCATAATGAGTTAACAAAAAAATTTTTATCTAAAATCATTACAATGTGAGCGCTACTCTATGTCACATTGGGAATTTATTTTTGCTAAAGACTAACTCAATTTCAAAATTTTCTTATCTATTGATTCGGTAACTATGTACAATCAATCGGATGATTAAAGCTGGTTCTGTTAGGTTATGCTGATCGAAAAGTGGATTAAGATATTATGAAGTTACTTTTGTAATCCTAACAATCACTGCATGTCAAATTCAGATTAATTAAAAATTTTGTTAAAGCACTATTCGGAACGGCATAAGGTTATTGTATCTGAAACAAAAACTTCCAATAAAGCAAAAATTAAAAAAGACATCACAAATACGAGATTGACAGAAGTTGAACTAAAAGCATGTAGAGCTTTTAAAACAGTTACGACTAATTTCTTAAATATATCAAAGCTGAAAATTATGAATATCTTGTAATTTAATTACTTAATGCAACTATGACAAAGCAATGGAGTCTTAGTTTGCTATCACCGTAAAACATCCGCTTCAATATTTTGAAGTAACATTAAGAACATCCCTATCAAAAATAACACATAGAAAGTTTGGTAGTATAGTTTTTATAGGTTTCTATATGAAATTTCTAATAAGCGGTATTTTAATTAGGTTCCATAGGTTTTGATGTGTTTTACAGTTAAGAAATATTCAATCAGTAATTACCCATCAAATTTTAACAATTTTTAATGATTTTTTATAGGAAAATATTTAATAACTAATTGCACATTAAATTTAAATTGACAATTTTTTTAAATTTGGTTTGAGTGATCAACCCGAGTATATGTGATAAAATCCTAATCTACTTTCATTTTGCAAAGACAGGTACGTAACTAATTATGTTAATTTTTTAATAAGTCATGATAATTTTATCATTTTTTGATTTTGTTTTCTAACCTCATAATTTACTTAACTACAACTTTTTTAATTTATTTATTTATAGAAAAGTACGATTATATTGTTTATTTTGCAAATGGAGTGCCGTGGGTTGTTCCAAACTCCAATATTAAACTTAAATTAGATAAAAAATTGGAATCCTTCGATCTTATACAAAAATGTAAAAAGTATAGAGATAGTACGAATACATACATATAATAACAGTAAAATACCAAACGATCAAATCGAATTATTTTTATATAAAGCAAAGAAGACAAAGAAGTGATACAAGTTTTGACTAAATGTTGTGTCAATATGTATATTGAACTGCTTAACTGTATAATAATATTCATTTGTTGTAAGATCTGAATGTTCTTATTATGTTAAAAATATTTCAGTGTGATTTTTGTACTATTTTTGTTTCAGAACGTTCCCTATTTGCTACCTTTATAGTATAAGCTGTCTGTTTTATTTTTACCATATGCATATTAATAAAATGCTAATTTTTATTTTGCTACAGGAATAGCGTTATATAAAACCCCATTTTTAAATATTTACTTTCATCCACACTAGTAATGGGTGCATCGATTATACTGCATTTGTGGTACTTCTGAGGGTCTTCCTGGGGTAAACATTAACTTATATTTTTATGGCGCAAAGTAAGTTTATCGTATAATCTTAGAAACTTTAGTCATCGCTACGTGTCTAGCCTTTTGGAAAATGTGCATGTCGAGTCTGTTAAATACATCGAGTCAATAGTTTTAAATCACGTACGATTGGAGACATTGGTTGCTTACACCAACTGTCAGGCGTAATTTTGGGAAATATTTGGGTGATGAAGGATTAAGGTGAGGACACACCTGCGATGTTATGAGTTACAGTTGTTTAGAAGCTTAACGCATCTAGCGTCAAAGTGTTTATTAGTTGAATTCCGAGAAAGCATAGAGATCATTAAACACCCCAATAACTTCAATCGCAATCATGGTTTTGAGCTATCCCCTCTTTGGTTCCCGATCATTAGTCATTTATCGAAAACACGCCCCTTATCAATCGTAACCCAATCAGAGCCGAGCTTAACTATCCGTGACGATCCTTTTCCTTTATACATATACGGAGACTATTTCTTCTTAAGTCGCTTCTACGGAGTTTAGAATCTGACTTGGTTCAAAAGTTGATTATCTAACTCGGTAGTGGTTCTTTGTTAGATTTTCGTTTCCTTTTTCAAGGTATCGTTTTCTTTCTTGCCTTTTCAGAGTTTAGATTATGACTTGTTTCGCAAGTGGATAACCTAACTTTTAAGAAGTTCTTAGTTAGATTTCGGTTGCTGTTTGAGTTTTGCGATTTATCTCACGCCCTGATGAAGCCTCTTACGAAAGTGGGCAAACGTTGGCAACTTCGGTTACAACAACAATGACACGGTCCAAACCCGGAAGACATTCTTATCTTAGTATAGATTCCGGCCGTGGAAGCCTTCGCTATTACAGATATAAACAGGATCTGCAATAAATATTTGTTTGTTTTGGCGCTGTTTTATTTATTATAATAACACACCAATATTGAAAATACAGCCGTAAAAGATCGAATTAATAGAAATGTTAATTTTTTTTTAAATGTAACGGTAACATGTTTAGTTACAATAAATTAATTTAACTGTTGCATCTTGGTAAGGCAGTTTGACAGCCCATCAAATGCTTCAACAATGCCATGTTAAAAAAAATCGATATTTCACTAAATAATTTGCATATTATGCATTATTTAGTGAACACACATAAATAAACTTGTCAGTTACCAGTTACCCTAATTAGAAAATTGCCAATTAGACATTTTTTCTGTCATAAATTTATTATCTTATCACTCACAGCTCTTCTGCTACCACGGCTAAGTAAATATTGTTCATACTGACGTTTATTACTTAAATTTTCCATTTTTTATGCCTGAACTGAAATGTTTGAATTTGGAATTCACTATAAAGATATTATTTGATACTGAGTTTTTTATTGGTAACTACTTATTAGAAAAGTATGCGTTTTTATTAGTTTTAACTGGTTTAATGCATTAAAATATTTATCTATAAAAAATTAATGGTATTTTATTAGTTTCTAATGAAATTGCATAACATTAGTATAGGTATTTTCTTATTGAATTTTAATAGTTTTAAATAGGTAATTACCACTAAAAAATTTGTATAGAAACTTATTGGATCTAATTAAAGAAAACTTTATTAGTTTTTATGTGCCTTTTTTGTAGGGATACCGTTATTTATAATTTTCAGTATAACATTCGTAAGGAACAATGTATGAGTAATTTGACATAACGTTTGCTCTGTTTTATCTGTCACAAAAGAATTTTTGTTTACCTGTATTCCTGAAAAGAACCCTATCAAGACATTAACGACTTTAGTTTAACTGATGAATTTTAAACCAACAAAATGCGTTATGGAATATATAATTCAGAATAAAAAATTAATCTAAGTTATAAAAAACGTGTAATATTCTAAATTGTTGTTTTTGGCAAAATTGTGTTTAATGTTTAAGAGTAAAAATTTTTGTAAGCATGTGATTTATAAGTCAATAAATTAATACTAACTACAGCAAACACTGGAAAAGGAAATTGTAGCGAACATATATGGAATACATTATTACTGTGTATTTTACTTCGTGCAATTAAGCAAAGGAAACAATTGTTAAAATTATTGGAAATCAATTAAACTGTATTAGACATATATTCTATACAGCGCTATAGTTTTCATAAAAGTTAATTAAACACATTTGTAAACTGTTAATGAGCATTAAACTCTAGCAACGTACTAAATCATTACTCTGCGCTGATTATGATTTTCTTTTTATTTTATTAACCGTTAAACGTTGTACGCATACACAAAGATTTTTTTGAAATTATTTCAATTTTAGAAATCACTAATGCACATTTCAGTACATTTCTAGTTTATAACCAAATCAACAAAAAAACGAAATCAAAAAGCATGTTTCTTTATTCTGAAATATTGAAGTCAATCTTAATACTTAGATGGATATTTGTATTTTAATTAAAAAAAAATTTCTTATAAGTCTATTTTTTTGGTATCGTTAAAATCCTTTGTTTGAATAATTTGTATTTCTTTTCACGTTACTTAAATAAGCGACGTGAACGTTTTACAGTCAATTTATCGCTACAACGTTCACATTTCAGCCTACGCGTTAAATAATGTGAGAACGTAATTTTAGTATGGTGTAAGCGTAGGCGGATTTGAAGCTACATTTATGTGCTCAACTTGATTTCCGTTTTTCTAGAACAATCAGAACGTGTACATACAATTAGTAATTGCTAATAACCACCATTGTGTATCAAACAAATCATGAATATACACAACTTGTAAAAATATTTTATTAATTTCTATAGAAACAATGAGGATTTAATAAACGCAATTAACAAAATATAATAATTTCATACAACGGAACTAACAATAATAAGTTTTTTCGACATAACGTAAATATTAAAAACCTATCAGTTTTAGGAAACTGAAAAGAGTAAATCTCGGTTGCTAAAGCGATAAAGTTTTTCAGTAAATCTTAAAAATGTATGGCTTCAAAAATTTTATTGGCATCTTGCAACGAACTTCCTAAACTAACAGAAATAATGAAAATTAATTTTTTATTTTGGCGAAACAACAAAAAAATTGTATCTATAGCTGTAATCGTAAATTTATTTTGTTGCGAGTGTATACGATTTGTTCTGTATATTTAAGGGAGAAAAATATTTAAATATTATGTCATTTAAAATGTTTGTGAAGATTATTCAAACAACTTATTAAAATTGTTTATGTTATATATTATTTCAGCTTTGAAGAAAATTTATACTCGGTTTAACAAAGTTTGTGGCAAACGATGACGTTTAATTATTTGCTCAAAGTCAAATTTTTTAACGATTTTGTTGCACACAAAATAAATTTAATTTAAGTAAAAGTCTAAATAATGACATTGTTTTTGATTTTCCTCTTGAAGATTCAGGTTATCTAAGGCAACATAAATTAAAATTAAATTAAAAAAATTTAAATAAAATCCAAAAAAGTGTCGTTTAATGATATAAATGATAAGTAGAAATAAAATAATTCAAAAACTATCATTTCATTCAAAGCAACAAATACAGTTGAACTTGAACCATAATTTAAACTTTTTTAAAATTATCTACAAAACTATAATTATAACCAAATATAAAGTGGATCGACGCAAGAACACGTTTATGTAAAATTCCGCCCCATGGGCTGTATAAGATTACAGTAGCGTACGATCATGCGTTTCACTTTCTTAACGCTACCTCAATGTACTATTGTTTATGTAAAAAGCAGATACTCTTGAAAAGTAATACATTTGCGGTGAATGTACATTCTTATTTAATTTGTAAACAGGCTTGTTTATGTTACAAAAAAAGTTTTTATATGTATTTATTTAGTTTTGAAATGTCTTGGAATTATAATAAATGCCGCTGGATTTTAAGTTGCAACCTATTTATAAGAAATCTCCTTTGGAGATAAACGTTACCCAATGCAATTATAAATAATTTAATTTATGCCTTTCCATACATAAATTAATTTATATTGTCATTCTGACATAACTTGTATATTTCAAATTAATTTATTTATTAAGCCTGACGATGACTATAATGGTCGAAAGGATTCCAATTTTACGTGAGACGATTGCTAATAGTAAGACTAAATCAAATTTAAAAAATCGTTACGTTGTCTGAAGATTGTAACGATCAAAAATCAGTTTTTCTATTTCTGGAACTGTCGTGTAGGCAACTTTGCTTACGTCGGCGTGCGAAGACGAGTTTTTCGTAAATTAGTCGAATTCTGGCTTTGATTCGATTTCCGTACGGATGCAAACTATTTATTTGTGGTTCAGGTACGTTGTGTGTAACTAGCGTTAGAACACAACGCGATCGGCAAGATTTTAGTCATCCATCAATATTTATCTTATAGATACCTTTTTCTCTTTATGTATCGTATTTAAGTGGTTAAAAAGGCGACGAGAAAATATTTTCCGAATCACCTGTTCGGAGATGGCATTAGTACATACTTGTTTCACACGTAGTTGCAACATTTTTTGCTTGTTTTAGCTCCTATTTATACCTTCATATGTCAATCTAATTACGAGGTTTTTGCCATCGGAGTTGGTAATCATTCCCGACGCAATTATCCGCAAAACGGTGTGATCCTTAAGAAAAAGGAGATGCTAACACCAAGGGATGCTTTACGGTGTCATATTATATTGAAGTTATTTCTTATTTTCTCTTCATACTATGGTGAATAAACGGGAACATGCGTAATGATAGGCCAACACGACTTTATTACACTAAAGTTAAATTTCTACTTTCGACGCCCTCTAACGAGTTTCGTTTTACTTCACTTCTGTCAAGACGTTAAACCGTCCATTACTTAAAGTGGTGCTTGCAATGTTTAAATGAATTTTCAATCATCGGCTTGTGTTCCGGCTATGATATAAAACAAAAACGCATTTCTAATAGTTTATTCATCACAAAGTGAGCTTTTCCTATTAGTTTTTAGAATTCTTTAGCAATTTCCATGTCAATTTGTTAGCACGACCCAACACGTGTTAGTTCACATGTTTCGGTGTATTCTTCACCAATGAAGGATTAATATCGATCAAATACCTTAATAAAAATATGATAATTTTAGAAGACCTACGTTAAAGCTAAAAACGAAGTCTCGACAAGAAATTTCTCTCCAATGTACTGTTACGAGTCCATAGACTGCGATATTTCTTTTAATTCAATGTGTGCAAGCATTCAGTAACCGGTTTTTATGTCTAATTTCTGTTAGCATTAATTAATAGTTTTTTAGATTTTTGCTTTCTTGAGTCATTGTGCTGACACGATTTGCTCTGTTCATTATTATTCCAGATCGACTCAACAAAAAAAATGTTTTGTTCGGGCAAGTACTAGATTGTGGGTAAGTCTTATTTAATTACATTTGTGTCAAAAAAGCCTCTCACGAAAATTTAACTTGTTATTGATGATGTTTAACTATATTTGTTCACCTAATTGGCTTACAAAGTAATTCATGTTTCCCCTATTTACAATTTTACGCCTCTTTTTTTTACATTTTCATTACATTACATTCTATTTACATTTCATTGTTTCTTCTCTCCTTTTAACTGTTTTTTCCTTCTCCATACTGCTACAATTCACTGCGCTCCTTTTCCGTTTCTAAGATTTCCTCTACTTTTTTAACCTCTTCTCTTAACTCCCTGTATTCATTTCTCATGCGCTTAAGATGTTTCGTCTCTTCTCCACATAGTCTGCACATCTTTACGTCCTTTTTTTCCATTATTTATTTCCTAACCTTTTGTTCCCACATCTGATCTTTGCATTATCATTTTTTTCTTCTTTTTATTTAACCTTTTACCTTTAGGTATTCTGGCACCCTTTCACTCTTGATATTTCTATTATTCACATTATATCTGCTTTCTTTTATCTTTGTTCATCTTTTCTGTTTTTCTATGTCTTTATCTCTCCTTATTATTTCCTCTCTTACACCTACTCCTTCTTCCCTTAATATTTCCACTTCTTTTTTTGCGTACCCGTTTCTTTTATAGTATTCTTCTCTGCCATCCTGCCCGTACTTTAGTTTTCCTGTCTTGATTTTGCTTGTTATTCTAAATAACATAATTACATCAATTGTTTCAATACCATTCCAATATTTTCATTAATTATTTTTGTGTGTCGCATGCGGTGAATCATAGATACTTGTCATCAATTTAATTTAATTTAATTTTCTTCGCTATACACACTCTATGTGTAATTTAATCCTATGTATTGTGTATTGCCGTTACTTCCGGTATTTAGATAACCATTGTTAAATAATCTACGATACATTTTTGGGATTGTTAAATAATTTACGAGAAATTTCTTGTCCTCGTTAATAATCTACGATATTAAATTCAAGTTGTTATACATACTTATCTTTCTTTTTTGGTCCGTTGAAGTTTATGAACCTGATTCTGTTGCAAGCTTGAACCTTCTGTCTTGATCGAAACAGAAGTTTTACTTAGTAAGATCTGGCGCCCTTTCTATTTACTTGAATCTTCCCTATCTCCGACTAGTGCGAGTTAGCCGAACAAGGTTTGTAACACCTATAAGCTTGTAGTAACTGACAACCCGACTTACGACTATCTGCGACAGAAGCTAGCTAAAAGGTGAAACAATCCATCAATTTTTTTACCTCCCCAATCTGTGCGTGACAAGATACGGCAAGCAGTTGTAACACGACAACATATTGTTGCTACATAATAATCTAATACTTTTAAAAAAAGTACAAGACAAAATGTCTTAAACTTGAGTTATTGTGAGCCAAAATTATTTAAGACTTTTAAATTGGAATCAACAGTATCAACTGAATTCATTAGAGTGATTAAACACAGTATAAAAATAACATGTCTTTTGCTACACTAATAGCCAATCAACACATTATCAATTCTAACTGCATTGGTGCTCACAAAAGAACTCAATCACAGAAAATAAAATTTTAAATGATTTAATGCCTTTCCCATATACGTAACTGTTTTTTATTTATTAATTATTCGCGGCTACATGTTTCGACCTAACGGCCTCTAAAATTATCAATTAAAGTAAAATCACAACCTTAAAATTCTTAATAAACTTACAATTAATAAATAAATTAATAAATTAAAATTGAACAGTTTCTGTCAAAATGACATATAAATTAAACAAAATGTGTAACGATTTATTTGATTGTATCCCAAAATAATTTGAAAAGTACAATTAGCTTTGTATCAAAGGAACTGTTGCCTACATTTAAATAAGTGTTATCATTTAAATTTTGGGATTTTCTTGGTGGGATTTTGATTTCCCCACCATCCTTCAGGGTTTTTTTGGAAAAAAAGGCCATTTTTGAAAAAGATGGAAGAACTTCCTGTGCGAGGATGATCGCCTAAAAGTAAATACAAAAAGGAAGACATTTTTGTAACTTGTCGTACAATACGAACCTGAGGAGGAATTGAGGTCGTATTCATTTTGTATGCCGAAGATTATACGTGACTTCTCGTAATTTGTTAAAGTAGTGCACCTACAAATTTCACATGGTGGACGTGGTTTTATTCCACCCATCATCATCTGTGAGCCTGCCCATCATCTAAAGGTAATTGTCTGTCTGAATGTTTGTCCTCGTTCTTGCATCAATGGTAAATAGTTTATTGTGACGTGTCTCCTTGTTAGTGGTTGTTACTTAATCGTTTCTGACCTGTGGTGTCTTATTCGTTATCTTTAGCATATACTTCAACCGGATATCACTTTTAGGCTTGCTACTGTATGCCACAATCTTGAGATAAGTCCACAAGTGGACCACGAACTAGTGTAGCTGTCGTCGACTTAGCCCTGACAATCCACCCCGTGTTTGTGGTAACCTGCACACATATCTAACATCAAGTAGGTAACAGTACCGAGCGTTACGTTTTTTAAAGACAATAATTAGGTGTTATCACGTTATAATAATTATTTAGATTTAGATAGATTACCGTATAAAATTTATTGTAGTTATAAAAGGTTAAACCAACTGTGTTAAGCCCGGTCACGTTGAATGTACCACAATTGCTTTCCTCCATGTGCGTGACATAGACCGTTATTAACATCATTTAACTTTGCACCATTACGAGTATTTTGGCCAAAAGACCCGTATATTTTTGTAAGTTCAAATTCATTAGTATTGAAGCCATTTTCTAACTGCGCGGTGTTATTGGCGCATTGGCTGTGGCTCCACGCGCACATTCGGTTGGCATCACTTTGTGTCGCGTTGTAGATTTATATACAGTACGTTTGGCATTTTGTGACGCGAGAAATATCTTTTATATTAAACAAGAATACTGTTGGGAATGGTATTTCTTTTTATCGGCCTCACCCCTTGTTAAATCTAATTTCTGTTTTGTCTCGCACCAGCCGGGGTATCCCAATCCCTGTCCCAGTTCGAGTGCGGTCAGAAATGACAATATAAATTAATCGCGAAAGGTATATAAAATAATAATATTATTAACAAGAAAATTAAATAAATATAAAATATTTTCAATATTTTTCAATATTTCCATAATTTAGAAATTGATTTAATTATTAATTTTGTTAACGATGAAGTTTTTGAATTTGGTTCTCAACTTTTTACTAAACTTAATTCAAAAATTAAAAAATTAATACAAAATAAAGTATCTTTTAATTCACATTTACAAACACAACCTGTATTTAATCAGATTCCAGACTTCACCTTTTATAATAGATTAATTAATTTAAGTACTTCAAAATTTGAAAAAGATGAGATAGAGTTTCTTAAACTTGGTCTCAAACATAATAATAATAATCTTAATACTAAGCTTTTAGATGAATTTAAAATTGATTTAGAATGCATTTTACATAAAACTTCAAACTTTATTGATTCTAATTATGTTAGAGCTATTTGTAACCAAAAGTTAAAAAATATTACCTTGTCTCACGGAAAATTTAACAATAAAATATTAAATGCTGTTAAACTAAAGCAAACGAGAGATAATCTAATATTTACTAAAGCTGATAAAGGTAATACTTTAGTTATAATGAACAAAACTGATTACATTGACAAAGTTAATAACTTTCTTGACTCTGATGATTTTCAAAATACTAATATAAATTTTCTTTTATTCTCCAACAAAGTTAAAGATTTCATTAACATGAACAAAGATATTTTGTTTGAATTTTTTAATACCAAACATTATAATTTACTATTAATGAACCCTTCTTTACCTCTTCTATATGGCCTTCCAAAAATTCATAAACTAAACAATCCTATTAGACTTATTGTTTCTTTTAACACTCCTGTTTCTAAAATTTCATCTTGGTTAAATCAAACTTTACGTTCTTACCTTAACTTTCAATTTCCTTTTTCTATTTCTAATTCACAATCACTAGCTGATGAATTAGTTGATTTAACTTTAGATACAAATTGTTTTCTTATATCTTTTGATATTGTTAATCTTTTTCCAAGCATTCCTTTTATAGAATGTCAAAATATTATTAATGAAATTCTATTTGAATCTAACCTTCCTGATCATATTTGCGAATTTTTATCTGATTGTCTAAAATTATGTTTAAATCAAAAATTTTTCAATTTTAATAATCAAACTTATATTCAAAAAACAGGTCTGCCTATGGGTAACAATCTTTCACCTATACTGGCTGAAATTTTCCTAACTAACTTAGAAACTAAGAACCTTTTTTTGAATAATTTAATTAAAAAACATTTTGTTTACTATAAAAGATATGTTAACGATATTTTGGTTGTATTTAAGGGTAATAGTTATGATTTAGACCTTTGTTTTAATATTCTAAATTCATTACATCCTAACATTAAATTCACTTTTGAAAAAGAATCTAATAACTTAATTTTCTAGACTTATCTTTAAATAGAGTTAATAATTCTGTCAAAATTGGTATTCATCGTAAAAATACTACTACTGATCATGTCATTCCTTTTTCTTCTTTTCATCCTTCTTCACACAAAATGTCATCTTTTAGATTCTTTTTTAATCGTTTATACAAATTACCTCCTGATAAATTTAATTTTAATAAAGAACTTAACATTATTTATAATTTAGCAAATAATAATAATTATCCTTTAGATATGATCAAAAAACTTCAAAATAAAATTTTTAATTCCATTAATATTAAAAACATTTCAACTCTTACTCCACTTTCAGATAACATTAGAAAAACATATTTTTCTCTTCCTTACATTGGTCGCTCTTCTTTTCAATTTCAAAATTTATTTAAAAAGCATAATATTAATATTTCTTTTTCATCTAAATTTAATTTAAAATCTTTACTTGCCAATAGTAAAGATAAAATTGATATTCTGAATAAATCTGGTGTTTACAAATTAAATTGTGGTAGCTGTAGCTCTTTTTATATTGGACAAACCGGCCGTAAATTTCGAACAATAATAGCAAAACTCTTTTCTTACATTAAAAACAATAATGTTGGTATTAATTTAAATAATAAATCTTCTTTCGATAATCATATATTAGAATATAACCATTGTTTTGATTATAAAAGTAACTACAAAATTCTTCATATTTGCAATAAAAACCTAAAATTAAATTTTTTGGAGATAAAAGAAATTGTTAAACATAAAAACTCAGACCCAGGTGCATGTTTAAATGAAATTGTTAATTTTGAAAATGATTATCTTTTTCTTAAATAATATTTTTGTTTTTATTTAAATTATTTTTATATTTATTTAATTTTCTTGTTAATAATATTATTATTTTATATACCTTTCGCGATTAATTTATATTGTCATTTTGTTTAATTTATATGTCATTTTGACAAAAACTGTTCAATTTTAATTTATTAATTTATTTATTAATTGTAAGTTTATTAAGAATTTTAAGGTTGTGATTTTACTTTAATTGATAATTTTAGAGGCCTGATGATGACCGTTAGGGCGAAACATGTAGCCGCGAATAATTAATAAATAAAAAATAATTACGTATATGGGAAAGGCATTAAATCATTTAAAATTATAATTAAATCCCATTTTGAGCTTTACAATGGATAATACAATCTTCAACTGAAAATAAAATTAGTTACAGAAAAAAAAACAATATATAAGGATAAACATAAAAAAGTATATAATAATATCAAAATGGTGAACTGCGGAGGCTGCAATGCATTGACTGTCACGTTCTGTATCATGCAAAGTGTATCGGGTTGCTAAAAGAAAACTTTGAATTGCTATTGACGGAAAAGAATGTATGAAGTTGTAAACGCTTTTTAATTTTTAGAATGGAAGATCTCAAAAAGCGGGTTCAATTACTGACTAAAACTAATTTTCGGCTGAAGGAAAAGAATGCGGAGCTTGTCCTAATGCTCAACAAAATTGAATTAAGTAATTGAAAAAAATACTTTAGGAGTCAAGTAAGAACAATCTCGATAGTGATGTTATTAACGTAAGCACAGCTCTAGGCACCACAGCAAAATCCGGCCAGTTGGCTTCTGTCGAGCGAATTAACTTCAATAAGCTTACTCAACTGACTGTCATCCGGGTGAAGGATCTCTTTCGATTCATTTCAGAAGCAGTTTTTAAAGCTTGGAGGTTGAAACGTGACTTCTTTACAAGTAATTTAGGAATTACATCTGACCAACTTTCTTTTTTCGTCTGTGCATGATACTTCAAAATCTTTTGTTCTGCTGTTCTTGGCCACGTTGTCTACAACTGAAACATTAAGAAGGTTATGTTGTAGGCATCCTTGTGAGATTTATGCTTTTCAACTATTTGATTTTTGTCATATAATTATACATTTTTATTGATGTTGACATAATCTAAAAAATGTTTATTTCTTACAATAAATGAGCGAGCCTTATGAAATGTTAATCGCAAACGCGAAACGTCGCAATTAATTAAATTAGTTCCTGTTTTTTCTTCCTCTTATCAGAAAGAGATCATTAATTTAATCGTAACAATTCAAATTTATTAGTTATTTCAGACTACTCTCTGGTGCGCGATGATAAGACTGAAAGGAGAAGAGATAGTGTTGCCGTATATGTAAAATCCGACATTAAATATAAGGTTCTTCTATCTTCTACTAGTTCTATTACTAAATACCTAATTATCAAGCTAGATTTCAATAGACCGTCTATGTTAGTTGGAGTAGTATATCGTCTTCTTGCACCTCACTCTGAAATACTAGACTAGAAAATGTTTTGTCTACTGTGTTCTCACCATATGACCATATTTTGATTCTGGTAAAAAACGCTTCCCACGTCTTATTTTATGGGCAATTTGATGTCCCTGGTGTATTAGCACATTCCTTACTATTTGCTACAATAATTTAAGAAAACGGAAAGTTAGGAATATATTGTGTGATTCTCGTCATCTGAAAAACATCTACCTACTATTACTACTAGTCGAGTTGCTTCTGTTAAAAGGTTTAAGATACAAAATCTTCAAATATCAAAAATGATTAGAAACAGAGATAAGGCTGATAAATACTGGAAATTGTATAATGATCTCAACGCTAATGAAACGTATAGAGTTTTAAGAAATAAATGCAAAACCGCAATTAGAAATGCTAAAAAAGAATGTATTACTTCTGATCGTCAACATAATCTGTTTTTTTAGACACTATCGCATAATATCAAGAAGCATAAAATATGTAGTATATAAATAAATTACTTCAGTAATCTTGTCTTGTCCTGTTGACATTTTTCTGGTACCCCAAGCAATAGCACCTCCATTCCTGATTGTTGTAATGTAATATCCTCAGGTAACTTTTCTATTTCTGCTGTTGCTGAAGTAGACGTTTTAGCAGTATTTAATTAAGTTAAATCTGTAGCAGTATCGACGAGATTTCTCTTCATGTTCTTACTGTGATTCTTTCTATTATTCCCCCGCCACCACTTAAATATTTAGTTTTTTTTTAATGTCTTTTTTATTCCCTGTCTATTAGAAGAGTGCCAGAGTTACTCCAACACGAAAAGTACAATCCCGAAATTTTGGTTCCAAATCAGTCTGAGTTTAAGCCTAGCCATAACTGTGCCGCAACTCTGCTTAAAGTGACTAATGACTTCAAAGCATCTACTGAGGCAATAGTGTGATTTTGACTCTTCTGGACATAAGTAACGCTTTTGACTTAATTAACCATACTCTGTTAGTGACAAAACTGTATAACAATTATTCATTGTCCTCATAGTGCAAAATGTTGTTTTCTTATCTCACTGGTAGAACTCAACAAGTTAGTATGGCATTTTATCATCTGCTTTACGATCATTGGCGTGTGGTGTGCCACAAAAGGCAATCCTGTTGCTTCTGTTATTTTTTTCTTTATAGACGATCTATTTAGCAAATGAAATGCCTGCAAATACCATTTGTTTGCAGATGATATGCAAGTGTTTAGTAAGGTCGATAAAATTGATCCCCAGGTTGGTTAGAGACATTGAAAATATTTTGAAGCGGTGTCAGCTCAATGACCTTAAGCTAAACCCTATTAAGTTTAAAGCTATATTTATATAGTCTCGATAGTTTTGATCCGATCATGTTAATTATTGTCTAGAGAATGATCGTTAAATACATAAACTTAGAGAGCAAGGTCCGGATACATAAAACTTGTGTGAGACCTGTCAGGACATATGATGTAGAGACACGCCCAGACAACTCTAGAACCAAACAAAGACTTAGGGCGGCAGAGATGAGAACGCTAAGGAGCATGACAGGCGTCACAATAAGAGACCAAATTAGGAATTTTGCGGTTTGTAAAAATGTAAGGTCCCAGATATTGTCAGATGATCACGTCAACGACGAAGAGCGTGAAACGACCATATCAATAGAATGAAAGGGTCACGAATTCTAAAAATTGCCATGGTTGGTAATGTGGATAGCAGGCATCCTCCAAGAAGACCTTATACGAGGTGGAGAAAGGCATGGCAGTCAGATTCCCAGGATTCGCAGAATAAACCGGAGAACACAAACCAGTAGGCTTAACGTAAGAGGAAGAAAAAGAAAAAGAATGATCGTTACTTTCAATCATTTTTTTATTTATTATTCTCATAAATACTGATAATACTAAGTTAATAGATACCAAATAATTGACACTGTAATTATCACAGTTTGCGTATTCTCCTGCTTTATGTATTGCTATAATAAAATTTTCATTCTATTTTTCTGGGATTACTTTTGTCTACCATCTCTGGTTATTTCTCCTTTTTCTACTTTAAATTTTTTCTTGAAAGAATTAACCTATACCCCAAGTATACTATGTATATATGCATTTACAATTTTTTGTTCTTATTGTGTTCCAAAATTTTCTGTTATTTATACGTCTGTCCAATTTCTTTACCAAAATTGTTCCAGCTTTTCCTTTTGGTTTCTCTTACTTCTTCCTTCGTTATATTCTTTTTAGTTAGGTAGTTTTCATCTATTGTTTGTCTGTATCTTTTCCATGCCAATTTTTTATTTTTGATTGTTTTTTTTACCTTCTCCCTCTACCAGGGTGAATTCCTTTATCATTTTCTAGATTTTCTTGATTTACATACGTTTCTTGCGGTTGTATAGATTGTTTTCCTAAATAATTTCCATCTTTTCTCCAGTGTCTAAATTTTCTGTGAGTGTTTATGTTTTATGAATTCATTATGGACTTTTCTTTGATATTCTTTTTTTGTCTAATCATTTCTTAATCGATACACTTGTGCTCGTTTATATTTGATGTTATTAGTCTATGGTCTGTTTCCAGTTTGTTACGGTCGGATTTTCTTTACGTACGCTTGTGTCGTTACGGACGAAATTTTCAGTAGGTACGCCTATGTATTTTTGACTTGAAATTAGTTTATGGTTGGGACGCCCCCTACCGATCCTTTCTCGTGACTGTCATTCGATCAAGTAGACGTTAAGCTGTAAACCACAGTAACGGTCCGGTGTCGAGGTTTTCGAATTGATTCTTAAATTTTTAAGAACATCACGTGTGATGAACATAAATTTATAAATCGAGGTAGAAGGTTTTACGATTATTTCGGCACGGGGTAAGTTATTTTGTCTTAAATCTATTCTTTCTTTCGTAATTTCTATATTCATATGACAGCCGGTTCCGACCACGTTGTCTACCATTTTGGAATTAAATCAACAATTGGGATGCATAACTACTATTAAGAAATAAATCAGCCGAACCTATCAGCTGTCGTGAGGGCTTGCTACTTAACAACATCGGGGTCCAGTCGCACGTTGTGTCGGGGATGTTGATTTGAAAATTTGAAGTCGAATGTGTATTCAACCTGTCTTGAATTGCTACTTACATCGTTCTATATCTTGGGGTTCAATGATATGATTAATGAAGAAATCGAATGTGTTATCAGTCACTTGTGTTAAAGACTATTTCTTACAGTACACGATACAACGGGTTTTATATGCCATTTAATTATTTACTAATACTATCTTTTGTAGCTTTTGTTCTGTGTGAACTCGATTATGATCCGATTTGTGTTTCACAATTGATTACAGGCCACTGACGAGAAAACGTTTTCGACGTGTAAGTGGAAACTTTATTAGGTGAGTTATTTATTTGATTCTTTATATCGAGATCACCAAAGTTGTACACAGAATTATATTTAAATGTTAATGATTGTAACTGCGTTATTGCTTATATACCAATAAGGTAATTTTAAACATGTTATACTTGTATCGCATGCTGTGAGGGAAACCTAATTATTCGGTGACTTTGTATGCTGTTCTATTTGATATAATCTTTTTCTGTGATGTGTGTTGCCGATACTACAGGCATTTATGTAGGAGGATTGTGATATAATCTAGAAAATTTTATGTACTCTTTAATCAAAGTTTCTCATAATTATTAATGCAAACTGTGATAGGTATTAATTCTACCTGCTAATAGTAAATCTCATATCTTCGACTATTATCCAACGTTAAACTATTAAATCGATTATACTTGTTAATCTTTCTTTTTATCTTTCCTGCTCCTGTGATTATCGTTAACTATTACTTACTTTTGACTACTCGAACAGCTGAGTAGAGGAATTACGAACTTAACATAGTGTTACAAGGTTTATACCGTACTGTCCTGAGCAAGACAGAGAATTACTTTGGGATAGGCTCTGGCGCCCTGCATCATCTTTTCTATATTTAGTGTGGACCTCCCCTCTCTCCGATTATTGCGAGTTGGCCGTGCAGGTTCGTAAAACCGAAAAGCTTGTAACAAAAATTGGCGACCCAACTTTAAGGGGCTTCGATTTTCTCACATCGAATTTCTCACTTCACTATATTTCTTTTAGCTATTTTCTTTAAGTGTGATTAGTGTAGGATTACTAGCAGGAATAGGTAGTTTATATTGTTGACTTTCCCCCGATTTCGTGTGTACGATCATCATTTTTCTAGATTGATTGATTCTTTTATTTTACCTTAGTCTCCCGTGGGTTCGAGTTACTTCGCTAGTTTGTAATTTTTTCTCTCTCTCTCTGCGGGTTGACTTGATAGTAGTAATTGGTTTAGGTTTCTTGTAA
Organism: Aquatica leii; assembly: GCA_035610365.1. NCBI lineage: Eukaryota > Metazoa > Arthropoda > Insecta > Coleoptera > Lampyridae > Aquatica > Aquatica leii. The sequence goes on from CM069436.1 coordinate 109,824,072, forward strand.
GTATACTGGTGGTTGGATGTCAGGATTTTTTTTCTGGATTAACTTGACTACGTCAGTTAATTTTTTTTCTTATTACTTGTATTGTTATTAAGGTTTAGTCGTACAGTTTTACGTCACGATTAGGTTAGTTTCTTGAAGATTTTGTCGTACTTTTGGGAAACGTGATTAAAACTGTACCACTATTTGATTTTTGACTTTTCTTTTTTTCTCTCGTTCATTAGGAAAACTCGTCACTAAAATGGCTACTTGGCGATTAGAAGTGAATAGACTTAGGAAGCAGGAGCTTCAATATGAATTAGTTTCTCGTGGGTTTGATCCTACAGTAGTCGTTTCTACTTTAAGGGGTGCGGTACGTAGTGCTTTACAATTGGAAAAAGAAGCATCGTTTCGTATGGATACTGTTACTTCAGTTTTTGAGGATGATAAGTTAGCTGTCGAACAAGCTATTGGGGAATTGCAAACGCTATTAAGCGAATTCGATGGGAATTTTTCTTCGACTATTTTCAAACGAGCTAGTACCTTGTGGGTACACATTCATCGTCGTTGTGTAAAGATGTCACCTGATGGAGAAGATGAAGAAAAATTGCATCGTCAATTTGGACTTACGCTACAAACTCTACGCAATGAGTTCACAGCTAAAGGGAAAAAGGCTACTAGAACTACATCGGTTTCTTTTGCTAATTTACCTTCGTCTAGTCCTAAACAGGCGGCGGTAGAATCACTACTTCAGGATGAAGAACCACCTCTTCTTACTTCTTCAGATTCCGATGCTGAAATGGATGTATCTGTTCCGACTACTTCTGCTCTTTCAAAGACTACTGTTACTAATGTGTCACTAGCTAAGTGGAACTTAACTTTTTCGGGCGAGGGTTCGTTTTTACTCACCGAATTCTTGATGCGAGTTGATGAGTTGTGTTTGTCGCGTGGTGTCTCACCACAAAATTTGTTTAATTCGGCTGCTGAGATTTTAACTGGGAAAGCTTTGTGTCTCTTTAGGGTGAATCGAGATTCTTTACGTTCTTGGCAAGATGTAGTTACTTTGTTAAAATCAGAATTCTTACCACCTGATTACGACGATCGTTTATGGGATGAGATTCGAAGTCGAACTATGGGACCTCAAGAATCGATCGGCATGTATGTGACGATGATGCGCAGTCTCTTCCAACGTTTATCGTTGCCCGCTTCGGAAGAAACTCAGCTCAAGACGATACGACGCAATTTAACACCATACTATCAATCTGCCTTAGGTTTAGCACAGATTTCTACTTTGACCCAGTTGATCGATTATGGCAAGCGGTTGGAGTTAACAAAAATTTCAGTGGATAACTATAAACCACCTCCTTCGCGGCGTACCACTTGACTTTTGGAACCTGCTTTGGCTTATGTTAGCGACACCTCGGTTTCTTCGATTGCTTCTACTTCTAAGAATCGTTTAGTACGATTCGAAGAAAATAATATTAATTCTAATTCTTCTCGACGTGGTTTTCTTAATTCTTCTCGCGTTACTTGTTGGAATTGTCGTCAGATAGGACATGTCTCTCCGAATTGTGACAAACCTCCTACTCTTCACTGTTATGGATGTGGACAGGCAGGGGTTAGTCGTCGCAACTGCACTAAGTGTAATACTGTTTCGGGAAACTAGGACACGAGTCTACGGACCGAGTCGTAGATTCTACGCTATCTTTAATCTCGGATTCTATCTTCGACTTGCCTGACAAACAACGTATTCTTTTGGACTTTATATTTGCCAGTGTTCGTGATGATGAGCGTCCTTATCTTAAGGTTAATGTATTAGGTCTCTCTTTCTTTGGTCTTTTGGATACCGGTGCTTCTCGAACCATTCTGGGTGGTCCGGGATGGCAACTGCTTCAGTCTTTGAATATTCGTCTTTCTCCTTCTTCTGTGTCTTCATGTAATTTAGCTAATGACGTTAAGTGTACCGTATTGGGATCAGTTCTTCTACCATTTTCTCTAGAGGGTAAAGTAAAAACGCTTAATACCTTGGTTATTCCGGAAGTTTCACAACAATTGATTTTAGGCATTGATTTCTGGAAAGCTATGAATTTTATACCTGATTTTCGGCAGGGACTGTGGAATTTTAATGCTAACCTTCCTTCGATTGATACTATCTCTTCGGATTTTATTGGGGCTATCTCAGAACTACTTCCATACCAACAACAACTCTTAGACAACGTTGTTGCGGACTCTTTTTCGAAACAATCCTCAGGACTTGGTCACACCTCTCTCGTTCAGCACCAGATACGTACGACTGCTGAACCCATCAAACAGCGCTATTATCCGCTATCACCAGCGTTACAAAAGGTTGCTAATGAGGAGTTGGATTCGATGCTGAGTATGGGTGTTGTGGAGCCATCGAGTAGTCCGTGGTCGAACCCAATTGTTTTAGTGAGGAAGAAGGATAATACTTATCGGTTCTGTGTCGATTTTCGAAAGGTAAATCAGGTAACTCAAAAGGATGCGTACCCACTACCGTACATTACCTCTATTCTAGATCGATTGAGAGATGCTAGATTTTTGTCCAGTTTGGATATTCGGTCTGCCTACTGGCAGATTCCGCTGTCAGAAGACTCCAAAGCTGTGACTGCTTTTACTGTTCCTTCTCGTGGTCTTTTTCAGTTCACGCGCATGCCATTCGGTCTGCATAATGCGCCTGCTACTTTTGAGAGATTGATTGATAGGGTGTTGGGTGTAGATTTGGAACCTTATTGCTTCGCTTACCTTGACGACATTATCATCGCTACTCCAACGTTCGATGAACATATTCGAGTGCTAGAAAAGGTGTTAGAACGTCTAATTTCTGCTGGACTTACCTTACGGCGAGACAAATGTAACTTTTGTTTGTCTGAATTGAAGTACCTCAGATACGTAGTCAACAAGAATGGTCTGTTGGTAGACCCGGACAAGGTAACAGCGATACTCAATATTCCTACTCCTTCGAATGTCACTGATATCAGACGATTTATTGGTATGACTAGTTGGTACCGTCGCTTTATTCCTAATTTTTCTTCTCTTACTTCTCCACTGTCGGCTCTTACTCGTAAAAATGTTTCTTTTATTTGGACAGATGAATGTCAGGTCGCTTTTGATTCTCTAAAAAACAGCTTAGTTGCTGCTCCTATTCTGTCGTGTCCTGATTTTTCTCTTCCTTTTGTGGTACAGACTGATGCTTCGGACTTTGGTTTAGGTGCTGTGTTGAGTCAAACGACGGCGGATGGTGAAAAGGTTGTTAGTTATCTTAGTAGATCGCTCACGAAGGCGGAGCGACATTATTCGACTACTGAGAAAGAATGTCTGGGCTGTGTTATGGGCTATAGAGAAGTTCCGTCCGTATGTGGAAGGATCCCACTTCACAGTGATAACTGATCATCATTCGTTGTTGTGGTTGAACCGTTTACAGAGTCCTTCAGGACGATTGGCTCGGTGGTCTATTAGGCTACAGCAATATGATTTTTCGATAATCCATCGAAAAGGGAAAGATCATGTCGTTCCTGATGCACTGTCTCGCTCAGTTCCTGTATTAGAAACTATCCATCTGTCTGAAATTTCTTCTACTTTGCTTAATTTGCCGACTCTTGATCCTTGGTATAATAATCTTCTTAAACGTGTCTTGGATGCTCCTCATAAGTTTCTGAAATGGTCTGTTAGAGATAACGTTCTTTATCGTCGTGTTGTTACTTCGTTCTCTTCTGATTCTGCGGATGATTGGAAAATAGTGGTTCCTACGGAACAACGTTCGGAAATAATTCGTAACCATCATGATCCTCCGGTTGCTGGACACTGTGGGGTTTCGAAAACTACGGTAAGGATTTTACAACGTTATTATTGGCCCTGCTTACGTGCCGATGTTGCTCGTTATATTCGGCGTTGTCGTGTGTGTGCAGCACACAAGGTGGAACAAGTGGCTCCTCCTGGTGTATTCGCTCCTCGCGCTAAGCCATCACACCCTTGGCAACTTCTTTGTTGTGATATCGTGGGTCCTCTGCCTTGCTCTTCGAAAGGCCATAGTTATGTTTTAGTAATCGCTGACTATTTTACTAAGTTTCCGCTGTTCTTTCCATTACGTTCAGCTCTTGCTTCCTCTATTTGTAAAATCATCGAAGAACATATCTTCCTTCTTTTTGGTGCTCCTCAATACCTTATTACAGACAATGGTGTACAGTTTCGGAGTAAAGAATTTGATAAACTTTGCGCTACTTATGGGACAACGATACTCTTTACAGCCAAATACCATCCTAGAGCTAATCCCGCAGAACGAATAAATCGTGTCTTAAAAACCATGATCTCTTCTTATGTTAAAGAAAACCATAGGCATTGGTATGTAAATCTCTCGAAGATTGTTTGCGCCATTCGTACTGCGAAACACGAGGTCATTGACTGTACTCCTTTCTTTGCAATGTTCGGACGGGAACACGTTATCTCTGGAAATTTCTTTGGTCCTTCTTCTTCTGATGTTATTATCTCTGAATCCAAGGTTACTCACTCAGTGTCTCATTATGAAGCTATTCGTAGGCACATCTTGAAAAAACTTTCTAAAGCGTACACAAAGACACACAATAGATATAATCTTCGCCGTCGACACGTGCGATATAAACTTGGGGATTCGGTATGGCGACGTAACTATACTCTTTCGGACGCCACTAGGCATTTTAATGCCAAGTTAGCTCCTAAGTTCCTGGGACCTTTTATTATTAAAACGGTCAAATCTCCTTGGACATATGAGTTAGTCACCACTACTGGACAATCGATGGGTGTCTGGCATGTTAAAGATCTTAAACCAGATCAAGGCTCTTCGGATTCCGATTCGAATGAGACTCCACACCAGGTAAATCGTCGATCGGTCAACGTGTCGTTACTGTATCCTCGTCGGCGTAAGCGGCGTAAATTACGTGCTAGAGTATCTATTGCTTCTCTGGATGACTAATCTTGCTTTCGACTTATTACTACTTCCTTCAGTTCTTTTGAATTCTACAATTAATGTTAGGCAAATGTAATGTTCTCGGTGTTAGTGTCTATTAGGTCTACGTAGGTTCATAGTGGAAAACTATGGTTGGGGTCACTCTAGTCTTTGGCTTGGGGTTTAGTGACTGATCGGACTGCTGGTTCATTTCTTTACCCAGTCAGGGTAATACGACTTAGTCGACTGTAACCAGAGTCTTTTCTAATGATATTCCTTCGTTGGTTTTAGTTTGGTGTTGGGTGGTCTTTGTCAGACCTCTCCAAAATTTTGGTTTATTATTCTTTTTGGGGTTTAGTATTTTGGGGACTTTTTAGTTAGTTCGCCTAAGAAGGGCTACCCGTAGAGGGTTATTATTAGTTTGGGTTGCGTTCTATTTTTGGGGAAGGATATCATACCGTCTTTTGACGACTTTACAGCACTATATGTCCATCCAAGTCTAGTGTGAGTGAGTTCTTCACACTATGTCTCGACGTTTCGGATTTCTTCGTACCGTTTCTTGTTTTCTTACTGCATTTGGGCGGTTGGTTGGGCAGTAGGGTAAGGTCACTCGGGGTCGGCTATCTAGGGAGAGATAGTCGAGCCGTACACTCCATCGTACTCTCTTTTCTCCTTCTGTCTTCCTGTCTTTCTTTCTCTTCTTTCGATCTGTCTCCATGAGTGGGGGGGCGCCTGTTGTGGGAACCTGACGGCTATGCGTCCGGGAAGGTTGACTGTCTCCGACCCGGTAGCCCCAAGCTCTGGACCAGGCATTATACCTTTCGGGGGCCGTACGGCGGACTTGGTGGAGCTTGGCGGGGGTGGCCAATTCTTCTTAACCGGCGCATAGGATGTTGTGGTTGTACAGCAGGCACCGCTTCCGGCTACAGTCACGCAATTGCGGGCTGTAGTCCTTTATATTTGGATTTTTGGGCAAAATTATGGGATGCTTCATTTCTTTCTTCTTTTATCTACTTTCATTGTGGGGGGATTTCCTGGGTCTTGTTCCCTCTGGTCGCGGATCAGAATCCATCCTGGGTGGGAGGAAGACTATTGTGGGCAAGCGAGTACTGGTTGCCCACGCGCTTTAACATCTGTCGCGAGGGCTTGAGGTGGGATTAAGACTTCGACGCTACACAATCGTCCGGCACTCCAACGAGGAAACCTTAGTCTGCGATAGGATTCCTAGGGTGTTTCCTAGTCTCGGGGTTATGGGTACCGTTCCGTTTCCATTGTCCTATGATACCTTAGTCCTTTTCCTGAGGGGCTTCCTAGGGGTTTATATTCAGGGTTGGATTTGCATTCAGGGGTTGGGGTTTCAAGGGATTTTAGGGCGTTGTCCTTGACCGTGGTCTAAACTTCTTTTCTTTCCTATCATTCTTCTTTTTTCTCTTGGTTTGCTGGTACTGTCGAGCAGTAAGGTCTTTGGGACTTCGTTGCTTTCTGGCTTTTTAGCGTAACGACTGTTGTCGACTTTCAACGAGTACCTGTGCTGATACTTCTATTCTGTTAGTTGAGTTTCTGGTTCTTTGAAGTATCATTCCGCTTCATGCGACTTGTGGACCCATCTGGTTGGTGATGCTTAGTAAACCGAGAAAATCTCTTTCATCTACGTTTCTTCTGGAGTTGGGCGTTATTGTGTTTTGGGGTTGGTTTTGGATTTTAGGGTTCTGTCCTTGGCGTATGCCTAAATTTTTGTCTTCATTTTAGCTTTTGTCTTCGTTGTTCTCGCTCCACGCTTTCATCTTGCTGGAGGGGAATCTGTTACGGTCGGATTTTCTTTACGTACGCTTGTGTCGTTACGGACGAAATTTTCAGTAGGTACGCCTATGTATTTTTGACTTGAAATTAGTTTATGGTTGGGACGCCCCCTACCGATCCTTTCTCGTGACTGTCATTCGATCAAGTAGACGTTAAGCTGTAAACCACAGTAACGGTCCGGTGTCGAGGTTTTCGAATTGATTCTTAAATTTTTAAGAACATCACGTGTGATGAACATAAATTTATAAATCGAGGTAGAAGGTTTTACGATTATTTCGGCACGGGGTAAGTTATTTTGTCTTAAATCTATTCTTTCTTTCGTAATTTCTATATTCATATGACAGCCGGTTCCGACCACGTTGTCTACCATTTTGGAATTAAATCAACAATTGGGATGCATAACTACTATTAAGAAATAAATCAGCCGAACCTATCAGCTGTCGTGAGGGCTTGCTACTTAACAACATCGGGGTCCAGTCGCACGTTGTGTCGGGGATGTTGATTTGAAAATTTGAAGTCGAATGTGTATTCAACCTGTCTTGAATTGCTACTTACATCGTTCTATATCTTGGGGTTCAATGATATGATTAATGAAGAAATCGAATGTGTTATCAGTCACTTGTGTTAAAGACTATTTCTTACAGTACACGATACAACGGGTTTTATATGCCATTTAATTATTTACTAATACTATCTTTTGTAGCTTTTGTTCTGTGTGAACTCGATTATGATCCGATTTGTGTTTCACAATTGATTACAGGCCACTGACGAGAAAACGTTTTCGACGTGTAAGTGGAAACTTTATTAGGTGAGTTATTTATTTGATTCTTTATATCGAGATCACCAAAGTTGTACACAGAATTATATTTAAATGTTAATGATTGTAACTGCGTTATTGCTTATATACCAATAAGGTAATTTTAAACATGTTATACTTGTATCGCATGCTGTGAGGGAAACCTAATTATTCGGTGACTTTGTATGCTGTTCTATTCGATATAATCTTTTTCTGTGATGTGTGTTGCCGATACTACAGGCATTTATGTAGGAGGATTGTGATATAATCTAGAAAATTTTATGTACTCTTTAATCAAAGTTTCTCATAATTATTAATGCAAACTGTGATAGGTATTAATTCTACCTGCTAATAGTAAATCTCATATCTTCGACTATTATCCAACGTTAAACTATTAAATCGATTATACTTGTTAATCTTTCTTTTTATCTTTCCTGCTCCTGTGATTATCGTTAACTATTACTTACTTTTGACTACTCGAACAGCTGAGTAGAGGAATTACGAACTTAACATAGTGTTACAAGGTTTATACCGTACTGTCCTGAGCAAGACAGAGAATTACTTTGGGATAGGCTCTGGCGCCCTGCAACATCTTTTCTATATTTAGTGTGGACCTCCCCTTTCTCCGATTATTGCGAGTTGGCCGTGCAGGTTCGTAAAACCGAAAAGCTTGTAACAAGTTAGCTTCCGATCCTGTGTTAACTTGTTGTATACTATCCTCTAATTTTTGTGTATACACTATGTAGTCCACTATGCTTTTGGCGTTTTTCTTCTCAGTTATAAAGATGTATTTTTTTTCTAATTGTTGTTGCTAGAAATTATTTTTTATTCTTAGGTTGTTCAGCTAACAGAATTCTATCAGTTCGGTTATAAAGTAATGACATTGTAAGTGATAATGCAATGGAAATGTAATGGTAATAATGTAACGGCAACGTAATGGTTGTAATGTAACAATAATAATGTAATTTTTTAATACGTGAGTTATTAAATATGTTAACATTTAATCAAATCTAATGATTTTCTACCTAATTATAAATTTTATTTGTAAAACTAAATTACTTACTAAAAAACCTTTTCTTTGAGAGATTCTGTTGATAGATTAACCTAAATCAAAGAAAACAACTATACCTGGAGACGGATTTCTACAGAACAATCATTTTGATCTTTTCTCTTAAGCAACCTTAAAAATAAACTAAACCCTTATTAAATTTTAACTGTCAACAGGGTTTAACGATTACTAAACTACTTATTAGAATGACATCCTAAGTAATCATTTGAAAGAATTATGTTTGACTAGTGGACTAATTAACGTTTCTAAATTAAATTGTTATTATTCCTAGAATTCATTTTTATAATGGTTGATTTATTAAAAGTGAATATTGTTTCAAAAAACGTAAAACAAAAGATTAAAATATTTTTTTATTCAAAGAATATCTGTTTATTAATAATAATTGATTCAAAATTAACACTTTCCCGAAAATTACTATTTTGGTTGTTTAAATAAATTTATTGTTTCTTATGCAGCCACTAAATATCCAAATTAACCAGCAATATTATGTGTTAACAATTAATGTACATACTTTTTTTTGAAATTACCTAATATATATTATATATTTAATTGTAAACAAAACCGAAAATAGATTTTTACAGTTGTTATTTCGTTGTTCTTTAATTAGTTTCATAAATTTTAATGTGGTGTTCTACTCTGTAGTTTTTTTATCGGTTTTTTAATCACATATGGAGAAACTATATACCTATATAATTAAACTAAAAGAGTTTTGCGATTTTAGTATGTAAAAATTAAGTAAAAAAGTGTAACGTAAAAATTTAATACGTTTTAGTTATTTACATAGAATATTAAAATGTTTAGTGCACGTTCATAATTTAGGTTTATTTTTTTGACTGTGGCAACAGTCCTTTAATTTCTACCTGTACATTTCTATTTTTACTGTCCATGACTGTACAAGTGATAGTAAAACAGAATTTACCGATAATGCAAAAAAACAAAGTGTTAAAAATAAGAGTGAGAATGGATCCCAAAACCTCAAAAAACTAGGAAATAAAAGAAACTTTTCAAATATAAAGAGTGATTTAGATATTTAGAGAGTTAAAAATTGATTGCCTGTTATTATTATCTTGTTTAAATATAAACGTTATTGTTTCATTAAGTATTTAACTAATTAGTTTTTAAAATGTAAAATTTATTAGTTGGTTCAAATTTATGTTGCTTGAGGACAAACACCTGTCAAGATGACCAAATGTTCTTACTCAGTGTCGTTATTTTGTATTTTGCAAAAATATTTATTCTAAAATAAAATTCACGACTGGACTGTTTATACTGATTCTCGTTAAGGGTGAGGATAAACGCAACACAGCAACTAACGGTAATTTTACTAGCTCTTTACCTGTTCCAAATCGCTGAGAACGTTTGTGTATCTGACTGTTATTTTACATGTAAGTAGTTTTTTTTCTGTTGAGTTTTCTTTGGTAGTGATTTTTATTGCACAAGCATATTTTCGTTTTTAAATCAGATAAAAAGGATTAGTCGAAGTTACTACTGTTGTCGGTTGGGTAAGATTTTGTGCTCATGTTTTACTTTTTTTGCGATTTATTATTATTGTCAATTGTCGACTTATTTTGCGACTGCATAGTAGACGAGACAGTTTGATCAAGTAATATTTATATTTAGATTAAAATCAACCACTTATAACGTTTTTTAGCAATTAAATATAATTAGTTGTATGGTGTGTTGCCTGATATTACTGTATTAGTTGACAAATCTATAATTGTTGCTCTAACTTTTTCTATGTTAATTTTAACGTATGTTCTCTGTTTGAAATAAATATATTGTTGTTAGAAGACACCACTGTTAACGAAAGATTGTCGGTTGGGTAAATTTTTGTGCTCATATTTTACTTTTTTGCGATTTGTTATCATTGTCAATTGTCGATTTATTTAGCGTGTACATAGTAGACGAGGTAGTTTGATCGACCTACATCGATAATATAGCTATGATGTTACTATATTAGTCGACGAATCTATAATTGTTATTGGTCTACGTATTCTTTGTTGCTTTTAACGACTATTCTCTCTTGATTGAAATAAATATATTGTTATTAGAAGCTGTGTTTTGTCAATTAGTTTCTTTCAGGAATCGACAGATTTAAACAAAGTTTGTATTGAGTTTTATTAAGAAATAGCAAACAATGTTAAAAATCTAATATAAACAGAAACTTTATTTACAAATAAACAAAACATTTTATAATAATGTTTTCATAATTTAAATCTAAAAAAAAATCCAACAAAATGTCTCCAATTCTTAAACAAAAAAATTTTATGAATCAGGAATACGTGTTGTGTTAGATTTTCTTTGTGTAAAAATTTGTATTTGTGTAACAAAAAAACTTTTGTTATTTTATTTCTGAAAAAAATATTCCACTAAAATTGTTTACTACAAAATTTTTGTATGTAAAAACGTGTTTAAAATTTTTTTGTTGTTACTGCAGTAATAATTAAAATGTTAAATACGTTTTCTAACAATTGTTGTTGTTAAAACAAAAAAATTATGTCTAAGTACAACTATTCTTAATATTTAAATTTAGTTTTATGGTTTTTATTGTAGAATTATTTGCAATTGTGATAATCAAACAATAACAATCTTTAGAATTAATTCTAAAACGAAAAAATCTAAGTAGTAGAGTTTTCATTTTTTGTAATTACAAGAATTTTAATAAATGTTTAACAAAATAAATAATATATGATTACTATCATTTTTTTTAATGTTTTAACGCAATTGTTTCGTTGTAAATTTACAATTAAATATTTTTGTGGTATTGCACACTAAATGCAAATATAGATATTATAATCAAATTTTAAAACACAGTCACAGTAAAACCTACAAATTTACCAACGACATTTTACTAATTTTTTTAATCAAAAACGTGGGATTATAAAAATTTTTTTGGTTATATAATTGACAACGCTATTGGTAAAAATCAATTACATTAACAGTACGGTTGTTAGCCGTTCAAAATATATATTGCTTACAAACCAACAAAAACAATCGAAAAATATTGGTACGCATTGTGGTATTAGATGGATTCACAAAATTGAATAAAAGATAACTTTATTCAACATAGTAAAAAAATATCTCTTGTGCAACTTATATTTTCTAATTTTAAAATAACGCCTTAAAAAGTACAGCTTAAGCTAAGAATATTCTTAAGCTTAACACAAAAATTAACCGTACAACAAACTTTTTATTTTATACGTAATTTTAAGTTGGTATATAACTTAAATTAAAAGTTAAATTAAAAAACTCTTTAAACCGTACTTCTTATAAATCAAATTTGTTTTCTACAGTTAATGCAAAAAAAATTGATTAAGCAAATACCGTTTCAAACAAATTACTATGGTAACGACTAATTAAACCGTATTATAACTATTAATTACTTAATCGTTAAAATATATTAGTAAAAAGTTTTACTATTAAAAACGCAATTATTTTATTGATCTAAAATTAAAAATCGTTGAAAATTATTCTTGCTCAAATGTTAATATGCAAAGTATTTTTCAATAAAATATTTGAATAGTATGAAATACTAATTATTTTTAATTAATAATTACAAGACAGCACCACTTAGCGTTGCTAATTGGTTTTTCTGATATTTCTGTTGTTATTCTAGACAATATTGCTAATTAACAATTTTCAAATACAAAAACTGTAGACACAAAACTAGCAAATTAAATGAGTATCGTAACTAGCACATTCTAAGTGAAAAGGAGATATAGCAAAATTGATGATGAGGTAATGGCTATTCTATAAAGCAAAGTTATAGAAAGAATAAATAATCGTTATTTGATAGGTGAGCTGCACATTTTTTTTTATACATGAAACATTATTTTTTATCAATCAACATTTTATTTATAGAGTTGTAAACTTTTATTTATCGTATTGAAAGTTTACGTTGTTAATTTGTTACTACATTGTAACAATTAATTAAAATTGTCAAAATACAAGAATAGTTCGTTATAGTCGATATGGCTAAAAATTTTATTTTTGGAGTTTACTCCTTAAGAATCGATTTGCATATATAAGGAGCCCGGTATGAGAAAAATCTGAGAAGTAAAATCTATCGATGAATGACCTCGTTACGTTTTTGGTGCGCATCCTATGTCGCGCAACTTTCTAATTTTACTTATATATATATATATTGTGAAGTTTTAATCTTTATCATTGTGTTCCGCTAAAGTGAAGTGAAAGTATTTTCAAATAACTATGGCAGAAAGAGGTGTAGATGATATTGCCGGAACATATAACAAACACGTGGCTGCGTTTTTATATTAAAGCTTTAGTTATGTCCATTTGAAATAAGACATTTCGCAATTATTCACCTACGTCCAGAAAATTTTAACAATAGAGCAAAGTTGTCAAAAACGCATAAATAGTATGAAAAAATTTAAATTTTTTAACTAAATTTAATCAATTAAATTATGTTTTTGAAAATAAAAATCCTCGTATCCAAAAAATATTATTGATTTGATTTTATAACATAATCATTGCCGAGTTTTATCTCACATTGCAAAAGCCATTCTTTATCAGATTGTATTTGTGTCTGTGTTTAGAACAGAAAACATTAAACAAATATATAAATAGAAAGCATTTTACCATATCAAAAACAACATTTTCTTTTAGTAATTTATCAGAAAAGCTATTATTTAGAGTTGTTGGTGTGTTAAATTTATTTAATTTTTCTTTAGTACGTGCTACAAACATTTTGTGAAAATATGTAAATATGTAATATTGTTATACAAAAAATAGTATTTAAAACTTGTAATTAATAGAACATTATAAAAACAGCAAATAAATCTTTAGTAAATTTGTTTATTAAATATTGGTACCACAAATTATGAAATTTGAATCTTACGTACGTTTCGCATAAGCTTCTTCAAAGGTTCAATTAATTTTACATTTAAATCTCTAAAAATGAAATACACAATAATTATATAAGTTAGTGAGAAGATAATATTTTTTTAAACTTACCAAAAAATTTTTATTTATAATTAAACATTTTAATATTAATTTTAAGTAAATAATAATAATAAATTTACAACTTTATTATGAAGTGAAGTTTAAGGAATGACTATCTTTAAATAAAATGTTTACTAATGCGCAAACGTTCAATAAAACTATGAAATTTTAAAAATGTTTCTTAATTAAGTATAAAACTAATAAATATCTAAACTTTTTTTAATATGAGAAAAAGAATTAGAAAAGCAAAAATTATTTAAAAATTTTTTTTATTATTAAATTAAAATTAAATGTTTATGAAATGATAGAACAATAAATTGAATTAAGTTTTTCTATGACAGTTCTATAATTTACTGCATTAAGATTTTTTTTAATTTTTACCATCTCATATATTAGCCTTTTTTAAATTTTTTTTCTTTCTGTAAGATTTTTGGTGAGTTAGTTTTAGGATAATGTTGTGTATCTTTTTTATTTTTTATTAAATTTTTATGTTGGTTTATTCTATTTTTTAAGTATCACTTAGTTTGCCCAATACAATTACATTTGCAACTAAGGCAGTTCAATTGATATACAGCATTAGAATCATAAAAGATGTTAGCTTTGTGTTTTAGGTTTTTCAACAAAACTTTTCTAAGAGTAGAATAATTTTTGAAAGCAATAATAAAATTGTATTCTTTTAATTCTTTTTCTAAAGTATAAGATAAATTAGGTATAAATGGTAATCATACAAATTTGTTTTTTTTTCTTTTTTTAACACGCTTTTATATTAGTTCGGGATGTATGTATGTATGTATGTATGTATGTATGTATGTATGTAACGGAATCTTTGAGCTTAATTTTCACCGGTTTCTAGAAGTCTGATCAAATTGAAACTTTGCACACGTCTCAAGGACCGATGACAATGCAATAATTTGATAAAAAATTTCCATGATCCTGATTAGGATCGTCAGGATTAATAAATTTCATTACGGATCTTCTGCATGAGAGTAACAAAGACAGAGCGCGTGAACTGCGCAGGCGAGCAGTTTTGGACTCGGCTTGTTTTTCAAGCTGCGTTCTCGTCTTGTTTGTTCTTTATGCATATGTAGTTTCTGACGAGTCTAATAAACTGGTACTATTGTTTATAATATTCCGAATATATTAATAACCGTGATTCAGAAAAAGACTTCTTATTTACAACAAAATAATCAGGACAGAAATTTCAATTTCTTGATTTTACAGAACAAAATTTGATAAACAACACGGCCTTGAATTTATAGTCGATAAAGAAGGAATTAAATTACGAAGAATCAAAATATTTATAATCACAAAGTCTTACCGATTGAAATGGAAATAACGAATATGAATTAAAATACATAATTGAATAATCGAACTAAAAAATGAAAAATAAATAATAGTTAAAAAAAACTAAAAAAAACACGCTTTTATAGCTAACCGAACTAAAAACTAGAAAATAATTTTTAATTACAAAGAGTTTATAATACAGTAGTAAAAGGTCGAACAATCAATCATAATTTGTCACCTCAAAAGAAAATTATAATTTAGAGTAAAAAGCGTGGAGTGCATTTTACTACATTTTTTTTATAACTCTCCTCTCATAGATAGTTGTCAATAATATGATTGTAACATTTAATAAAATGTAGTAAAATGCACTTCACGCTTTTTACTCTAAATTATAATTTTCTTTTGAGGTGACAAATTATGATTGATTGTTCGACCTTTTACTACTGTATTATAAACTCTTTGTAATTAAAAATTATTTTCTAGTTTTTAGTTCGGTTAGCTATAAAAGCGTGTTTTTTTTAGTTTTTTTTAACTATTATTTTTAATATTAGTATTTATGAAATGAGGAAAGTTATTTTGGATTAAAATATTTTTAATTATATTATTATTTTCAGAATGAAATTAAGGTGACGATAAAATGATTTCTCTGTCAATTAAATTATTAATTATACTTTTCTTATATTTAATGGAAGTAAATGAATTAAAATTTATGTATCTACTAGTGTCATATCTATAAAATTTATTGATTTGTAACTATTTTCTTTTTCTATAGTAAACTTTAGTCTTGGATAAATACTATTAAAGTTATTAAAGATTAGATTTATATTATTTTTATTGGTTGCAATTAGAATGTCATGTATATATCTTAGGTAATGTCATCAAATTTTTTTAAAAGTTCTTTTTCTAAACTTTGTAAAACTAAATTAGCTATTGTACTAAACAAAGTTTGTCCCATTTCTGAAAATATTAATATAATTAAAAATATTTTAATTCAAAATAGATTTCCCCAACATTTCATAAATACTAATATTAAAAAAAGAATAGAAAGTTTAAAACATAGAAATAAAAATAACACAAGCTTAAATTCAACTAATTCTTTACCAACTATTAATCTTAATATAAAAAAAGAAAACATTATTAGTAATAATGAAGAAAAAAAACAAATTTGTATGATTACCATTTATACCTAATTTATCTTATACTTTATAAAAAGAATTAGAAAAATACAATTTTATTATAGCTTTCAAAAATTATTCTACTCTTGGAAAAGACAAAACTAACGCTTTTTATGATTCTAATGTTGTATATCAATTAAATTGCCTAAATTACAAATATTGGGCAAACTTACCAATACTTAAAAAATAGAATAAACCAACATAAAAATATAATAAAAAATAAAAAAATGATGAAATGATAGAAATTTAAAAAAACCTAGTGCACTAAATTATAGAACTGACATAAAAAATCTTAACTCAATTTATTATTCTATCATTTCATAAACATTTAATCGTAATTTAATAATAAAAAACTTTTTGTTTTTATTAATTTTTGTGTTTCTTATTCATTTTCATATATTGAAAAATGTTTAGATATTTATTAGTTTTATATTTCATTAAAAAACATTTTTAAATTTTATTGTTTTATTTATCTAGTTATTGAACGTTTCATCATTAGTAAAAATTTTATTTAGAGATAGTCATTCGTATAACCTTCATCATAAAGTTGTAAATTTATTATTATTATTATTTATTTATTTAAAATTATTATTAAAATGTTTAATTATAAACGAAAAATTTTTAGTAAGTTTAAGAAAACATTATCTTCTTACTAACTTATATTATTATTGTGTATTTCATTTTTAGATATTAAAATGTAAAATTAATTGAACCTTTGAAGAAGCTTATGCGAAACGTACGTAAGGTTCAAATTTTATAATTTGTGGTTCCAATATTTAATAAACAAATTTACTAAAGAATTATTTGCTGTTCTTATAATATTCCATTATTTACAAGTTTTAAACGTTTTTAACAGATTATTTAAACAATTAAAAAATATATTTTTTTACACCAAATAATTGCATTAAACTCAATTAATAGATAATAAAAAAATAAAAACAATTTAAAAAAAAGACAATTTTTTTTTTAAACAATAATCCATACTTATCGCAATTGTCATATAATTTAAGTTAAACATACAAAAGAATTAAAAAAATATTCATAACTTAAAAATGTGTGATTCAAAAAACAAGTTTATCAAAAACAAGAAAAAAATTTAGTTTCGTTAGGAAATCTTAGTTTGTGTAGTTAGAAAAAGCAAAAGCATTAACGCTCATTCATAAAAAAATTGTTAAAAATAATTTAGAACTGACATCTATACAGTTAACAAAAAATTTACAAATAAGTATTTAAAAATTATAAAATTAATTTAAGTTTACACAAAAACGCAACGTGCAAGTAGCAAAAGTAAAATATTTTTGTAAAAAAAATCGCATTTTTCTTATAACAATGTTTAAATTTTTGCATAATTATTTTACATTGAGCTGTTATGCAACTTATATGTTTTTTTTATAATAGCTGTTTATTGAAAAAAAGACTAATAAAATAAATTTTGCATCAATAAAGATAAATGGTTTTAGATTATAATGTACACTAAACTAAACAAAAAACGGGACACGTTGGTTAGTTCAAATGAAATAGTTAACGGTGTAATTAGGCTTCTTAGCAAATGCGATCGACAATCAACAAACAACAATTTACGATGCTATTCAGAAAATTTAAAAAAAGAGAAAACATAAACAACACCAGAAAGTCAAATCGTTTGTGCTCTTAGCCTTATCTCCATTTTTTAGTTTAACAATCTTTTTAGAAAACGGTAATCAATCAATTTTTTTTGACACTAATAGAAAAGCAAAACATTTATTTAAATACGTATAATATGATATGAATGATAATAATTTTTGTAAGAATAAATAAATCATACTTAATGTGTCATTGCATTTCCACGTTACGTTCCTTGAGGGACGGGGGAAGCACCATCACTAATATGATAAACGAAAAATTTATATTTTTTCTGTCACCCATATCTTGCTTTACTATAATACGGTAAATAGTCGTTCTTATTGTATTTTTCAGAAATTTTCAGAAATTATTTTTGGTTTTTAAATCGCTGTTATAGTCTCAAAATTTTAATTGATTGATTTATTATTGATTATATGTGAATTAACGCCACCTTTAATTATTGTAAGAGTAATTGTATAATGCCTGCACATACTAGTGTTGATTTGAAAGCTAAAATTATCGCGGAGTTAGCTTGCGGTCTTAGTGTTCGAACAACTGCTCAAATGTATATGATTTTACGAACTGTTGTAGGAGTTATTCAAAATTAATTGGTATCGCAAAAACACGATAATCAGGACCGTCTAGAGTGACATCAAAAGAGTGTCTACGGTGACCCAAATGTTACTCAAAATCCTTTTACAATTACGAAATGCTTTTACTGACGTCCAATTTTTAGGATGCCGCACGAACAAGACTGAAAGAAGCTAGAATAAAAAAGTCTCAAGCAGCTATAAAAAGTTTTTTTAGCAAGGACTATAGAACAAGGCGTCTGAAATTTGCAAAAGGATACGTCAATAAACCGCCGGATTTTTTAAATCGTGTTGTATTTAGCAACAAAAAAAACTTTTAAAACTTTAAATGACGCACTTATAAAAGTGTTTTTACTTTCGAGTGTAGCGGACACCTTATAGTAAATGTATGGGATTGGATGAGTTTCCATGGCAGAGACGTTTGTTGGATGATTAAGAAAAAGTTACGTAGGTATTGTAAACAACGTTATGCACCTTTTTGTCCAAATTTTATATCCCGAAAACGATTACATCTTTTATCAAGCGAGCTTTCTTAACACTAAAAGTTATCTTAATTTCAAATGTCAAACAGTAATCCAACAGTTACTTAAAATATAAATTAGTTGCAAACTTTTTAACTGTTATTATTAATTTTGTTTGTTAAAAGAAATAACTCGTAATTTAAATGCGGGCGGCTAGCTTGATATGATTTGGCAGGCGGGTCGCAAACTTCGGTGTGTTATCCCTACAACAAAACAAAAAAGCGCCAAAAAGGTTTTAAACTAATATTGGAAGATATTGTTTAACTCTATCCAACACTAAAAAAAAAACAAATGACAAATCATAGATTATAGCAACGAATATATTTATCTTTAACAACAAAAGAAAGAGATGTTAAAAATAAGCGAAGCAGAATTACATACGTAATAACAATTAAAAATCGATAAATACCCTAGACAGTAATCGTCGATACAAGTCCTGGAAGTGTACTCCATACATAAAGTTATCGTAGGACAGTATGACAATATAAGTTAATATGTAAATAGATTAATACGTAAACTTTGATTGGATGCGAAATTAGTGAATTTGCAAATCGCATCTTTCATAAATTAAAATCCATATTATACAAACAAAAATTTGCGTTCGTAAGTCGTGATAACACTTATCTCTACGTCTCGCGTATTTTACGTTTCAGAAATACACAAATGAATAGCGATTAAAAAAATTGTACTTGTGAATATCGCGTTACGTGCAAATGCTGGAGAAATGAAACTTGCCTGAATGAAATTAACATGAGGTTTTGCCGGTGCTTAGTGACGTAGATCATGAGTTAAATAGAGAAATCTGTGAATAATTCTTAGAAAACTCAAAAACGGATAATTAAAACAAAATTTAAGGGCGTCAGGAAGGTGTAAGGCTCAAATGGACTACAGGCCTTTACCAACCACGAGTCCGCTTCAATTGGATACTCTCAAAAAGGACTTACCTTATCCGAGTGTATCACACAAAAATATGAAATCTTAAAATTCACATACACGAAGGCCGATTGAATAAAAGCTTCGTTACATTTAACAATTTATCATTTATTACACAAATCAAAGTAAAACTGGACAAGCAAACAAAACAGAAATTAAATTAAATTTGTATAAAGTAAACGCAAACAAAATTTTAAATTAAAATGAAATTGAATAAAAAGAATTACATGGTAACACTGAAATTATAAACAAAATAAAATAATTTATAAAAAAATTACTTAATTGCATTTAAAAAATATATATATAATAATTGTTCGTAATAGAAAATACGTACTTACAAATGAAATAAATTTTGTAACTGTTTCAAAAACAAAATCGAAAATCTTAACACTATGTTACGTAATTGATAATTTTTTTGGTTTAACGTCAATAAAACACTTTAAATGTTGATTACCTATCATATTTTATTTTTGTAGTTTAATAATAATGATAATGATAACAAAAAAACAAAATTAAAATTGACACAAACGAATACCACAAAATGTTTGACGAATAATCGATAGATTCGATACCCTTATCAGAATTAATTTCAAAGCTTTTCAATCACTACGCTCGCAAATAAATAGTTTAATCGGTAATCAATAAATACCTTAAAATTTTGTTCGTAGACGCAGCCTCAGACGAGACTCATAGTTATCTTTAGGCTAGTTGACGTCGGCGGGAACTCTGATAGGGAACCCCAACTATTTGACAAGATACCGTCGGAAGATTTACATAACCCGCTCTAAGGCAAAAATTGGATCGTGAAGCACAAACTTAAAGCACAAATCCCCGGTACGCTAATGTAAAATCAAACCGTAAACCAGTGAAATCCAATAAGCGGTTATTTTTTTTACAAATTTCGAAAGATTTTCCACCAAAAGAACTAACTATTCATTGCTCTATTTTTAATGACTTCCGCGGTAATTCATCATATATAGGAGTGAATTTATCTCTCAACCGAACTACATCTCGTTACTAAAGGTACTTCGTACGACTGCCAATTTTTCTTCTAAACCAAAATCACTTATACTTATAAACTTAGTGCACTACTATTACCATTACAAACTGTCACGTAAATGTTTGTGAACAAAAAACCGTACAACAAAGACGTGTGAAGAAAATGCAAACAAATTTAATTAATACGCAAAAACAGTGTTCGAAGACTGCCTTTCTCATGACGAGAAATGCAACGTCGACAAAACCAAAATATCCAAACCAAAATATTCAATTACACTAATAAAGATTAAATGATTGAAACCGAATAATAAAACTGTCTATCAGAAGTAATAAATTATAAGGTAGATTCCAAATGTAATATAATAAAATTCAACTTAAAAGACATAAGTGCAATTGCACTAAGAACGTAATGCATACAATAAACTTTTAAACAAATTTATGACAAACTAATTGCTAAAACATATTAAATTACAATAGTATCTCAAACATAAATTAGATACATCTGAAATTTTACCAGGACAAAGAAAATGCCAAATCAACGTAAATGCAGAATACAAATGTATATGCAGCATAAAAGCTTGAATTCATTGAATACAGAATCTATTTGATTTCAAAAGACAAAAAAAAACAAATTAAAAACATAAACTAACTTCGTTAAATTAACGTAAAATTACTCAAACAATACACAGGTAACTAAACGATCATAACCAACTCAAATACCAAGATCTTCGCAAAAAAAATGGTGTAATTGACCAATATCTTTATTAGTACGTGCTCCTAATTATAGTTTCCAGAAAAAAGTAATTAATTGGAATGTACCATTCCAAAGTGGCAAACATGTAACGGGATCCAAAGTCGCTATCACAAATACGGAAAAATCAAACTAGGTCACAAAAATATAAATCAATTCTTACCTCAGAAAAGCTTCACATATGAAACAAAACTACTACAGCCATTTATAACGTAGGTGAATGCAAATATTTAGAAATAAAAACCTTACTGGGCGCGCACGTTATATGACCGTATACAATCCTTCTCAATGTCACCGGAAATATAGTTAATCTTTCTTGAATAATTTAATTTGTCAAGAAAAACGACAACCCACACTCTGAATGTAGCAACGTGGGACCAGATAATGATCCTGTACAAACATCTAAGTTAGTACAAAATTGGGTACAGCAAAATAACCTGAACGAGTTGCCGTGACCAATAAAAAGCTTTGATTTCAATCTTCCGGGTTTCGATCGTGTGTAGTTGTAACTAAAGTTGCCAACGTTTCGCTGACTTTCGTAAGAGGCTCCATCAGGGCGTGAGAGAAATCGAAGAACTCAAACAAGCAACCGAAATCTAACTAAAAACTTTTCAAAAGTTAGTAATCAACTTGTGAACTCTGAAAAGGTAAGAAAGAAAACGATAAACTTGAAAAAGCAAACATAAATCTAACTAAGAACCACTAGAGAGTTAGGTAATGAACTTGTGAACCAAGCCAGATTCTAAACTCCGTAGAAGTGACTTAAGAAGAAATAGTCTTCGTATATAAAGGAGATGGATTGTCACGGCTGGTTAAGCACGACTCTGATTGGGTTACGGTTGAAAGGGGGCATGTTTTCGATAAAGGACTAATGACCGGGAACCAAAGAGGGAATAGCTCAAAACCATGATCACGATTTAAGTTATCGGGGTGTTTGATGATTTCTATGCTCTCTCGAAATTTTCTGTTAAAAATGAATGTAGATTTGGCAATCATCAAAACATTATCAAAATCTATCTTGTGACCTGTGACAAGCTTCTGTTTCATCGAAAATTATTTGCTACAATCGAATCTCAGTCCGTAAGTCAATTAACAAATCATTTGCGCCCGATTGACGTAGGATTTGTTAAATGTGAACTAAATCTACCGTTACTTTCAACGACGCGGTTTCAACCCTTAACGTAGTTGAGGTTGGCTCATTGAAGAATCACACAAGCCAGCTCAAGGTCTAAAATCAATAATTCAAATCAATAAGACAGTTTCGAAATACTAACCTGAGCTTGCCGTACTGGAAGCTTTTGTTTGATATTACAACTAATCGGCAACATCTCGTGTCGTATTAATAACGTAATTAAATTCTGCCGTGTTTCATTTGTGTGAAGTGAAGATTCATAATTTCACTCTAAGTTATTCGTTATATAAGAAGAATCAAACTACCTCAACTGTACATATTTATTGTAATAAATACATGTTTAGTTTATAAAATAAATTTATGTTAATTGTGTTGGAGTTAATAACGTTTTAAAGACTTTGAGCCACCAGGGTTTTTACAAGATGTTGATTTATCACAGTAATCATTTAAAATGCAATTTTAGTAGTTTTTGATTTTGTGAACATCTTAAATTTACGGCTTAAATGACCGTGACTAAAACAACTGTATTTATTCTATATCCATTATAACATTTTTATTGTAGACTGAAAGGCAATTTTTGAAGCAATCAGTATCTTTGCACACCTTTATTAGACACCGATATGCAAACCTATATCTGTAGTTTGAAATAGTACTTTTATCCATTAAGAGCTTTCTTTCATTAAGAATTTCTTTCTCTTTAAAGTTGAAGAACTATTTTTAGTAGAAGGTTTCAGCAACAGCTAAGATAGCCAACTCATCGTGAAGAGCATAATTTAGTCAAAGACAACTCGGCTATATTCAATTCTAAAATGAACAAGAAATAAAATTCTTTATATATTTTTAAATATTTAAAGTTTTTACTATTACGTAAAGACGTATAAGAATATCATAACATTATAGATTCAATAAAAACAAAATTTTAAGTTTCCGAGAAAAATCAAATACAAAATATGTGTTCACCATATTAGCCACAGCTGCAAACCGCTAACAAAGTAAGTTGTTACCTGTTTTTGAATTAATGTATTTTTTAATGACAAACCCTTGTATTTGCGATTGTTTCAATTCTACGTTTGCTTTTAGTAATTTAAACAATTAGTTGGCGTAATTCAAATCGTCTTTGTTATTTCAAATTTTGAAGTAAATTTTGTTTTCATTTAAATCATGGTTTTACGTTGCTTAAATATCCGCGTGCTGGGTTTACGCCAAATTTGCATTTTCTTTGTATTAATAAATTCAAGTTACATTATGATTTATAGTTCCGACAATTCTTCTTTGCTTTCTTTGAGATACGAGTAATTTGATATTTTTAAGCAATTTTTTGCATCAACACCATTACGAGTTTTGTTTATTCATTTTTATCTTTGTTTAAGGTTGCAAATACAATGTAAAAACTACATTAAACTTGCGTGTCGTTTTAATTTTTTATCTTTGTTGGTTGCACTTTCATCATAGAGAAGTTTCTTTTTAATATCTGTTGACAGTCTATGTATCGTTTATAAAAGTAAATATTTTTAATTATATTTTAATTAATAAAACAGTTGGTTACAATTTCTCTTTTAAGATTTAATCGATTTTTACACCTTGACTATTAGACAATTATGTAGATGTAGTATTTTGTGGCAATAAAAATCAAACTATCACAAACTTTTAGTTTGTCAATCATTTTTACAGTTTTAGGATTCATTTCCTTAATGCATTTATATGAAAAACATATTGAAGTATATATATACGCTGTATTCTTTACGATTGTCACCGCCTTCCATCTCTCAACTTCCATTCTTTTTTGTTGTTCCATTCTCCATTTCCAATGTTTCTTTTTTTCATTGCTTCATCCACTTTGTCTCTCCATGACCTCTTTGGACTTCTTTTGTTTTGTACCTATGGAACTCCAGTCCGTCACTCTATTTATCCATCTACTGTTGCTACATCGTCTGACGTGCCCGTACTATTAGAGTCTTTTTCCTTCTATGTAGTTTAGCGTATCTGTCTGCACAATTATTTAATGTCTGATTTCATCATTGCTTATTCTGTCTAATCTCGTAACTCCACATCACCTTCTCCAATATTCCATTTCCACTGCTGTTATTTTAGTTTGATTTCTTTTATTTATGATCAAATTGTCTGCTCCGTATGTCATAATGTGTATCCTACTTCTTTTATTTTTTTATTTTTGTCTACTATAAGATCTCTTTCTTTTTCTTGTGATGTTACCAAGTATTCTGTTTTTGTAAAATTTATTTCTAGTCCTGCTTTTGTATAATTTTCTTTTAACTTACGCAGCATAAAACCGAGATCCTCTTCATCTTGAGCAATGACCACCTGATCGTCTGCCAAACTAAGTGTGTATAAGTGATAATTTCTAACTGGCACGTCCATTTCTTCGCATTTTCGTTTCCAGTTTTTCAAGGTGTGCTCAAGGTATATTTTAAAAAGTTTCGGTGAAGTAAAGCAGCCTTGTATCAATCCTTTAGTGGTTCCAAAGTTGTTTGTCATTTTTGATCCACCTTTCACAGCTACTTTGTTGTTCCTATATAGGTTTTTCACTGCCTCTATTAGATTGTGTTATGGTTTTTCAGAGTTTACTTCTTGGTACCGTGTCATGAATCAATAAATACGAGATGTATTGGCCGTGTTCTTTTTTATAAGTGGCTGTAGCGTGTATATGTGATCTATGGTCGATCTTCCAACTGTGAAACCCGTTTGTTCTTCCCCAATTCTTCTTTCTATACTTTCCTCTATTTTATTCCTTATTACCCTTCTGTAGACTCTTTCCATATTACGCTTATTCCTCTGTAATTTTCGCATTTCCTTCTGTCCCCTTTTTTAAATATGGAAGTTAGATATGCGTGTTTCCATTTCTCGGGCATTTGTTCTCCATTTATAATTATTTTGAGCATGTTTCTGATCATTCGTATGAGTTTTTTGAATCCGTATTTTATTATTTCAGGGTCAATTCCTCCGGGTCCTGGTGATTTATTATTTTTGATTGTTCTTATTGCTTTGTGCATGTCTTCTTCTGTGATTTCTATTATTTTTTTTCATTTTTTCCTTTATGTCCTTCTCTTTGTTCTATAAGTTCTTCTCGTGTTTCCGTTAATTGGTTCTTATAGTAAAATTTCCGTTTACCTTCCTTGATGTACGGTATGAGTGTTTTATCCTTGTTTTATTATTTTCCAGGATTTGGAGCTTCTTGTCTCTCCAATATGTTAGTCGACGTTTTAGCAGGTTCTTTTTCATCCTTTATTCTTTTCTTTAACAACTAGCTTTTTTACTTCCCTATTTTTTTCTCTGCACTTTCTATAATCTTCGTTCTTTTATGTGCTTAGCTATTTTTGCATACTTTTTTTAAATGAATTGCTTCCGTGGCTGCTTCATTAAATTTCCATTTGAAATTCGTTTCTGCTTCATCTTTTTCTCCTAATGCTTCTAATGCCGCTTCTTTCATACTGTCCTTTATTTTTATATACGTATCCTTCACTGTATCAAATCTGAACTCTATTAGTTTTTGGTCCAGTCTTCTTTGGTATAGTTCTTTTGTTGTCTCGTTTTGCAGTTGGTACAGTTTGAGCTTTGGGTTTTTATCGATTTTTCCTGTTTTATTGTGCTATCTTTTTTCTTGTTTTTTCATTTGAATTCCATGTTTGCTATTAACAATCTGTGATCGCTGCCGCACTCGGTCCCTCTTTTCACTCACACGTCTTTAATTGTTATTGTACTGTTTTTCTTTACTATTATGTAATCTATAATTAGTTTTAAATTTTATGTTTCTTGCGTCCAAGTGTATTTATGTATGTTTTTGTGTTGGAAAAATCCGTTCGTTATTTTGAGATTTTGTAGTTCACACATTTCTGTTATGCCTTCCCCGTTATCATTCACGATCTCTTCTCTTAACTCCTACCGTTTCATCCTTCTTCCTAACTCCTGTTCTTCCATTCAAATCGTCGATTATAATAATTTCTTCTGTTGTTTTCACTTTCTCTATTTCTTCCGTTAGAGTGTGTATTATGTATGATCGTAATTTCTCTGCCATATATCTTTAATTTAACTTTTATTATTCTTTTATTTATTTGTTGTTATGATTTGACCCTATTCTAGTATTTGTTTTTTATGAGAACTCCTACTCCTGCTTTTGCTCGTTGTTTCTTATTTACTCCACTCCAACAGTGCAATATTTCTTCTAGGGTTTCTGTTCCATTTCCTTTTTTTTTGGTTTCATTGATTTTTAATATGTCTACGGTTGTTTTCTTTAGTTCTTGTATAACATATTGAAGTACTTGTGATAATTGATTTTAGACAGAGTGCGCACTCAACAAAAAGTGTGTAATTTATTAAATGCAATTCATTCTGATCGTGGTTTTGTGAGCAAATAATTGAGACTAATAATCAAAGCTTAGATTTTACCCAAATGATATTTTTTTCTAGTGAGGCTACTTTTGTTTTAAATGAAGACGTAAGCAGACAAAACCTCAGATACTGAGCAACTAAAAATGCTTGTTGAATACAGCATTGTTAAAAAATAAATGTTTGGAAGGTATTATCGAAAATCTAATTATTGGATCTTATTTTTTTAAAAAACTTTAAGAGAAATCGCTACTTTAACTTTCTTTAGTTCAAACTTATTCTTGCTTTAGTTGTTGTTTTCGCATCCACAAGATCTAGATATTCCCCATAATACTTTGGTTTTATCATGATAGGGCACCTCATTTTGCAATTGCAGTTCGACAATTTTTTAATTTAACTTTTGTTACTAAATAGATTGAACGCAGAAGTCCTGTTAAGTGATAACTAAAGTTATCGGATTTAACTCCATTAGATTTTTTCACATAACAAAGTACTTACTTTAGAAAAATCTTTAATAAAATTAATTAAAGACAAATTAAAACGCCTTTGTACTTTTTCTTACTTCTAATTTTTAAAAATATTTGCAGTAAAGGCGCTAAAATTTATTTACCAAAACATAAATGATAATTAGATGAACATAAAAACACTTGGAACATATTTAACATGGTTTCTTTATCCGTTTAATATTGTTAAAGTAAAATAACTAATTTAATTATACTAATGTATAAATGTACGTAATTTGAAATGTGATTAAACAGAATACCTCATATTCAAGTCTCAATTTAAAACTTCAAAGCAGAGTTGCACAATCGCGTGTCTTAGATAGCGTAATTACCTTTCCTTACATTTGATTTAAAATTTGTTTTTTTGTTTTAATCCTAATTAATAATAAGTTTCCTTTTAATTTAAACTTTAACGTACGTAGTATTTGTGTACAAAACACAGCGTAATTGTGTAAACAACCGTAACAAAATATTTTAAATTAAAAATTACTCTGATCAAAAAAATTACTTTTTAAAATAAACAATTTTTGATAAACCACATTTAAGCAAAATTATATTAATCGTTTTAGTTTCTAAAAATACTTGACTTACAATAAATTTTCAAGTTTTTAAAAACTTTGCGTAATAAATTTTAATATTTGATAATATTCAAAGTTAATACGTTTCGTTATTTTTTAAGAAAATGCAAAGTTGTTCTCAAGTTAGATTAACATAGTACTTGTGAAAACTCGGTTGCCATGCATTTTTAACAGCCCCTTCTGATGTCAAACTCCGCAAAGCTTTACTGCTATCGAGCTGGTCAAATTCTTCTTACCTTTTCTCGAAATCTGTTCGAGTATAAATTATTCTAGTTAACAACCCAATACCACCTTTAATTTTGATATAGTAGGCTTCGTTATCTTTATAAAAAAAACTTTAATAAACGCGAATACATTTACAATTTTGTTGTTAAAAAAAATTTTTGAACGTTTAGGTTTAGATAATATTTAATTTTTATGAAAATAATAACTTTTAAATTTAATCTGTCTACATGCTTATTTTCTAAAACTGTTTAATAAAACTTACAAAAACCAAAATTCTAAGTTTGAAATTACAAGCCTGTATACATTACATTATTATTTCATTGTATAACAATTGACATCAATTTTATATAGTTAAACAATAATGCTTAAAGCGATGGTTGTATTACACAATACAATTTGACCCTTTTAAAGCTTAATTACATTTTCATGCATACAAAGTTTAAATGGACGTTAAACTTAAACAGGAATAATTATTTTTTATTAATATTAGTGTTTGATAAATTTTTGTTTTAAAAAAATTTAATTTATCTTGTTTTAACACTTAATTTGTTAACATTGTATTTCAAGTTTTTTATATGGCAAATTTATGTTCCAACTGCTAAAACACAACGTGAACAATAAATTTATTAAAATTAAAAATTTCAATAAAAGTAAAAATTAGATAATATTCTGAAGAATTAAAAAAGACACTTAAACAAAATTAAATACAAAAAAACGTCCAATTAAGTAAAATTAAGGATTTTTTTACACAATAAAAAGGTTTCTTACGCTAGACGTACGGATGCTGTCAAAATTTGAATTTGCTTTTAATTTTTTTTCTATTAACAATTTAAAAAAAATTAGTTAGTTTTCCTAAAAGTAACTAATGATATAATTTCTTTAAAAAAATTATTTGCATTGTGCATGTAATTGTTTTTCTTTTAATTTGCATGGTTTGATTAATTTTTAAACATTTTAGTCCGGTCAAAATAGATATTTCAAATAACGAAAATTCCGACAGAGCTGAATATTGGTGGAGATTAAAAATAAAGTGTCAAAAGTTCTTATCGATACCATGTGTGTTAAGAAAGTTATGTGTAGTCAAAGTCAAAATTTGAGGTTTTTTTGGATTTTTTTCGAAAACGGTAAGTTTTATATAAAAAGTAGCCGAGACAAAAATTATAGATTATAACATTATCTACAAAAATGGTTTCTATACATTTTTTTCTAAGAATCACCATTCCTGAGATCGCGTTTTACATTATATGCACACATTTCCACACTACCTGTGAGGTAGTGTACTTTGGCGTTTTTTTAACGTGGTTTTCCCAGTAAGCTTACTCCACGAACTGTTATCGCGGAATTTTTAAGGGACAATACTCTTTTAACTGAATGATGATTATTGATATTGATATTAGTTATTGACTTTAACTATAGTTTGATTTTTTTTAGTAATTCAATCTGATGCATACTCTTCAAAGTCAACTTCAAAAGTCATGTCTATTTCTCCTTCTTCTTCTTCTTGGATGTTCATAAATAAAGATGAATCAGCTGTTTCTTTATCGAAATTACATAAATCTTCGTTTGTGGTATTCAATTGAACATTTGGGCAAGACTGGCTTTGGCAATTAGTACACCCTGGAGCACACAGTAACCCTACTCTTCTACGGGCACATTTAGCACTACAACCTTTTTTGCAATTGCAAAAATTAGTGTTTAGCAGTTTTTTCGCAGCAGTTGGGAGTACTGTTTGAATCGGTTCCAAAGTATTATCTGTTAATTTCCAACCCCAGTCTTCTGGGTTCAATTGATTGCCTAGCCATGTTTCAACTTGATAGTATACTGGATACAAGTGTTGATTAGAAATATCTTATAATGTCAATGTGTAACTTGATATATAAGCTAACACAGTCCCGCGCCGTACATAAGGGCAAAGTCGTGTAGTGCACGACGGCACCGAGGAGCCGAAGGCGTCGAACAGCCTCAAAACTCAAAAGTAAAAAAAGATAAAGCAACAAACAACATTATCAAAACAAAATTTATAATGTAGGAATTGCTAGTTTTTACATTGTTTTTTATTTGTTTATTTTTCTATTTTCTTTGAGACGAGGAAACCGAATAACTTCTGAAAAATAATATATTTTCCAAATGAGAGTGCGCAATAATAGCATTTATTTAATCGAATACGTAATACGTAACATGATAACATAAATTGTGTGAACAAAACAAATCTGATTTTATTCATGTTTGAGCTTGAAATTTGGCTTGCAACGAGCCAATCAGCGAACAAGCTTTTTTTTTCCTGTCTGAGCTTGCAATGTAGTAAACTTTATATATTTTTAAGCGCTGCATCGGTCGCGAATTCATTTGTTGCTTGATGCCCGATCGATAATTAACTTAGCAAAGTGAAAAGGTGCATGGGGTAAAAGATATCTGCTTTTGAAACTTTAGTTTTTTGTACTTTTACAGATTTTATAGACATGTGTTTTGTGTTCTGAATTAAGGTGAGTTCATCTAAAAGTTATTTTTTATTTTAGATTTATTAAAACATTAAAAGCCAAAAACTTGCATCTCAAAAATCCTTTTATATTTGATTATATAAACATCATTGTTAATTGAAGTAAATTTAAACAGAATAATTGATAAGCACTAATATTACTATTTACAAAAATTTATAAATGTTTAAATAACTTGAAATAAGTAATGTTGAGAAAATACTTTTGAGTTTGAGTCTGAGACGTCGAAACATTTCCATTTTTCATGAATAATTTGTCAATTTGTTTACTTACGTATTAATTGCTTTACAGTATACAAGATGGCAAAGAAAAGAAGAGCGTTTGAGTTTGCAATTGGCGAACATTGAGCCGCTTTATGATTTATTTTCTCAAGTGCAAGATGACATCGAGACTACGAACGATAACTTGGAAGTTGAATACGCCGAAACCTCCGCGTTTGAAGATAAATATTTCAAATTAATTTTTGTTGCTAAAGTTTATTTAGCTAATTATGATAGCACTGCTGTAAAATCGCGTTCTCCCAATGTATTAGGTATTCAATCAAATTTAAGATCAGTTACATTTACAGCTGAAAGTTCACGTGCCAACTCTCCTGATAGCGGTGTTAAAAAACAGCATATCAAGTTGCCTTCAATAGAATTACCGACGTTTAATGGAAATCCCGAAACATGGTTGCATTTTCACGACATGTTTACTAGTTTAATACATGAAAATAACGAACTTCCTGAAGTGCATAAATTACACTATTTGAGGGCATCCTTGACAGCTAAGGCTGCAGAATCATTGAAAAATATTCCTACAACTTTCTTAAATTAGAAAATCGTTTGGGACGGTTTAAACGATAGGCACAATAATTCGCGAGCATTGATTTACCATCATGTAAAATCACTATTTAATTTAGAAAAGATAACCGTAGAATCGTCGTCAAAGCTACGAAATTTAATAGACACATTCCAAAGAAATTTAAGATCCGTAGATTCATTAGTAAACCCCGGAAAACAAAGAAACACATTCTTAGTTCATTTATTGTATTCTAAGTTAGATCCTTATACTACGAAGGAGTTCGAAAATTCTAGAATTGACGACAATATTGTTTATTTCAATGATCTCATAAAGTTTTTGGAGAAAAAAGCCTCGCTTTTGACCACTCTTGATCAAAATAAAAGACCTATTCATTCGCCAGACACGCGTGAAAGTCGCTCTAAATCATTAATTGGGACTGAGCCTATTTGTCATTTTTGCTAATCTTCTCATCTGATTTATAATTGTGATAAGTTCAAAGAGATCGATACATTGGAGCGTCTCAACAAAGTTCGTGGTCTAGGTATGTGCATAAACTGCTTAAGCAAGAGTCACACCTTAAAATATTGCAAATCTATTTACCGTTGCCGCATTTGTAAGGCAAAGCATAACACACTTCTGCACTTGCATAAGGAATCTTCAGATCAGGAGAAACCAATTTCAACTATCTCATCTCCAAGTACTGACGCTACTATTTCTTCTTTTGTGTCGAGTAGCTCAAGAGTTCTTTTATCCACCGCAATGGTGAACGTCTCCGATTCGAATGGAAAATACTATCCTGCCAGAGTACTTTTAGATTCTGGAAGTCAGAGAAACTTCATAACTGAGGGATTGTTTAAAAAATTGGGATTGAATAAAAATATTGTAAACATGCAGGTGACAGGCATAGCTAATACCTTTTCTCACCTTGATGGGCAATGCAACATTCATATGATGGCAATGCACACCGCCTTCACGCTCAGCGTGTCCTGTTTGATCATACCGCGCATAACTGGTATTGTTCCTAGTTCTTCGATAGATGTTTCTTATCTAATTATTCCAAACAAGGTTCGACTAGCAGATCCTGATTTTAATATTGCAAGAGAAGTTGACATTCTTTTAGGCGTTACCTGTTTCAACAAACTATTGTCTACAGGCCAAATTTCTCTTGTTGCAAATCAACTCAGATTACAGAATACTCTTTTAGGCTGGGTTGTTGGCGGATCTTTGAATAGTAAAGCGCGGCCAAATAACGTTATTTTTCTAATGATTGCAATGTTCAGGATCAGCTTTCTCGATTTTGGGAACTTGAAGAAGTGCCTACTTCTCCATCTATGTCACGAGAAGAGGTCGAATGTGAAACTCATTTTGCTGCTAATACTACCTAAGATCAGGACGGTCGATTTATTGTCAAAATTCCTTTCAAGAAGAATGAAGAAATGTCAGGAAATTCTTATTTTAAAGCTGAAAGGTCGTTGCGCTCGCTTGAGAAAAGATTTCAGTGCAATGAATCTCTTTGTGTTAGATACGCGAAATTTATGCGTGAGTATGTTCACCTAGGTCACATGAGTCCTTCTCAGTGTCCTATTGATAAATGCTTCTTTTTGCCTCACCACAAAGTACTCAAAAAGGAAAGCGTTAGTACAAAACTGCGCGTAGTGTTCAACGGTTCTTCTCCGTCCGCCTCGGGATACTCCATTAATAATTTGCAGATGATTGGACCTGTTATTCAAAGGGACCTTTTCTCTATATTGCTTAGCTTCCGGTCATATCTATATGTGTTTTCTGCTGACATACAATAAATGTATAGGCAAGTGCTTGTTTGTCCGTCGCAGCGGCATTTGCAATGTATTTTGTGGAGAGAAGACTCTTCTATACCAGCTCAAGCGTTTAAACTTAATACGGTAACTTATGGCACGTCTTCAGTCTTGTTTCTTGCTAATCGTAATTTACAACTCGCCAGTGATTGAAAGCATACCTCTCCAAAAGTTTCGAAAATCATACGTGAAAACTTCTACGTTGACAATTTATTAGCCGGTGTTAATTCCTTTGAAGACGCTCAAGAATTATGCGTAGGATTGCTAAATGTTTTAGACTCTGAATGTTTTCCTTTAAGGAAGTGGATGGCAAATGATGCTCGCGTTCTTGAACATATAAATCCTGATTACATTCATCCGCATTCTTTGGATTTTGGCTACAATGCATGCACAAAAACGCTTGGGTTGTCATGGAATTTTAAGAATTATAATGTAGTGTATTCTATTTTACAATCTAATCAACCGAAAATCACGAAACAATTATTCTTTCTGAGGTTTCGTAAATATTTGACCCGCTTGGCCTACTCAGTCCTTGCACGGTGGTCACCAAACTTATTTTGCAGCAACTTTGGTTGCATAAATTAGAGTGGGACGAAAGCATTCCTGATGATATCCGCATAAAATGGATCAATTTTCGTTTAGAATTGGTGACTCTCAACCAGTTAAAAATCCCTAGGCACGCAGTTTGCGCAAATCCTTTATCTATTGAAGTACATAGCTTCTCAGACGCTAGTACTATGGCCTACTGTTCGTGCATTTATATTCGCTCTATGTCAAATGAAGGCAAGGTTTATTGTAAACTTCTATGTTCAAAGAGCAAGGTAGCCCCATTGAAAACAATAACTGTTCCAAGACTTCAGCTTTGTGGTGCGCTGGTGCTGAGCCGTTTAGTAAATCATGTCTATAGATTTTCTGATTGTCAGGTAGCCAATTGCTACCTATTGACTGATTCAATTATTGTTTTGGGATGGATTAAAACTCTACCAAACCAGTTAAAAACTTTTGTTTCTCACCGCGTTGCTGAAATCCAGACTCTTACAAATAATTACGTTTGGAGACACGTTCCAACTGTACACAACCCAGCTGACTTACTATCTAGAAGAGTCATCTACGAAATAGTAATTTGTGGTGGAGAGGGTCGGAATTTCTAAACGATTCTGAGTCTTCTTGGCCTGTTCCTAAAGAAACTACTTCCAAACTTCCCGAAAACAAGATGGTTGTTAGTCTGAGTACCTTACAAGTCGAAAATTTCCCATTCGATAGATATTCCAATTTGAGTAAATTGGAAAGAATAATCGCGCGTTGTTTGAGATTTAAGCACAACTGTTTAAATTTGCAGTCTAAAGTAATTGGTGCTTTAACTCGCAGTAAAATTAGAAATTCTCTTGTTTGTTTGACTAGAGTAGCACAGTCGCATTCCTTTGTATTTGAATTAAAAATGCTTAGTCAAGGAAAACCTTTACCCAAGAACAATAAGGTTGCAAGTCTCTCGCCTTTTTTGGATTGCAATGGCTTAATACGTGTAGAGGGTCGATTATTTAATTCTAACTTTAACTTTAATAAGAAGCATCCGCTCCTAATTACAAGCAGTCATTTATTATTGCTGGAGCGCGAACACAAAAGATTGTTGCATGCCGGCCCGCAGCTTCTGCTTGCTAGTATACGTGAACATTTTTGGCATACTTTGGAAAGAGATTTATGCAGAAAAGTAGTGCATTCGTGTCTGCAGTGTTTTAGAGCTGCTTCTAAACAAATAAGTCCTATAATGGGTAACTTGCCAAAAGATAGATTAAAGCCTAACTTTCCTTTTGCAACTGTAGGCACTGATTATGTAGGCCCTTTAATGCTTAAGGATCGAAAAGGCCGAGAAAGCAAAGTTTCAAAATGTTATATTTGCCTGTTTGTTTGTCTAGTAACTAAGGCCATGCATTTGGAACTGGTAACCGATTTAACCAGTGATGCTTTCATTCTTGCTTTAAAAGGATTTAGTGCGCGCCGGGGCATGCCCTCGAAAGATTATTCTGATAACGACACAACCTTCGTGAGTGCCAATTCTAAAATGGCCGAACTTTATGAATTTTTAAAACATAACCATAAACACATAACACTTGCTTTAAATAAATACGGAATAGATTGGCATTTTATACCACCCCATTCACCCCACTTTGAGGGACTGTGGGAAGCAGGGATTAAAAGCGTTAAGTGTCATCTAAGAAGGGTGTTAGGTAATGCTTTGTGGACTTTTAAAGAATTGTATACTTGCGCCGTTTGGCACCCTTATCCTCTGATCCGCACGATTTTCAACCCTTAACCCCTTCGCACTTTTTGATCGGAAAAATATCGACCGCTATCCCAGATCTAGATGTGTCGGAGCAGCCTATAAATCGTTTGTCTTCATACCATTGTCTTCAGCAATTGTTACAACATATTTGGAAGCGGTGGAGCAAGGAGTTCGTGTCCGAATTACAACAAAAAACGAAGTGGAAACTTAACCTTGGAGAATTAAAACCGGACATGCTCGTGGTAATAAAAGAAGACAGTGTGCCCCTCTTTAAATGGAAACTCGGACGGGTTAGTGAAGTGCATCCCGGTAAAGATGGGATTGTGCGAGTTGCTAAGATCAAGACCGCGAACGGTGTAGTGTTAAGATCGTTTGCTAAAATTTGTCCTTTGCCTATTGACTAATTGTTCAAACTTGATATTTTTAAATTTTTGAGTCGACTTTGTGTTTGATTTTTTTTATATAATATTACCTATGTTACTTATTTAGTATTAGAGATTTTTAAAACAGTGTTTTAAGGTGGTCGCCATGTTTAGGCCGCTTACTTATATTTTTTGAGTTAAAACTGTAAGCCACTGCGTGGTAATGCGCGCATACTAACTCGCGCAGAACAGAATTGTAAGAAGGTATGTTACCCTTATTTTATATTGCATTATTAAAAAGTTATCGCTGTAACTAAGATGTTCGGTGTTTTTTCTAATTAAAAAAGGCTAATTATTTACGTTCAAACAGCTTCTGCTGCAAAATTTTTAATGACAGTGATTTCAAAGCTGTTCGCCTTAGTTCTCAATCTGGTTACAATAACTGGCAGCATTTAAGTGAACATTTAAACTTTTATGAAAAAGCAAGTTACATATCGAAAATGTTCTAAAATTGTTAGATTTTTCTAACCGTTTGAATAAAAATGAAATAATTGATTCTAAAATTCATAGTGTAATAAACAGAAAAACTAAATACTGGCAAGCTGTCATAAAAAAAAAATTTCTACGTGATTCAGTTTTTAGGTCAGCAAAATTTAGCTTTTCGTGGAAGTAGTAATAAGTTGTTTGAGAATAACAATGGTAACTTTTTAAAATTCATAGAAATTATTTCCAAATTCGACCCAATTATGTCAGAACATACAAAACGCTCTCAAATAAAAGATCACAAAAACTATCTAGGGAATAAAATACAAAATGAAGTAATCAACTTGTGATCGGTGAAAATATTAAATTCAAAATTTTAGAACTAATTAAAACGGCAAAATATTATTCAATATTATTAGACTGCTCCAATGTGCGAATAAATCAAAATACAATTGCAAAATTTGTAAACAAGTATTTAATTACGTATGCCTTAGTATATTCAAAATTTAAAAAAATGTTTGAGTTTATTATTTTACTATTACAATGTAATTCTCAACTCCGTTCAATTTGACCGGTATCGTATTTATAGTACATAAATTAAAATTTGTCATTAAAATACACTAACTTTTCGTAATTAACTAACTAACATGTTGATTATTATTTTGTATTATAGAGCTTTAGTATTTAACAACAGCAATAAAGTGAATAACCGAATGTACGTGCAATTATATAACTAACTAGCAAAAACTGTTTAATTTACTAATTATTATTTAATTTGCGGTAAAATAAAAACCGGTATAGATTATTTTATAGTATCTTTATTCCAACCTACAAACCATTTTATTATAAGCTCTCTCTCTACATATGAAAAAACATCACTTGCAGTAAACCTTTACTCATACACCGCTGTCTACGTTCTAGCTCGTATAAACTTCTTTATTGTTTATAAGATTTTTCTGAAAGATGAATAGATATAAAATGTAAGTTGCTGAGATAAATTGAAAACATAAAAATGTATAAATCGACAGTAGTATAGTGAGGCCGGTTCTGGCTCACTCGGGTAAGATCGGTAAGAGATCGTGGAGTTTCGTTGCTATCGTTTCGTTTCGGGTATGCTCGAGTTGCATTCGTATTTGGTAAGTCGGGATACATCGTATTGTGGTGGGGGAATCGTAAAATATCGTAAAAATCATTTCGTTTCGGGTATGCTCGGATGTAGGTCAGTCGATAATAAAAATGAAAATAAAATATATTTTGGTATGGATACTATTATGTGTATATAAGGATGTTTTTAATGCTTCAATATTAGTTTGTTAATAACTCTCTTATCACTTATGTGCAGTACAAATTATCTAAATAAGTTAATATAAATAATTTTAATTTCCATTGATATTTTTTTATCTATTTATATGTATCTAAATAATATTAATTAATTAATATTAATGAATATATAAAATTTCGGTTTTGCAAATTACTATAATTATGTATTTATGTAAAGAAAAAATTTTCTGTTTTTTTTTAAGATTAATTATAGGTATTTGTATACAAAAAAAGGTTACTTACATTTTTTCAATGTTACGGTGTAGACATTACAAAGAATGTGCTTATTTGACAATTTCTTCACCTACTTTTATGTTGCAATACGGTAAAATTTCGGTTTTGCAAATTACTATAAATATTATTAAATATATAAGTAATATGTATCATAATATATATAAAAATAATAATCCAGTGTCCCGTAATATTTCGGTTTTGCAAATTACTATAATTATGTAATTTTTGTAAAGAAAAAAAAATTACTGCTTTATTTCTAAGAATAATTATAAGTATTTGTATACGAAAAGTGCGTACTATTACATTTAAATATTGTGTTTTCACTAACATTTTTTTCAATGTTATAGTTGTAGACATTACAAAGAATGTGCTTATTTAACAATTTTTATTCACCTACATTTATGCTGCAATTATAGACATTCCAATGAAATTATTAATTTTGCAATTCTGTGCTTTTGATTACAATATTTATGTTTGTATTATAATGTGTTAAAGATATAAAATTATACTAAATCATTCTTAAATAATAACTCTCATCCCTTACGTGCAGTACAAATTATCTATATAGGTTAATATAAATAAATGCATTTCCATTGATATTTTTTATCTATTTGTATGTATCTAAATAATATTAATAAATATATATATGTAATATGTATCTGAATATATACAATATTATATATATAAATCCAGTGTCCAGTAAAATTTCGGTTTTGCAAATTACTATAATTATGTAATTTATGTAAAGAAAAAATTTACTGCTTTATTTTAACATTAATTATAAATATTTGTATACAAAAAATGCTTACTATTACATTGAAATACTGTGTCTTCACTTACATTTTTTTCAATGTTATAATTGTAGACATTACAAAGAATGTGCTTATTTGACAATTTATTCACCTACTTTTATGTTGCAGTTGTATACATTCCAATGACATTATTAATTTTGCAATTATGTGCTTTTGATTACATTATTTATGTTTGTATTATAATGTGTTTCAGATATAAAATTATACTAATCATTCTTAAATATCCATGAAATGATTTATTACGCTTGAAAATATTTGTCATCTCTAATAAAAATAACTTTTGTTTGTTCATTATTGAACAATTTCTAAATAATTTAAAAATAATCCATTTACAGCATTACTTATGTGAGTGCAAGAAGTCTATTAATAGACTATTAGTATTAAATTAAGCGTTTTAATAAAATTTACCATTTCGGGAGCAAGTGATTGTGAACTATCATGATTTTAAAGTCTGTCTTTATCAACAAGTTTACGATTGAAGATATAAACAAAATTAATATCGTGATTAGTTCAGGGAAAAGACATCTATCTTGTTAGTCCAAAAGTTTTTAGTAAAACAACAAATATTGAATTTATTCAATAATGAAACAACAATGAGTGCGACTAAGAAAAATATTCAACTAGAGTTAAAAATCTATGAGTTGTGTAGCGATTTAAAAATATCAAGCTGAAATCAGCAATAAATGTTGGAAATAATGATACATTTTTTATTTTACTATTATAGGTTTTATCATACATTAGTAAACATATTAGGAAGTCGGTGATAGTAAGGAGGGAGGAAAAGATTATAAAATTTCGATTTGAATTGAATTTTATATTATTTTCGTGTATTTTTTTGTATTTTGGTTTGATTTATTGTTATTTATGCAATACTGTTTTTATTTATCCAGCTGTTGTGAGTTTCATCAAAGCCTAACTACTTTACATACATTTTAATACCGTTCTTTCCTAAAATATTTTTTTTTAAATTTGAATTTCCGGTGCGTTTGTGGAAGCTCGGGTACGCCCGCAATTTTTCTAATTTGAATTTCGTCTAAGTTCATATTCGGTCGTAAGATCGAGTTAGTTCAAGGTTTCGGGAGGAGGTAAAGGTGGCAACGTCTATTTTTTCTTTCGATGTTAAATTACATATTAACGTACGGGTTATTGGCACGGTTATAAAGTATTTATTCATTTCTTTAATAAAAATCATGCATTTAAAATTACTAGATGATTAGATTAAAGTAACTTGAATAGATAGAATAAAACTACAGTTAACAATAAAGTAGTTTGGCTAACCCGTTCTTTCTAAAATATCTTGGGTGGTTTCTATCAAAATTTTTAAGACCTCTTAAAATCACACTTCAGATTATAAAGGATTATAGGACGGAAACTCTTAATGATTACATTTATTTGCAGTTAAATACACTGCCACCGAATTAAAATAACAAAGTTTAAGGGGGTAATACCTAGTCTGGAATCAAAAATGAGATTTTTTGATCTTTTTGTGATGTTATTAATGATTAGATGAATTTGTAATTTCGGGTTCATTACACTTAACTTGATGTCCAAGAAAATTTTTTTAGTTTTATGACAAAATGGCGATGCAATGCATAAAAAGGTTGATTTTTAGGCGTCCGCAGCTAGAAATCACAAGTCTCAAACTAACGTATTTAAAACAATAGACATTTTTTCTGATATACTCGGGTATAACTACAGAAGTACATGTGGATATACAAAAATAATGATTTTGGAAACTCGGGGCAGTTTGAAAAGAAAAGTCCATTTTCGACTAACAAATCGGGTCTTCATTTGTCTATCAAAATCGTAATTCTTTATAAAACTTAAAAATCATGTATACTTCTGTAGATAATCTATCTAGTTAGCTACAACCAAAATTTCAAGTCAATTGGATAAAAATTACTCGAATTCTACTGCTTGCCGTTTTTTAAAAATATGGTTTCAGGAAAAACGCATTTACAATGTATTTACTACACAGGCAATATTATATTCAATATTTGCTTCAAAGCACAGTAATTCTTTATGCATCTTATTTAGAAAAAATTATGCAGTGTAAATTCGTAACGTCGGTGATGAATAAAATAGGAGCAAACTCGCCCTCAAATTTAATTTGTCGTTTAGAAAAGCTTCGGATTTGCTTCAAAAATTCACGTTTTACGTGCATTAAAAATTTTTTCAACAATATTCTTAACATGTTTTTGCTTCATTTAAACCAATTAAAAAAATTCAAAAATAAAAAAATTTATACTAGAGATTGCAGACTTAATAAGTTTTTTCTAATGAGAAAAGTAACTTAACTTCAATCATTTGGCTCACCCTGTAAATTTATATAATAACGATTAAAATAATAACTAAAATCAATAAAAAACGATGTAAATTAAAATAAATAAGTAATACATTTAAAAAATTTAATTAAAAGTTTAAAGAACTTAAATTAAAAAAAATCAACTTGTAAGCATTCTTTTTCGAGTGCAAATTGATTATTATAAGTACAGATCCCAAGAAAACTACAAACTTGATGTTTGTAGTTTTGTTTTGACCATGCTTGCCCTTCTCGACCTTTGCTGGATCAGCCTTTACTTCATTCCAAGATACACCGTGGCCAAGGTATTGCATTTTTTCTCAAATACGTGGCCTTTCGTTGAGTTTAGTTTTAGTTTTTTCTCAAGTAGTCGTTGCAACACTCCTTTAGGTTGTTCAAATGTTTTCAAACGACCTACACCGCAGTGACGTCTTCTAGATAAAGCCAGTACGTCTTCTAAGACAGTCTTTGCAAAGATGGTCTCTATCAAACATTCTGAATGTTCCTAGACCGTTACACAAACCAGAAGGACATCACAGTGGACTGACATAATCCAGTTTCAATCGTAAAAAGATGTCTTTTCATGATCTTGTGGCCCTAATTCTACCTGCCAGTAACCACTCTTCAAATCCAACATGGAAAACCAATGGGATCCTGAAAAAATGTCTAGAGTATCATCAATTCTTAGTAAAGATAACTGTCTCTTTTATTCACTTCGTTAAGCTGTCTGTAGTCACGTAAAACCTCGTTAATCCATCATCTTCTTCTTTACTAATACCACTAAAGGGACCTTCATGAACAATTATTTTAAGGTTTAATCACACCTTCTATTTCCATATGCATAATTATTTGTTTGGCTTTTCTAATTCGGCGAAGGAAGCCGCCGTAGATGTTGTCGTATGAGGTCTCTGGTGTTACTGCGTCAGTTCTTGTTTGAAACCACTTTCCAACGCAAACACATTTTGATACTGCTCGATCAACGCTTAACTTTAATCAGCTAGTCTTGGCTGAGGTTTCGGCACTTCAGTGGAGGTAAAGAATCTTTGTGTATGATAGGTTCTCTGTTTGAGTTTGATTTGTTGTTGTTTATGCAATACTGTTTCCATTTATCTGGCTGTAAAATTCATCAATGCATATCCCGTTTACATACAGCATTCTTACACTGAATCACTTCTTAATTTGATAGGACATTTTTAACTATTATTTTTACATATCACGTTTTGAAATATTTTGTTGCAGTTTCGTGACCGCGTACTTCAAACGATATCTTGTCTCTAACCAAGTCGACAATCAGTAACTGTAATGTATGAACAATCATATGACGCGCGCCTAACAAAGAAAATGCAAGAAGGAGATGTTAGCGCACGATCGAAGGAAATGCAAGACATAAGACGCATAACGTAATGTAGTGTAATTAGCATAAATCAAGAATGTGGTCTTAATAAAGATATGTTGTTGTTGTTTTTAACCAACATTTTTAATATACAACCATGCATAGATAGCAATAACCTGCTTGCTTGTATAAGATTTTCCATTTATCTTTAGTACAACTTATTATTCAAGATTTATAGATAATATATCAATTAAAGCTTTTTCCTATGGGAATGAATATGAACTTTTGCCTGACCATATCAGATATTTATTATCATCCAGAAGTCTGTTTGTGTGAAATAACAAAATATGGTTGCAGAACATATATAT
Source organism: Aquatica leii (assembly GCA_035610365.1). Taxonomy (NCBI): domain Eukaryota; kingdom Metazoa; phylum Arthropoda; class Insecta; order Coleoptera; family Lampyridae; genus Aquatica; species Aquatica leii. The sequence goes on from CM069436.1 coordinate 109,866,835, forward strand.
TAGCTATTGTTTTATGTGTATCGTCCTGTACTTTTCCACAGTTATTGAATATGTTTAATTATGGCGACCAAATTTGTCTAAAGTCATTTGTCATATTTAATTATTGGGCGCTTTCTGTAGTTTTCTATAATAGAGACAATTTCGTTTGTGTGACCTGTATGGCCTGCTATTTTAGATGCTACTAACAACCTCAACCTGTCAAATAATTCGTTCTGCATTATCTTAATAAACATATTCGGTATGATGGTTGTTGACTTCTTTAAACATTACATTAAACAATACCCAGGCTATAACAAAATATATGAGAGCAATAATAGATTTATATATGTCAGATCGCGTTTTTTGTAACTATTAGGATCAAAGTTACTTCTACGCAAACATTACCGATATCTAAAATTTCTTTATATATGCGCAAAATATCTTTAATTATACGTTTTGATGTTTTAAATATTACGGAAGTTCCTTTGCATACCTCCTATATACTTTTATATCTACACCAAAAATTCTACTGCTGACGTTCTATAAAGAACTTTTCTTAAAAACTATCATGATTTATTTCAGTTCTGTGATTTAACATGAATCATAGCATCTATATATCTTCAAGGGCAAATTCATCAAATTCTGCTAAGTATTCTTCATAAATATTACTATCAAGTATTCTTCATATTTTGTTTACTTTCTTCAACCAACTGTTGCATTAGATCGTATAATTCATAATCATCTACCTAAAGCTAAACGTTCTGAAATTATAACGTCTTCTTTTAAATTTGAATTAATGTAGCATTATCGTCAAAAAATCTTTTGATCTTCTGTTTTTATTTACTTTATCATCTTTTAAGGATTGAATTTTTTTTTGAAGATTCAAAAGTTTTCAACTGCATGTATTTGCATTTTTTTAAAAGTCTGAAGCGGAGCAGATTCAACAATATTTTCATGTTTTGGTTTTAGATTTTGTTCATATTTATTCTTAATAGAAGAGAACTTAGTATTTTTAACCTCTCATTGATCTGATATAGTTGCCAAACGTTAATTATAGGAAAAAATGTTTTTTCCTTTATAATTTCACCTTATTTTAGTAATTCAAATTTGCGTTTTAATTCTTCTCTTTTTTCTATTAACTTTTTGCTTAATTCTTTTTCATTTAATAAATTATGATATGAATGGATTGTGGTTAAACCTCAACGTAGTTTTGTTTTTTCTAATATTAATTGAATATACTTCTACACTTCTTTATTAATCGTTCGCAACGATTAGACAATTAAACAGCCTGCAAACAGAGCAGAATGCTATGCAACGGTAAACTATATAGTTTGTTCAACAGTATTATTTGTACACAAACCATTGATAAATTAAACAGTTATCTTATTGAGTACGCAAATTATCTATAAATGAGGAAGTGATTTGTTGTTAATCTATATAGATGGCTTATACAGTATTAAATCTTTAATGTGAGATGGGTTGAATAAAAGAATCAAACCCTTTTCTGTATCCACCCGAATTAATATCTCTTTTCTTATCGATTACTAATAAACCATAATTGCTTTTTCAACAGATTGAACACATCTTAAATTAGTCAAATGATAAATCCGCACTCATACATATTATCCTCATAAATATAATGTAGATATAATGCATCTTGTTTGAACACTATTATAAAGTTAGCATTATCGCCAATTAATTGTTTTGGAATGCGGCTATGGATTTGACATAAGTAAAAACAATCTAGTGACTAAAACATTATCTCATTAAATTTTGTTTATCACCCGCCACATTATCAAAAATAATGAAGGAATTTGATTTTGCTTCAGACGGGGGAGATATGTTACTTTCTTTAATTACTAAAAGAAAATGAGATTTAGAGTAAAAATAAACGTTTTGAAACGCAAATCATTGATACGTTCAATTAAGCTAACTATTATATTGGTTTTTTCACAATTTGATGGTTCATTAATAAACAACGACCACGATGATGATAATAACTTTCAGGTCTCTATAGGTTTCAAAATTTCTTATATTATTATTTGTGACTGTTAGTAAAGTGGCTTGTTGTAGTATTTGCCTTTTGATAGTAGAGTGCAATGTGTCTATCACACATATGAATATAACAAAATTCTAATTCCAGCGAGAGTTAGTGTGTATCCGATGGCAAACATGTTTCTAAATTACTAAAGAAAAACAGTTTATACCCTTTATAGCTGTTAACAAATTCCTCTAAATATTGGTAATGTGCATGAAAAAAAAGATTTAAAGCTGTTTTAGACCAATCAGAATTGATCACGCTCAGTAGCGCCACCTTAAAAATCTAAGATCTCTAAAGGTCTCTAATCAAATCAATTACCTTTCACGTTTATAAAAATGTTTGCTTAATAAAAAAAATTTAAACTGATCAACGACTTTAGTTAAACAAGTAAAATTGTTCTTAGTCCTTATGACGATAAACGCATTCTCAGTTTTGATAGTACTGAAACAGGACCGTGGGTTTATCTATATCAATCGTTTTGATGGGATTAAAACATCGGTTTGTTAAGACAGTTAAAAATTAATTTCTCAATATAGATTATTGACAAATCACCGCATGGTCTATAGATAATTAGCTTGCAAGCAGCTTCGCAAATAATGTGGTTTGTTTGCTAACAGCTTTACAAACAGAGTGGTTTGTTTGCAAACTGCTTTACAAATAGTGTGGTTTGTTTACAAACAGCTTTACAAACAGAGTGGTTTGCTTGCAAACAACTTTACAAACCGTGTGATTTGCTTGCAAACCACTGAACAGTTTGCAAGCTAACCACATTCAAAGTAGGCAGTTTGTAAAGCGCTTATTTCATATATCGTTGGTACACAAACAGTTAATCGGTTTGTTGAGACGACTTTCACCACTTGTTTTAGACTAACTACAATTGGCCACGCCCATTAACATCACCTCTAACAACTCTCATCTACCAATTTGATTGGCCAAAAATCACATCAGTTTGTTACATTGGTATAAAAATCGGTTTGTTGAAGCGTCTTAAAAATCGGTTGCTATTTTTTTTCATTACTAAAAATCGGGTTCCTCAAACGGATTCAAAACTAATTTATTAAACTTGACAATAATAAATGAAAAAAAATAGCAACCGATTTTTAAGACGCTTCAACAAACCGATTTTTATACCAATGTAACAAACTGATGTGATTTTTGGCCAATCAAATTGGTAGATGAGAGTTGTTAGAGGTGATGTTAATGGGCGTGGCCAATTGTAGTTAGTCTAAAACAAGTGGTGAAAGTCGTCTCAACAAACCGATTAACTGTTTGTGTACCAACGATATATGAAATAAGCGCTTTACAAACTGCCTACTTTGAATGTGGTTAGCTTGCAAACTGTTCAGTGGTTTGCAAGCAAATCACATTTGTTTGTAAAGTTGTTTGCAAGCAAACCACTCTGTTTGTAAAGCTGTTTGTAAACAAACCACACTATTTGTAAAGCAGTTTGCAAACAAACCACTCTGTTTGTAAAGCTGTTAGCAAACAAACCACATTATTTGCGAAGCTGCTTGCAAGCTAATTATCTATAGACCATGCGGTGATTTGTCAATAATCTATATTGAGAAATTAATTTTTAACTGTCTTAACAAACCGATGTTTTAATCCCATCAAAACGATTGATATAGATAAACCCACGGTCCTGTTTCAGTACTATCAAAACTGAGAATGCGTTTATCGTCATAAGGACTAAGAACAATTTTACTTTGTTTAACTAAAGTCGTTGATCAGTTTAAATTTTTTTTTATTAAGCAAACATTTTTTATAAACGTGAAAGGTAATTGATTTGATTAGAGACCTTTTAGAGATCTTAGATTTTTTTAAGGTGGCGCTACTGAGCGTGATCAATTCTGATTGGTCTAAAACAGCTTTAAATCTTTTTTTCATGCACATTACCAATATTTAGAGAATTTGTTAACAGCTATAAAGGGTATAAACCGTTTTTCTTTTAGTAATTTAGAAACATGTTTGCCATCGGATACACACTAACTCACTAAATTAGAATTTTGTTATATTCATATGTGTGATAGACACATTGCACTCTACTATCAAAAGGCAAATACTACAACAACCACTTTTACTAACAGTCACAAATAATAATATAAGAAATTTTGAAACCTATAGGAGACCTGGAAAGTTATTATCATCATTAATTCGTTGTCTTATTAATGAACCATCAAATTGTGAAACCAAATATAATAGTTAGCTTAATTGAACGTATCAATGATTTGCGTTTCAAAACGTTTATTTTTACTCTAAATCTCATTTTCTTTTAGTAATTAAAGAAAGTAACATATCTCCCCGTCTGAAGCAAAAATCAAATTCCTTCATTATTTTTGATAATGTGGCGGGTGATAAACAAAATTTAATGAGATAATGTTTTAGTCACTAGATTGTTTTTACTATGTCAAATCCATAGCCGCATTCCAAAACAATTAATTGGCGATAATGCTAACTTTATAATAGTGTTCAAACAAGATGCATTATATCTACATTATATTTATGAGGATAATATGTATGAGTGCGGATTTATCATTTTGACTAATTTAAGATGTGTTCAATCTGTTGAAAAAGCAATTATGGTTTATTAGTAATCGATAAGAAAAGAGATATTAATTCGGTGGATACAGAAAGGGTTTGATTCTTTATTCAGCCATCTCACATTAAAGATTTAATACTGTATAAGCTATCTATATAGATTAACGGCAAATCACTTCCTCATTTATAGATAATTTGCGTACTCAATAAGATAACTGTTTAATTTATCAATGGTTTGTGTACAAATAATACTGTTGAACAAACTATAGTTTACCGTTGCATAGCATTCTGCTCTGTTTGCAGGCTGTTTAATTGTCTAATCGTTTGAACGATTAATAAAGAAGTGTAGAAGTATATTCAATTAATATTAGAAAAACAAAACTACGTTGAGGTTTAACCACAATCCATTCATATCATAATTTATTAAATGAAGAATTACAAAAAGTTAATAGAAAAAAAGAGAAGAATTAAAACGCAAATTTGAATTACTAAAATAAGGTGAAATTATAAAGGAAAACATTTTTCCTATAATTAACGTTTGGCAACTATATCAGATCAATGAGAGGTTAAAAATACTAAGTTCTCTTCTATTAAGAATAAATATGAACAAAATCTAAAACCAAACCATGAAAATATAGTTGAATCTGCTCCAGACTTTTAAAAAAATGCAAATACATGCAGTTGAAAACTTTTGAATCTTCAAAAAAAAATTCAATCCTTAAAAGATGATAAAGTAAATAAAACAGAAGATCAAAAGATTTTTGACGATAATGCTACACAATTTCAAATTTAAAAGAAGACGTTATAATTTCAGAACGTTTAGCTTAGGTAGATGATTATGAATTATACGATCTAATGCAACAGTTGGTTGAAGAAAGTAAACAAAATATAGAAGAAATACTTGATAGTAATATTTATGAAGAATACTTAGCAGAATTTGATGAATTGCCTCCTTGAAGATATATAGATGCTATGATTCATGTTAAATCACAGAACTGAAATAAATCATGATAGTTTTTAAGAAAAGTTCTTTATAGGAACGTCAGCAGTAGAATTTTTTGGTGTAGATATAAAAGTATATAGGAAATTATACAAAGGAACTCCCATTAATATTTAAAAACACTCCTAAAACGTATAATTAAAGATATTTGCATATATATAAAGAAATTTTAGATATCAGTAATGTTTGCAGAAGTAACTTTGATCCTAATAGTTACAAAAAACGCGATCTGACATATATAAATCTATTATTGCTCTCATATATTTTGTTATAGCCTGGGTATTGTTTAATGTAATGTTTAAAGAAGTCAACAACCATCATACCGAATATGTTTATTAAGATAATGCAAACGAATTATTTGACAGGTTGAGGTTGTTAGTAGCATCTAAAATAGCAGGCCATACAGGTCACACAAACGAAATTGTCTCTATTATAGAAAAACTACAGAAAGCGCCAATAATTAAATATGACAATGACTTTAGACAAATTTGGTCGCCACATAATTAAACATATTCAAATAACTGTGGAAAAAGTACAGGACGATACACATAAAACAATAGCTAATATATATGTTCTACAACCATATTTTGTTATTTCACACAAACAGACTTCTAGATAATAAATATCTGATATGGTCAGGCAAAAGTTCATATTCATTCCCATAGGAAAAAGCTTTAATTGATATATTATCTATAAATCTTGAATAATAAGTTGTACTAAAGATAAATGGAAAATCTTATACAAGCAAGCAGGTTATTGCTATCTATGCATGGTTGTATATTAAAAATGTTGGTTAAAAACAACAACAACATATCTTTATTAAGACCACATTCTTGATTTATGCTAATTACACTACATTACGTTATGCGTCTTATGTCTTGCATTTCCTTCGATCGTGCGCTAACATCTCCTTCTTGCATTTTCTTTGTTAGGCGCGCGTCATATGATTGTTCATACATTACAGTTACTGATTGTCGACTTAAGTTAGGAGACAAGATATCGTTTGAAGTACGCGGTCACGAAACTGCAACAAAATATTTCAAAACGTTATATGTAAAAATAATAGTTAAAAATGTCCTATCAAATTAAGAAGTGATTCAGTGTAAGAATGCTGTATGTAAACGGGATATGCATTGATGAATTTTACAACAGCTAGATAAATGGAAACAGTATTGCATAAACAACAACAAATCAAACTCAAACAGAAACCTATCATACACAAAAAGATTCTTACCTCCACCAAGTGCCGAAACCTCAGCCAAGACTAGCTGATTAAAGTTAAAGCGTTGATCGAGCAGTATCAAAATGTGTTTACGTTGGAAAGTGGTTTCAAAACAAGAACTGACGCAGTAACACCAGAGACCTATACGACAACATCTACGGCGGCTTCCTTTCGCCGAATTAGAAAAAGCCAAACAAATAATTATGCATATGGAAATAGAAGGTGTGATTAAACCTTAAAATAATTGTCTATGAAGGTCCCTAGTGGTATTAGTAAAGAAGAAAGATGGATTAACGAGGTTTTACGTGGACTACAGACAGCTTAACGAAGTGAATAAAAAAGACAGTTATCTTTTACTAAGAATTGATGATACTCTAGACATTTTTTCAGGATCCCATTGGTTTTCCATGTTGGATTTGAAGAGTGGTTACTGGCAGGTAGAATTAGAACCTAAAGATCATGAAAAGACATCTTTTACGATTGAAACTGGATTATGTCAGTCCACTGTGATGTCCTTCGGTTTGTGTAACGGTCTAGGAACATTCGAATGTTTGATAGAGACCATCTTGCAAAGACTGTCTTAGAAGACGTACTTGGCTTATCTAGAAGACGTCACTGCGGTTGTAAGGTCGTTTGAAAAACATTTGAACAACCTAAAGGGAGTGTTGCAACGACTACTTGAGAAAAAACTAAAACTAAACTCAACGAAATGCCACGTATTTGAGAAAAAATGCAATACCTTGGCCACGTTGTATCTTGGAATGAAGTAAAGGCTGATCCAGCAAAGTTCGAGAAGTGCAAGCATGATCAAAACAAATCTACAAACATCAAGTTTGTAGTTTTCTTGGGCTGTGTACTTATTATAATCAATTTGTACTCGAAAAAGAATGCTTACAAGTTGATTTTTTTTAATTTAAGTTCTTTAAACTTTTAATTAAATTTTTTAAATGTATTACTTATTTATTTTAATTTACATCGTTTTTTATTGATTTTAGTTATTATTTTAATCGTTATTATATAAATTTACAGGGTGAGCCAAAATGATTGAAGTTAAGTTACTTTTCTCATTAGAAAAAACTTATTAAGTGCAATCTCTAGTATAAATTTTTTTATTTTTTGAATTTTTTTAATTGGTTTAAATGAAGCAAAAACATGTTAAGAATATTGTTGAAAAAAATTTTTAATGCACGTAAAAAACGAATTTTTGAAGCAAATCCGAGCTTTTCTAAACGACAAATTAAATTTGAGGGCGAGTTTGCCCTATTTTATTCATCACCGACGTTACGAATTTACACTGCATAATTTTTTCTAAATAAGATGCATAAAGAATTACTTGGTACTTTGAAGCAAATATTGAACATATATTGCCTGTGTAGTAAATACATTGTAAATGCGTTTTTCTCGAAACCATATTTTTAAAAACGGCAAGCAGTAGAATTCGAGTAATTTTTATCCAATTGACTTGAAATTTTGGTTGTAGCTTCTTAGATAGATTATCTACAGAAGTATACATGATTTTTAAGTTTTATAAAGAATTACGATTTTGATAGACAAATGAAGACCGATTTGTTAGTCGAAAAATGGACTTTTCTTTTCAAACTGCCCCCGAGTTTCCAAAAAATCATTATTTTTGTATATCCACATGTACTTCTGTAGTTATACCCGAGTATATCAGAAAAAAAATGTCTATTGTTTTAAATACGTTAGTTTGAGACTTGTGGTTCTAGCCGCGGGACGCCTAAAAAATCAACCTTTTTTTATGCATTGCATCGCCATTTTGTCATAAAAACTAAAAAAAAATTTTCTTTGGACATCAAGTTAAGTGTAATGAACCCCGAAAATTACAAATTCATCTAATCATTAATAACATCACAAAAAGATCAAAAAAAATCTCATTTTTTGATTCAGACTAGGTATTACCCCTTAAACTTTGTTATTTTAATTCGGTGGCAGTGTATTTAACGGTAAATAAATGTAATCATTAAGAGTTTCCGTCCTATAATCCTTTATAATCTGAAGTGTGATTTTAAAGAGGTCTTAAAAATTTTTGATAGAAACCACCCAAGATATTTTAGAAAGAACGGGTTAGCCAAACTACTTTATTGTTAACTGTAGTTTTATTCTATCTATTCAAGTTACTTTAATCTAATCATCTAGTAATTTTAAATGCATGATTTTTATTAAAGAAATGAATAAATACTTTATAACCGTGCCAATAACCCGTACGTTAATATGTAATTTAACATCGAAAGAAAAAATAGACGTTGCCACCTTTACCTCCTCCCGAAACCTTGAACTAACTCGATCTTACGACCGAATATGAACTTAGACGAAATTCAAATTAGAAAAATTGCGGGCGTACCCGAGCTTCCACAAACGCACCCGAAATTCAAATTTAAAAAAAAATATTTTAGGAAAGAACGGTATTAAAATGTATGTAAAGTAGTTAGGCTTTGATGAAACTCACAACAGCTGGATAAATAAAAACAGTATTGCATAAATAACAATAAATCAAACCAAAATACAAAAAAATACACGAAAATAATATAAAATTCAATTCAAATCGAAATTTTATAATCTTTTCCTCCCTCCCTTACTATCACCGACTTCCTAATATGTTTACTAATGTATGATAAAACCTATAATAGTAAAATAAAAAATGTATCATTATTTCCAACATTTATTGCTGATTTCAGCTTGATATTTTTTAAATCGCTACACAACTCATAGATTTTTAACTCTAGTTGAATATTTTTCTTAGTCGCACTCATTGTTGTTTCATTATTGAATAAATTCAATATTTGTTGTTTTACTAAAAACTTTTGGACTAACAAGATAGATGTCTTTTCCCGAACTAATCACGATATTAATTTTGTTTATATCTTCAATCGTAAACTTGTTGATAAAGACAGACTTTAAAATCATGATAGTTCACAATCACTTGCTCCCGAAATGGTAAATTTTATTAAAACGCTTAATTTAATACTAATAGTCTATTAATAGACTTCTTGCACTCACATAAGTAATGCTGTAAATGGATTATTTTTAAATTATTTAGAAATTGTTCAATAATGAACAAACAAAAGTTATTTTTATTAGAGATGACAAATATTTTCAAGCGTAATAAATCATTTCATGGATATTTAAGAATGATTAGTATAATTTTATATCTGAAACACATTATAATACAAACATAAATAATGTAATCAAAAGCACATAATTGCAAAATTAATAATGTCATTGGAATGTATACAACTGCAACATAAAAGTAGGTGAATAAATTGTCAAATAAGCACATTCTTTGTAATGTCTACAATTATAACATTGAAAAAAATGTAAGTGAAGACACAGTATTTCAATGTAATAGTAAGCATTTTTTGTATACAAATATTTATAATTAATGTTAAAAATAAAGCAGTAAATTTTTTTCTTTACATAAATTACATAATTATAGTAATTTGCAAAACCGAAATTTTACTGGACACTGGATTTATATATATAATATTGTATATATTCAGATACATATTACATATATATATTTATTAATATTATTTAGATACATACAAATAGATAAAAAATATCAATGGAAATGCATTTATTTATATTAACCTATATAGATAATTTGTACTGCACGTAAGGGATGAGAGTTATTATTTAAGAATGATTTAGTATAATTTTATATCTTTAACACATTATAATACAAACATAAATATTGTAATCAAAAGCACAGAATTGCAAAATTAATAATTTCATTGGAATGTCTATAATTGCAGCATAAATGTAGGTGAATAAAAATTGTTAAATAAGCACATTCTTTGTAATGTCTACAACTATAACATTGAAAAAAATGTTAGTGAAAACACAATATTTAAATGTAATAGTACGCACTTTTCGTATACAAATACTTATAATTATTCTTAGAAATAAAGCAGTAATTTTTTTCTTTACAAAATTACATAATTATAGTAATTTGCAAAACTGAAATATTACAGGACACTGGATTATTATTTTTATATATATTATGATACATATTACTTATATATTTAATAATATTTATAGTAATTTGCAAAACTGAAATTTTACCGTATTGCAACATAAAAGTAGGTGAAGAAATTGTCAAATAAGCACATTCTTTGTAATGTCTACACCGTAACATTGAAAAAATGTAAGTAACCTTTTTTTGTATACAAATACCTATAATTAATCTTAAAAAAACAGAAAATTTTTTTCTTTACATAAATACATAATTATAGTAATTTGCAAAACCGAAATTTTATATATTCATTAATATTAATTAATTAATATTATTTAGATACATATAAATAGATAAAAAAATATCAATGGAAATTAAAATTATTTATATTAACTTATTTAGATAATTTGTACTGCACATAAGTGATAAGAGAGTTATTAACAAACTAATATTGAAGCATTAAAAACATCCTTATATACACATAATAGTATCCATACCAAAATATATTTTATTTTCATTTTTATTATCGACTGACCTACATCCGAGCATACCCGAAACGAAATGATTTTTACGATATTTTACGATTCCCCCACCACAATACGATGTATCCCGACTTACCAAATACGAATGCAACTCGAGCATACCCGAAACGAAACGATAGCAACGAAACTCCACGATCTCTTACCGATCTTACCCGAGTGAGCCAGAACCGGCCTCACTATACTACTATCGACGTTAAGCTTTGAGTGCAACGTCCCTATAAATGTTTAAACTCTAACGTCGATCTTAATTATTTTTATCGTTCGAACATTTGCATATTTATTGTATGTACCTACAACATTTCTGCGTTGAATAAAATTTAATTTTTATAAATTAATGTTATTCATTATTTGTTAAACGGAACGGAAATTTAGAAAAAAACGCAAGTAATACAATTTAAAAGTAACGTGTTAAATTTGTGTACATTGTAAGTTACTTTCTATATAAGAAAAAAATTATTTAAATACCATTAAGTTAAAGAAAAGTAGAATTATGTTTAAAAAATACATTAAAACACACGACCACAACGTATTGCCATTGTATATGAAAATTAAACATCATCTTCTAACATCTCATACTGAGCGAATTTTTCGCAAAGCTGGCTTCAAACTGTTATATTCGGAAATTCACAATAAACGCAAAGTACTGGACGCCGTCAGCAGGAAGTTATACAAGCTGCATTTAACTTTGTCTAACAAATTAGAACACTCTATATGGATAAAAATAGATTCTATCACTACGATAGCAGCAAACAAAATTTACAATCAAAAATGAAATAAACTAAGTAATATAAAAGATTGCATCCTTCACAGCCTAAGAAAACGTAAGACGGCCGTAAAGTAATTATTAATCTAACAGATAAAATTTGGGATAAGCAGATCACATCCTTATTACAAAAGGGTTTTAACTACTCTGTTACGTCTAAGACAACATCGATAGAAAACATAGTATGTGGAGTAGAAGCTACAATACGCACTCTGCTTAAATAGAGCTCTAAAACTACTTGACAAGATGTTTGCAACATTGTAAAAAAAGCAAATTCGTTACGCTCAAACATCAGCAAACAGGAGAAAGGAAAGAAAACGCTACAGTTGTTATGAACATACAAGATTACAACGACAAAATGACGAACTTACTCTCGAAAAATTCTTACAAACGTCTACAGACAAACCTTTTAGATTCTTTATGCACTCTGCTAATAAAAACTCTATTACTATGGATGTTAACAAAAAAAAACTTTGATTGTCAAAAATCCAGCTATATTACGAATCTGCAGTCTTTTCAAGATACACAAAAAATAGTCTCCCCTTGACCGATAGCGAGCACCATAAATTCACGAACGCAACCGTTAGCACGTTATCTAGCTTCAAAACTTTTGCCGTTGACATTAAAAATTCTACAGATTTTGTAGAGAAAATTCAAAACTTGGGTAAAAAGAATATATTTTAGTCAGTTTTGACGTGGTATCTTTTTTTATTAAAGTCCCGGTCGACAAAGTGTGGTTTTTGCTTAACCTTCGGATTGCCAAGCAATTTTTGAGGCGCCGATTACCAAGTGGGGTCAGATTTGACCCTAAGTTTTTTTTCTTATTTTGTAAAGAATAACCGATTAATTTGTAATGGTAACCTTTATTAATATTTTAAATTAACATTAGATTTCATATAAACTAATAAAAATATAAAAATAAAATGTAAACATAAATTAGTGAGGGCAACAACTATTACATATTATTGTAGTTTTTTTCTGGCAATGTTGTTTACATACAAAGAGTTTGCACTTTTCACATGTTTCCGAACATTTTTTGTCATTTGCTCTTGAACATATCTTACAACGACCTCACCAACGACAATATTTTTTTTACGTCGCAAAACAAATATTAATTTAAAAATTTGTTATATTTTATTAAACATTGTTAAAAGAAACTCAGCTAAAAAAATATTGGGACAGTTGTAAAAAAAACTTAAGAAAAGACAACAAAAACAACACGTCTGGGGTCAAAAAGACTCCAATGGTAATCGGAAGGTTAAGGAGAGAATCACTGAAGAAGTTGTGTTCATCAAACTCTGCCTTAAAAACACTTATTTCAGTTATAACGACAACTTATTTAAACAAGTAGAAGTAGCATCCATAAGTTTACCAATCTTTTCAGTTATAGCCAATGTTTACATAGAGTATTTTGAAACTGAAATTATGAAAAAAAGTTGAAACCAAAAACTTGGTTCAGATATGTTGACATAAGATTTTTTGTATGGGATCATAGCAAAAATAAACTAAATCAGTTATTTCTATATCTAAAGTTTGCAAATAATAACATTAAATTTACTATAGAGTTAGAACATAACAGCAGTTTAGTTCTTTTTGATGTATTGTGATTAAAAAAATAAACAAAAATTGGGGCAATCCGTTTACAGAAAAAAACTCACACTAATAAATAATATTTAAACGCTAAATCTCACCACCATCCGGTACAGAAGATCACTGTTTTGCATATACCTTAGCTAAAAGAGCTATACGTATATCAAATGATAAAAACCTACAAAAGGAAAAAAAACACTCTTAAAATTTCTACAACGAAATAGATACGGGTTCAAAGAGATCTAAAAAACATGAAAAAGAACAGTTAATCTAATAGTCAAAGAAAACTTATCACCTCCTACTAGCACCGCTTACTTTCCATACTGTATAAGTTCGACAGACAAAATAAGCAGAGTGCTAAAGAAACTGTTTGTACTGAAGATACCTTGAACAAATAAAATTTCTCGGAGTTTACAAAACTCTTTGTTTCTGTAGATCAAGTTATACAGAACAGACAGATCACTTTATTGAAGTTAGAGTAAAATAACATATAGTTGACTGCAAAGACCGCAAAGTTACAAAATTTAGCAGTGCAAAAACACGTGTAAAACCAAGGACACACGCTAAATTTTTACCATACTAAAGTATTGACTAGAACTTCTTTCTACTTCCTCAGACTAATCCGCAAAGTTCTAGAAATAGAAAAACATTTATATAATATAAATCAGTAAGACGGTTTAAAACTTAGCAAATCTTAGCTACCAGTATTACATACTCTAAAACAAAAATCAACCTTCTAGGAAAGGACACACTCCGAATAATAACAGAGTCTGTCAAGCTGTAACGGAAAGTGAGAGTCCGTTAAATACCTGATTGTTAATAATATAAATACGGTCACTTAAACTTTTTGTATCGTGTATTACACCGATCTACGTTCATTGTGATAAGTTTATCCTAAATTTTGCGTAATTTAAATGTAATACAAGTAAAAAAACTATGATTTAAATAGTTGTATAAGAATTAATAAATGGGACATAAAAAGAAGAACTACTCGAGGCCCTGGTATTGGTACTGCAACCACAAATTTGAGGACAAAAAAATATATACAGGACCAAGATTATCAATTCACTGATGCAAGCGCATAAAGTAACAAAGTACTGAATTACATGCCTAATAAGTCTAATATTGAAATTTAAATATACGGGTTGAAACGTATTCCTACATCAGACTTGAAAAAACATAAAAGACACAAACAAGAAGGGCCGGATTCGGGCGACGATGAGCCGTTGCCAAAACGATCTAAACCAGAAGGACTATTAGGTACTGCTTTTGGTACTATGTCTAGTCCTGGTTTAGTTCCCGGACTTATGTCTTAATCGGTTCATTATGGTATGCCACCGGGTATGCAGAAGAGCACATTTTAGATCTATTATGCCACTTAGGTCACCACTTCCTTTTACTAGACATGCACACACTTATTTTTTAGTGCAATACCTGTGTCGGTACAGATTTTATATCTATAAGTACAGCAGCCACAATTAATGCAGTTCCAACCACAAATAATAATACTCTTAGTGGAAGTTCAAGTCAAGTCATCCACCCGAGGACATATCGTTGGAAGAAATACGTGTATGACGATCGATGTATCAAAGAAACATTTCCAATAAAAAAAATATGGTCAACACAAGCACTTCTGCTAGTGAGTATTACGTGCACGCTAGATATCCTTCTTTTCATACTAAATTGAAAAATCAATTGGTATTAATTGTATCGGCCGCCAACAGGCCGCTGTTAATCAAACAAAACAGAACGTTTTAAACCACGCAGCAATGTTGCAAAGATTTCAAAGGTCAACAAATCTACCAGTAATGTCAATGCAAGCTACACCTGTTGGTATGCCCTTGGTTGTGAGACTAACGATTCCGTGTCCCCCACGTTTTGCCGGTGCCAATCTTATGAGACCTCCTCCATTTGGTATGCTACCAAGATTAATTGGCCCATGGCGCAACCTCGGGACAGACAATCTCCAGTTTATTTTATTTACCAACCGCATGTTTGAATCAGCTTTATGTTCGTTTTTAGAAATTTATTCATTATAAGTATAATAGTGTTTGTAATGACTACGGTCCAAAATTGCTCGGATCGTAAAGTAACAATTTTGATGGTCTCGAAACTGTTATTAGTTAATTCTTGAAAAGCGTAATCGTTTAAATTTAAAAAAATATCCATGTTTTTATTTAAACTTTAATAACATGTATTTGCTATTGTCACTGTTTATTTTTGGCAGGTTACTCTGTAACGGTATGTAATTAATTGTTTATTATCAAGTCGATTATTATTTATTCGGCACATTTTGAAGGTTACTGTTGATCCTGCCATTACTCATATGCTTGTTTCAAAGATTAAGCCGTGCATGTACATACCAAATACCAATAAGCGGCAGCATGACGAATCTGAATAACTTTATGCCGAGCGCAGAGTCACGCACCGACGACAGAACATTTAAACGTCTGCCTTATCAACTTTCGAAAGTAGGTTATGCTTCTACCATGGTTGTAACGGGTAACAGGGAATCAGAGTTTGGTTCCCAAAAAAGAGTCTGAGAAACGGCTACCACATCTAAGAAAGGCAACAAGCGCACAAATTACCCACTGTCAGCACGGGGCCCTAATTATACAACAACTTTTTCCAGCCCACAGTACTTCAACGTGAGTTCTGAGAAACACGTCTAATGTTTGCCCGCTTACAAAAAAGAGTTGGAACTTGCACTCAATAAATCAGAGAATAAAAAAACTTTTAGACCCGATGGTATTCCTATGGAATGCCATAAATTTCTGGCAAGCAACTTTTAAGACGATCTCAATTTATACAATTACGAATGTGCCAGAGGCAACTTCTCAGATAAATGAAAACTAGCGACAATCGCCTTCATTCCAAAACTCGGTAAAAGAGACACCTCAGCTAGATCTTTTTGCCCTATGTGTCTCTTAAACAGCACTGCAAAAATTTACGAAAGACTCTTCTAGATAGACTACTACAAAACTTGGCCATAAAAGGGGATTTGTCGCCAATCTAATTTGGCTTTAGAAAGAGAAAATTAACAACGTATGCTCTAATGCGGCTCACTAGGTTGGCAAAAGAGGTAAAATCAGGAACTTGGATGACTAAGAAGATAGGTGCGCTGGTTTGCTTTGATATCTAAAACGCATTTAATTCGGCGCCGTGGTCTAAGATTCACGAAAAGATGGAGTCTAAAGTTGGACGCTCATCTAGTCAGTGTTATCGCCAGTTACTTAACTAACAGAAGCGTAATATATGTGGATAGACTCAATCAAAGTTTGCAGTATAAAACTATAAAGTCACCTGCGATGTTCCACAAGGGTCTATCTTAGGCCCTGCCCTGTGAAATATTTTCTATGATGACATTCTCTCCATCCGGCTACCAGCACCAGTTGAACTAACAGCGTACGCGGACGACCTAGCGATATTTGAGCAAAAACGCACGCTTAAGGTCTTGTAGCTCAACACTATCATGTACGCTGTTCCTGTGTGGGAATCTGCATTCAGTATCGGCAGAAATGGAATGTTAGCCAAAAAAATACAGAGGAAATTAGACCTCAAAATTACAGTTGACTATAAAACGATCTCCTTGAAAGCTGCCAGAGTTTTTGCTGGAACCCGCCAATCGACATTTTAGCTGAGGAACGCAGCAACGCGAAAAACGGCATAAGCAAAACCGATACGAAGGAATTAACTCGAAGAATGTGGCAGACCAGATAGGCAAATTACCTAAAAGCGGCCTGGACAAGAGAGGTCATCTTTGACCTGCTGACATGAACAACAAACAAATTTGGCAACTTAAACTAACATAGTACGTCGTTGTTCACAGGATACGGCTGATTTGGGGCACTTCTTGCAGTCATCCTAAAAAAAGACCCGTCTTGCTGTCAACACTGGCAGATCAAAAAAGCGGTATTGGCAGGCAAATATAACCTATTCAAAAAATAATTGGTGGCAATCATGATATTTAGTGTCGAAGCTTGGAGTGAGACTAAAGATTTCCTTACGTCGACCATGCGTCAGATAAAGGATAAAATAGTGCGAACATTAGCTCACTTTTAGCTGTTCTCCAGAAGCATTAGGCGGATTGGTAGAGTAGTTTTTCTTAAAGCATGTAGGTGTCATTAGGAGTTTCTGTACTTTTACATGGGATTTTAATGTATTTTAGAGATTGTGTAAGGGTAACGAAAGCTGAATAGATTACCACTTTACACAACTGACCGATAGAAGGCCACTTGAGCCTGTCGTGGGAGACCAATTCAAAAAAAAAAGTTCGTTGCTCGCGACGCCAACTGTGACGTCCAGCTGGTACCACAAACCCGCCGACGGTGCTCTTAAGCGAGTGTCTAGGCGGGCGTTGGCAATGTTACTTTGAACAAATTAAAGTGCTTAAAGCAAGCTAAACTACATTTGTATAATACGTGCATAGAATAATCGAATAGGACCTATGTTCTATTTTATTGGTTTTTGTGAAACGCGCACAGGTAATGATCAATAGGCGCGGATGGAAGCATTTTTCAACGACGTTGGTCAATTTCTACATATTCTATTCGCACTCAAGGAGGAACTAGGATCAAATCAAAAATGTATAAGTGTTCAACTACTACGCGGTCTAAGCCAAAAATCGCTTATAATTGTAAACATTATAGGGTGTTTAAGCAACAATCGTATCTACAGTTTGTAATAAATCTACCCGCACCTGAAATTGAACCAATGGCAAAAAAAGTGGCAACTCAGACTATATTTATTTTATCACAGACAGCAGTTCACGTTAGAAGAAGAAGGTACATAAGTATATTAATATAAATACAAAATAAATAAATAAACTACGCGTTTGACTGGGCAACACGTCGTACAGCAAAGTAGCCTAATCGGCGTAACTTTTACATTTCGAATGAATTTACATTCGTAAAATAAAATACAAAAATACGAAGATTTAGAGAATGTGACACAACAAAACAATTTTATAAATAATTGTGTTAACCACTGAACATGTACGTACGGTCAATTTTATAATGGACTGACCACCAAAATACTAAAAATTAAAATAGAAAGTGTCATACCTACAATAAGTTTTCTTCATGTATGCGACTAGCTAGTGCACCTTATCAGTATTAACTTAAGCTTAATTAAAATCTAACAAAAAAACGTGCATACGGCGTTATCACAAGTAAATCCTTTTTATTCGTACGATCACTGAAAATAAACGATTGCGCAGAATTTCCTTCAAATGAATTTCGTAATTTTTGGTAAAAGTTTCTTAAAGGGCGGAATATATGCAATAAAGCATTACCAAAATATACGCATATATCTGCATTTCTTTGGCTAAAAATATGCAGCTATTTTTTCTGAATTTACCTAAATATGCAAATGCATATTTACTAAAAATACTCAAAAATAAAACAAAATATTAAATATACACATTTATGTTTAATACATATGCCATATATAAGATCATTAAATGTTAATGTAATTTACGATTTTGGAATAGGCCTTGCAAAATACTTTCTCTCCATTTAACTCGGGAAAACACTTTTTTCAATGGTAGCCATATTTAAATTTAAAATATACAAAACATTTCAAAAGAACTATCATCATCATCATCATCATCAAAATAGAAAAAAAATATTAGTTCCTTTAAAGCAAATAGGTACTTACTTTATTTTTAGAAATTGTTTCTATGTAAACATTGTTGAACAATACGTATTTTGAATACTGAGCTAATAATCTATTTCTTAGAAAAATGTAATCTTTTGTCGCATTGTAATTCAGGTAGAAACGGAAAAGTATAGAGTTTGTTCATATTGTTTCAACTTATAAAATTCAACCTAATTTATTGTAAGACACAAAAATTTTAAAATTTTTGATTAATTTATAAGCAAAAATATGCAATATAGGCATCTATATGCACTTTGCATATATTCCGCTCTCTACTAATAATTATTGCATCCAACTCTTCGAAGATGTAGATAGGGTTATTACAACGATGTGACGTCATTATAGAAATTTTCTCAATTATAAACATCTGCTTATTATCTTCATAGACATAAAAACGTGTGGGGTATGGAAACCCGCTACAGACAATTACGTAAGAATTAAATTAAACCAGAAACACATTTTCACCCTAAATAAAGACGTTCACTCAGATCACAACAACATTCTAATTCATATTCACATAGATGTGCATGAAACACTTAACAAAGAAAGTCTTGTTGGGCGTACACAACGCTAGATGATGTCTGCGTTCTTCAAACTTTACCGGAGGAAATGAAATCGTGTTTTAAAATTTGAAATTTTATCCTTACTCAACAACAAAAAGTGGGCGTATCGAGAATACATTTTATACAGAGAATAAACAGTATACTAAAATATTTTTAACATAACTGATTTAATTGAAAATTTATAAATATGTCCATACTTAACTGTAAGTGTTAGGAGAAAAAGTACTAGTACAAATTAATAGAAAATTTAAAAGTACATTAGAAACAGTTGAAAAAAATCCAGAATGCCATTTAAAAAAAAATGAGTTTCAGGAATTTAAAAAAATTGAAAATTAGCGTTCTCATACAAAACAAGTATGGTAAATTAAAAAAATCTTTTAGACTATTTAAATACTTCTGACTTTCATCTACGAATTTGCAAAAACAAATTTCAAAATTTCACTGAACTGACGTTTTGTGACCATTTCATTATGATTCAGCATTTTTAAAGAAATTTCTCTAAAATGGCAACGCCGCAATCAATTTAAATGAATTAAAAAGTATCTTTTATCTAAATTAAGCCTTTATCAAACAGCATAAAAAATTAACGGGTTGCTGTTTAAAAAAGTGTAACTTTATGCTTTATTTTGCTAATTATATTTCGACAGCCTTGATATTTGTATTATAATTTCGAATTAAAATTCTTCAGGATTTAGACTACTTTTTTTTATTCTTGATTAGGTTTTCAAATTTTGATTTATTATATAATAGACAACGTTTCGGTTTTTATTAAAATCATAAGCATGCCAATTAAATTATTTTTTTAAAAACATTTAATCCTTTATTAAAATGTTATTTAAACTATAAAATAACACCACACATGTTCTAAAATAGTTTATGCTACCTTGTATAAACAAAAATATTTTTAAAACATACAGCTTTTTAAAAGAAATGAGTACAGTACTAAACATTTTATGCTGACATTTATACAAAGGCACTAGAAACCGATGCCTACTACATTTACTTAATTTAAACTAAAATAAGTTATTTATTATACAAAAACGAGAAAAAATTGCGATTGACGATGAAAATGTTTAAATTTTGTTTTTTTTAACATTAATAAGGTACAATTCTAACATTTGAAAAAAATAGATTAAAAGAATTTTGATGAAATAAAGTAATTCATAAAACTTACCTTTTTGAGAAAACTGCTTAGAAGCGCCGTAGTTTCAGATTTAGTGATTTTTGCACAACCGCAAAGTAGCTTCTGGAATAAAAAACACATATCTCAACGCACGCATAATATAACATAACAATAATAATATTTTTCTAACTTTATAAGTTTTAAGCTTCTTATGTTGTTGCGTAACATTTATGTTTGAATAATGTTTAAAATGTTTCGGTTTGGACAGCGGCGAAAGCACAGAAGCATCCACAATGTTGCTTGAAATTCTACGATTAAAATCATAAAGTTGAGAAGTTACTACACACAATAGGTCTTTAGGGGCTTATATGAAGCTTTTGTGGTTATTTCTCAGTCTTTCCTTCACGCAAAGACGTAAAACGAAAACATAGTTTGAACCAAAAAGAAATTACTTTAAATAAAATAAATCTTAGTGGAAAAGTCGGCACTTAAACATAATAGAATTACATTTTTACTCGTAAAATAAGAACAAGAATCTTTTTATGATAAAAAGCAAATTGTATACGCAAATTCAGATTTCATTCCACAAAGATGTACGTTATGTAAAGTTCCAGCAAACCTATTTAAAATAAAATGGGCTCTTTAGAAATAAACTTTGCCTCTACTTGTCTGCAATTTAGTATTCAATGGAGCTAGAACCGTATATTATTATACAAGTGTACGACCCCTCGGTTGTATTTGGACAATTGTGCAGGAAACTAAATGTGGGCTCTTGTGTCTAACCTCATAGATCCATATAAATTTATTTTATAATTATGTTACATTCACATTTCCTTTTGCTACAAATTTCAAACAAAGTCTACAAGATGCGAAACGGTAAGGTTATAACGCGCTGTAATTTTAATTAGTTTCCAGTAACATAAGCTAATAAATTAGTTTTAATTAGAGTTGCTTAATAAACACCTACAGTAGCAGTGACACTAGTAAATTTAGTTTTTATTTTAAAAAAATCTTCTAAGATAACACGTTTAACTTCAAATTATTTTCAATCTAAATTCTTATAAAAACTTTTTATAGACGTAATCTTTAACCTTTAACACATAAATTCTTATTGTAAGACCGCAAGAGGCAATATGTGCAAAATAAAAGTAGAAAAATGATATCAAGTTATTTCATAAATTTTGTGCTTTAAGCAAAGTGCTCTGTATTCTGTGTTGAAGCAAAAAAAATATTTTAGGTATCTAAGCAGTGCACGGTACTTTTATCGTGTGTGTTGTGCTTTAGGTTCAAATTCGATTTGGATCGTGGAATCAAAATTTCACTTAGGTATAATTTATTCTATATCAATAAAAAATTAGGCAATAACCATGTATAAAAGATTAAAAATAAATCTTTAAGAATACTTTCTTTGGAAGAAAATAAAAAAATTTATGGCACTATCGCGCTTCACTTAATGTAATAAGGTTTATAGTCCCTTACTGACAATACCAATAAACTAAAAATTTACCAAACAACGAGTCGTTTTTACTTTTAGGATTTGTATTTGAATTATTTTTATTTTTAAAAAATTCGTTATTATTACTATGATTATTTTAATATAGAAATTAAGCAAGGTTGTTAGATAGAAGTTTAAAAATTTTAGTGTTATTACGTATTTAAAAATTTTATTTGCTTAAATTTAGATGGTAACAAGTTTTTTATTTTTTTGTGCATTTTATTTTCAACATATTGTGGTTGTGATCTAGTATGAACCACTAGTGTTACTGGATGATTACGTCATCGAATAACATAGATTCGTTGGCCTTAAGATCGTCGGACTTCATCACGTTGTTATCCGGGCGTAATCATTGTTATAACCCCGTTGATGCATAAATAGCTACAAACAATTTTGTTATCTACTAAAAAATTGTTTTATTGTTTTTCAAATAGTTGCAAACGTAACATTAATTTGCTTAGAGAAATTTATTGTTTTTCTATAGTCTATAAGCTCTATGACGCTTTCCACAGATAGAATCAAATTTAGATTTTGTCGTTTTATCAAAGAAAATGTTTACTGTTGATTTTAAATCACACAAGTATTGTATTTAACTAAAGAGGTTTTATACTGTAATTTTCTATATCTAGTAATAGTAAACTAATATTGTCACTGCTGAATATTGTACAGCCAATGACTATCCTTTTAAAACAGCAGGTAGTTTCAAGACATAATTGTAATTTGTATTTTGAAGTGAGCAACACATACAGTCCACTATTTGTATAAATTAATATATTTTTGTTAAAACGTGTATTTTTAAAAGAACAGTCACTGTATTATAACTTTTGGCGTTTTAAAAATAAACTTTAAAACGTTCTGGAATTAATCAAGTTTTTGACTAAACATGTTGTTATTTTAACATCTATACTTAGAGCATAATTACAAACAAAAAATGCCAAAATAAATATGCCATTAAAAGGTTTAAAAAAACAAAATGTTTACTAAAATAAATCGTAAATTATAGACCTGTTGCATTAATTAAATCTCCTAAGGTTGTTGACATCACAAATATAAACAAACTGTTCTAAAAAATGCAAATTTTGTTTAGCGATTTGCTGACAAAAAATAAAAGTAAATACAAAATAATGTAACTGGATAAGGCGTAGTTAAATCACTGTGGTTATAAAAATGGCTATCCTGCACATTCTTTTGAAGTACCCCAGATAATTCCTAAAAGATAACATATTCACAGATGCAAATAGCAGAAATAAAGCAGAAGGTCAAACTCAGTTCTAAAAAAGATGAATTTTACATTTATTTATATGAAGTCTTGTTTCAGTTACAACCGAAAATAAACGTGATCAGTAATAATGGTAAAAAATTGACATTAAAAAAACAATAATCAACACAATACATCAACACGTTTCACGGATTGCGTGCTGCACTAAATTAAAAAGGTGCCAATACAACTAAAAAATCACCCAATACAGACTTTTTTTAAATCTGTCGATCACTGAAAAATTCAAATTGGAAAAACACAACTTTTAGCAATAATATATTTATTTAAAACAAGAGGGAATACGCGTTAAAATCAACAGAGAAAGAGGTAAACCAATGACAATTATAGATTCGTCAACTAGTGCAGTAATATCGCAGCTATAATATCGATGAAAGCTTTTTCGTGCAGGCAACACACTATAGAACTAATTAATTCAATTGCTAACAAACGTTATAAGTAATTCATTTTAATTTAAACATAATTATTACTCGACCAAATTACCTCGCCCACTATGCAGTCGTGAAGTAAGTCAATAATCGACAATAATAATAAAGAATCGCAAAAAAAGTAAAATATGAGCACAAAAACAGCCTAGAGGACAATTCTTTGTAAACAGTAGTAACTTTTAAAATTTTCTTTTTTTGAGTATATAAGCTTATGTACGACAGTTGATGTTATTTTGCCTTTGGTTCTGACTTCGTTCAAATGATCGACGAACAATGTTACGTCAACGTACTCAACGACAATACATAAGATCACAAATGATACAAAATTTGCGACTGAAAGTAAATTTCCGTCAGTATAATCGACGATATCACTATATAAAATGCGTTATAAGCTGAAGACTGACGGTTAGTGAATTCAATTAAAACCGATTACATAAAAGCAAAATTATACGATACTAAAAAGTAATACACACAAAACAGACATAATTTATAAATACGACAAAGTATACGGTATACTAAGTAATGTGCATAAAGTTGACTGATTAATTGACGAAGTAAATAAACGAAGTAATACAATACCGATATTTCTGAAACAGGTGTGAGTCGTTTCTCGTCCCTTCTGATTACATAAAATAAGATGGGTTCCACAGGTTACAAATCTCGGAAACAGCCGGGTACACAGACAGCACGACAATCGCACAAAACTTGCTGAAAAAGGGTAAAAAAATAACGTGACGACACTACTTTTTAGACTTGTTTTCATACCTGAAACCCAATCGCCAAATTTGACTAATACCTGGAATACGTTTTCTCCGGCACATCTGCTAAAAGCATCAAAGAAATCACTACCATAGAAAATTCGGCAAAAAAAAACTACTTACATGTTGGAAAATAACATTTGGATACAAAAAAGTTAACAGCGGTTTCAAAAAGGTAAAGAGCGAGTAACGTGTTACAAGCTTATAAGTCTTACGAACCTTGCACGGCCAACTCACACTGTTGGAGGGGAAGTTCAAGTGAATAATAATTAAGGGCGCCAGATCATTTATAATTAACACTTCTGCCTCGATCAAGACATACGGTCCAAGCTTGTAACGAATTTTTAGGTTCGTACACCTTGTTACTCTGTTCGGGTAACCACAATAAAAGAGAAAGGTATGTTACCATAAAAAAAAGATTAACAGGTATAAAAAACTTTAATTTACTAACGTAGATGATTAACACAAGTATATCTAATTCTCAGTGCATAAATGCCAGCAGTATCGGCAACACACAATACATATGTAGGTTAAGTCGAAGCGAACAGCCAAGAAAATTTCGTAGTAAATATTGTTTGTACACAGCATGCGATACACACAAAATGATTAATGAAATTACCTTAACGATATTGCACAATAATCGTAATTACGGAAAGTAACATAAACAAAAGTTCCGTGAGTGACTTTTCTGACAGCGACAAAATAATTAAATAAACTTACCCACAATCCAGTACCTACTTAAGCGAAGAAAACGTTTTCCCCGTTAAGTGAGCCTAGAATAAATTTGAATAGCAAATCGTGTCAACACAATGACACGAAAGCAAGATCTACAAAATTGTTAATTACTGCTAAAAGAAAGTTGCTGTTGTACACATTCAATGAAAGTTGGTTTTGCAGGTGTTTGCCGCATGAGTAGGATCTCGAAGAAAAGTTCTTGTCTTCGGTTTTTTTCTTTTAAACGTAGGCCTTATAGAGTTATACTCGTCTCATGAAAGTATTTATCGATATTAATCCCTCATTATTCTTTATTGAATAGAGACATGTGGCTAAACGTGGCGGAACGGCTATCAAATTAAGAAGAAATTACAAAAGAATTCTATCAAAACGGATGTAAATATCTGACCCTGTGACGAATAAATTATTTTAAAACGTAATGAAGTTATAATTTGATTTCCATTACAGAGGATGATATTCGAAAACTTTCTTTAAGCGAAACAGACCATTTTATGCAGTTGTCAGCTTAACGACTTCGTCGTGAAAATGACAGTCACAACAAAGATCGGCAGAAGGCGTCAAAACCAGAATCTAATTTTAATTCAATGTACAGGGTATTACGTTATAAAAATTTTGCACGTAACAAACGTGACCGTTAGTTGCAGAATTGCGTTTATCTCCAAATTTAAAGTAAATTGACAGTTAGTTGCGGCGTATAAACAGTGCAACCGCTAATTTTAATTTAGAATGTTTTTGAAAAATACAAAATAACGACATCTAACAAGTGTTCCTCAGCAAAATTAAAACCTGGAAACAACAAAAAAAAATCGTAAAAAAAGACAAAAGTTTAGACATAAACTAAGAATTAAACCTTGCATTTTAAATCCAACCTAACTACAATAATATCGAATCTAAGAAGAAACGTAAATTAAAAAAACTTTCTCAAATTGTTAAGTATAATCAACTGGATGTGTTCAATAGTCGCATGTAGTGAAATTATACTTCTAAAGAGCAAAGAGACTTTAATCAACAGACAAAGAAGTATCAAAAGGAAGGTACTCGTACGTTGTAAAGTTAAAACGCTAGCAAAGCAAAGTACACAACGTAGTCCCATAGACTTTACCTAGCAAATATCCAGAGCAAACCAAAAGAAAGAAACTGGTGTGGTCACCACACGAATTTTCTATAAGAAATGATGAAGAAATATCTACATATTTTTTTAAAGTTATGTTGTCATAAAACTATTTCGAAGTGATATGTACACGTTTGCATAGATTTACTAACATATTTGTGCGCCTCGATATTACTTACCCTTTTAGTAAAACAATAAAAAAAAATCGTCGCAGACAGGATTCGAAACTATATTATTTTTGCGAATTTATTTTAAATTACAAACTAAATATTTGATAAACTGTTAATGTTAAAAATTTTTTATTTCATTAAATTGTTAGGAAGAATTATCTCTATAAGAAACTGTAAAAATAATTCGAATAATTTACATACGTACAAAATTATATAAAAAAAACTGTTAAAAATGGCGGATACACCCACTTCCGGTCTTTTTATCAAACCCATCTTTTGACGATGCAGAGAGAATATAAAAAGCCAGCTTATCCAAAGATAATTTGAATACGATGCAGCACTCCGTACATAAACAAGTCAAAAGAATTTAAAGAAAAATTATTTTTTAACGTATCTTGCTTTCCTTTTAAGATATGCAATTTTTTTATTAAAAAAAATTGTCGTAGGCAGGATTCGAACCTAGGATTATATATGGAATTCACTCTCAATTATAAATCAAATATCTAATAAACTGTTAATGTTAGAAAAAAAATTTATGTGATTAAATTGTTAAGAAGAATTAACTCTATAGGAAACTGTAAAAATAATTTGAATAATTTACATACGTACGAAATTATATAAGAAAAACTGGTAAACTGACGAATACATCTACTTCCGGTTTTTTTAATAGACCCATCTTTGAATAAAACCGAGAGAATATGAAAATCCAGCTCCATACCAAATTTCAAATTATTAAGTTTTTTAGTTTGAGAGTTATCGTGGGTACATCGTTACACGCAGACACCCACACACAGACACCCAAATTTTTTGGTCAAAAACACATTGTTCTGATTTAGGAGATCTTGAAACGTAAAATTATGCAACAAAAATTTTAAAAGAATTACTGTCGCTATACTTTCTTTATAGGAAAGTAAAAAAGACATAAAAAAGAAAGAAGGTTAGTCAACGCCCAAATATCCCATAAAACCCCAGCCCTCAGATATAAATCTAACTCTAATATTAAGTCTCTAAAACCCAAAAAACAAAACCAAGTATCATTATCTAGTAGATTTTGAATGGTAATATGTGGATCTGAAAAAAATAGTCAAAAAGAAAAACCATTACAGTTGTGCCAAAAAGTCGTAAGCAGACGGTTCGAGATTTTTCTACCAAAAAAAACCAAACAGATTCTAAAAATCGAAGAAAGCAAAACCAACAAAAATATTTCAAACAAAAGGATTCTGATCAAAAGTCGGCACAAGTCGGAGACAAAACATAAAACAAAAAGAAAAAAAAAGTAAGAATAAATAAGAAAAAATAAAAAACATTTCTTGCTGATCGAACATTGTCAGTCATTGTCATTTAAAATGTCACCTAAAACCCAAAAAGCGAAGAACGAATTAGAATATCTCAAAAGCAAAAAAAAACCTAAATAAGAGAAAAATATTTTACTAGTGACTGACAACATTAAAAATAGCGACTAAGCGAAAGTACAAAAAACGACGTTGCAATCTATTCCAAGTTTCAAACTAAGCACAACAAAACAAAAACCCACTAAGCCCAGTCAAGCAAGAGATGTAGCAGAAAAAATTGTAAAAAACGGAATAGGAAACCCAATAAAAAAGAAAAATTAAACTAAAATCAAAGTGGCTATCTAAACGAATGTAACTATTTACAAATATAAAGGTAGTCTGTTCCAAAGTAACATGGTTAAGAAAAGAACTTAAAAAAATGTTGCAAAAATTTAAGCAACAAAAAAGGAAATATAGTACAGCAAATGGACAAAACAATTGGGTAGCATCCCAGCTATAACCAACAAAATACCGCCAACATAGTCAAAGAACTAAATCGCCTCAAAAACCAAAAGAAAACGACACGAGATAAACACAATTTGTCATATCGAAGAAGAAATTCCATAAGTAAAGAAAGATTTTCATCAGAAAAAGTAACACTCCAATCTCCTTACTTTGTTTTCGAATCAGACTCTGAGGAAGCAAGAAGTGGTAGTTTTTTGTCTGAAGGATACATATCTAAAACAATAAAACCTAAAACACCAAACCAATCAAAGTAATAATCTAAAGCAAGTCCACCAACACGTGTCTGACTAAAAATCCAATTAAAATAAAAGTAAAGTCGATAACTAAAGCAAAATTAAGCCAACGTACTAAAAAGCAGACAAATGTGAGTAAGTTGAACTCACTAAGGACAATTAAGAAATCAAAATCGAGCCCCACGTTGGGCTCCAAAGTATGTTGCATTGATCGATCAGAAGGATCTACTAAAATTTGTTTATACATTATATAAATGTTTAAACAAGTATCTTTAGGGTATAAGTGAAAATTTGTCAACATTTCAGGTAACTTTTTTTTTAAGTTTAGGCACTTTTCAAAGACGCTCATTTAAAGACTAATAATTTTCATCATCAACTTATCTTTATGTTCGGGCAAAGTATCTATGCTACAGTTCAAATTTAAAAATTACGAGTAAGGATAATGGACTGTATAAATAATATCATTTTAATAAATCCGGTTTAAAATGGACCAATGTTACGGTCATAAAAAAGCCATAACGAATCTTGAACTGATCAATTCGTTAAATATTGGAAAACAAGTGGTCACTTACCGCAAGATGGTTGCAGACCTGAGCTTTCTACCTAGGATCTTATTAAACAAGACGTGAGTTCTTGTCCTTTGTAATGAACACCTTAAGTGGGTGGATAAAAAAAGCTTGTTTTATATTAAAACGTGCGCGACGCGTGTATAACTAGAGCATACAACTCACAATAAAATAATCTAATTATTAAATTCGGCTTTAACAGGTTTTAAAATGCATTGTTTCTATTTTTACAGTGAATGAACTTTTGAGAGGAACATGCTGGAAATCAATTTCTGGTGCTAAACAAACCACATTCTCCTGGCTTTTATAAAAATACATATCAAGCATAATAATCATATATTTCGATTTTATTATATTTAAAAAAATTGTAAAATATATTTATAATTAAGCTTGTTTTAGAAAACAATTAAGTTGCTTCAGAAAACTAAAAAGTATTCAAAAAACTTTTTTTTAATATAATAAAATTGATTTAATAATAAACGTTTTTAAATCAAAACACTTTGTTTCTTTTAAGTTTTTAATTTTACTAAAATTTTATATATCTGGCACAACACGACCGTTTCATTAAACTCTTTCTCTCTTTGCACCGTACCTACTTTACAATTTCATTCCATTGTGCGAAGAAAAGTTTTTGTTATACAGAATTTATTACCGTTCGGAAAAGAAAAACCAATTGGTAAAAAAAATTTTACTGTTTTTTCGTAATGAAATTGATTTGCTTAACTTCTTCATTTTATAAGAATAATACGTTTTATGGGTAACTCTATTCTAATATTAATCTAATCTTGCATCGTAAAGTAAGAATGGTCTCTTAAATTGGATCGTTTAGGTCTAACGCTATTGGGCATTGAACTCTTTTATGTTCAACTCAGCCGCAATCAACAATAAGTATAACCCAAAAATAAAAGCTAACGTTTTTGTTTGACGATGTAAAAAATGTTTTCGCCGTGCGTGCCGTGTCCGCTACTTTCATTTTTATGTCTAACAAACGCCCTTTCTATACTTCTCAAGCGTAACAATAACACCAAACTAAAAATTCCAGAATTAAAGTAAAAATTCTTTAAAATACAACTAGCAAGTGTAATACTATAAAATGTAAGTAGCCGTGCAGCATAAACCTTAAAGTTTTATCCTCAAACTGAAACTTTAGCAATGGCTTAACTTTAAGATTGTTTTATTGCAAATTGGTTTAAAAACAAACTTATTGGCTTGTTTCTTATTTGTGCATAGTCGAATCTTTTTTGTTTTAACAACTTAGAGTAATGCAGTTACTAACTCGCTTTCAACTTTAATATTTTCCAAAGTAATAAGAAAACTTAGTTAACTATACTGCATACTATTATCATTTTTTAAATATAATTGCAAATATTTTATCTAAAAACATAAAAAAGTTATTAAAATTAAAAAATAAACATTTGAATAGTAATACAAATTGGAGAGTAATTTTATGCGCAAAATAATGTTATGGAAGAATTGGCTACTAAAACGTAACATACAAATGTTTTTGTTTTTTCACTCGCATACTTTATTTTATCTCTGTAACTTTGTGTATTGCAGTTAAATTCGTCGAAGTAACATTTCTTAGATCATTTGAACGCAATTATAGCTAAAGGCAAAATAACATTAGCTGTTGTACATAAGCTAATATACCACGCTTACTATCGTTCCTAAATCAAACAAAACGGAGTAGCAAACGTTACTACTGTTGACGAAGAATTGTCGATTGGATAAGTTTTTGTGCTCATATTTTAATTTTTTGTGATTCATTATTATTATTGTCGATTGTCGACTTATTTTGCAACTGCATAGTAGACGAGGTAGTTTGATCAAGCAATATTTATGTTTAAGTTAAAATCAATCACTTATAATGTTTGTTAGCAATTGAACATAAGTAGTTGTATAGTGTGTTGCTTAAACAAAAAGGCCTACATTGACATGATAGCTGTAATATAGTAGACAAAGTAGTTTGATCTAGAAATATTTATATTTAAATTATAATCAATCACTTATAACGTATGTTAGAATTGAATATAATTAATTATATGGTGCATTGCTTGGACCAAAGGGCCTACATTGATATTATAGCTGTCATATTACTGTTAGTCAACAAAGCTATAATTGTTATTGGTCTACCTCGTTCTTTTTATTGTTTTGTTTTTTGCCAATTGTTTCTTTCAGTGATCGACAGATTTATACAAGATCTGTATTGGGTCTTATTTACTTGTTTTGACGCTTTTTTAATTTAGTGTAGGTTTATCACTGAGTTAGAAAAATTGAAATGTACTAACAATACTAAACAAAACAATTGCAAAGGAAAGTAAGATTTTGAAAAAGTGAGAAATCGGTATAATATTATCCCTATATAAGTCAGGCAATAGAAAAGGATGTAAAATTTATAGAGGAACAACGCAACTGAGTAACGCATACAAAGATTACGAGAGACTGCTAGACGACAAACTAAAGGCTAAAACAGAAACTGATCTGGTAGAATCACAAAATGGCTTTAGAAAAAATACCACAGAAACGACATATATACAGCGTTTATTGACCTAGAACAAGCTTTTGATAGTATACCGAGAAGAATCATCTGGGATAGCTTTAAGAAAAGAGAAATTGAGAAAGAATTAAGAAAGAACATAGCTAGTTTATACAAAAACATTAGAACAAACAACTTCGGGTCTGAAAAATTTGTAACGAAGGAGGGAGTGAGACAAGGTAGAGTCTTAAATCCAACATTATTACTATTGCTACGTTTGTATCAATCACCACACGTAATACGTTTGAGAAAGAAAAATAAAACATTGGTGCAGTTTTAATGTTTTAAACGGGTATAAAAATCGATTTATTCAATAAAATTATAAACCATTGTGTATCCGGACTTGATATTTTGCTATGAGTTAGTGAAATTTTCATTTTAATTAGTTAGCTAATGATGACGGGAAAATTTCCTGTGGATGAGAATGAGGTGCCTTCTGTAAATAACCAACAAAATCCAACTTTTGCAGTACAAAAGAATATGCCTAAAATAGCATTTGTGATGGACCCTGCGCTTATTCCGACGATACAAAAGTACCTCAAAAGTAGTATCGATAAAGCGGAGGTAGACATCGATGTTATGGCAGATGAGAGAAAAGATGCATAAAGATTTTGCAAGACGTAAACGCGTGCCTTTTAGGAGCTATGTTAAAAAAGCTTACATAGTCGTCTTGAAATTAACGGCGTTGACGAAAATATGTCAAGTTCTCAGGAACCTTCTGAGGAAAATGAAGAAGAACCACAATTCGGAGATTATTTGAGTATTCAGTTAATGGATATGTACGATCAACCGCGTAAACCTATCGAAGATAATGAACTCATTAATATCAGCAGTGACGATTCAAATGACGGAGGGGCTCCTTCTGTTAAACGAATTAACAGTAAATCGGGCAACGGGGCTTCAACGTCTCAAAAACAAAAACTTAGTTTGTTACCAGTTTGCGTAATACCAACTAAGAAAAACCCTAATCCAACGACTATCGTTGAAAGTAAGTCATTGCCGGAGTTAGTACGCAAAATTGAGAATAGAGATTCTGTCGTGAATACTAAACCCATGCCTAAGAAAAAGAAACCGACGACTGCTTTGCATGAACCAAACGTGACGTTTAAGGATGTCGAAGGTTTGGATTATGTGCGAAAGAATGTGTGTAAATTGTTAGTACATGTTCGACCCCAGAAGTCTATAAACAGATTGATTGGAATTGCGCCACCAAGAAGTGGCAAAACACTTTTTCACTTCGGGTTTCCGTTGCACAGCAGGCGGTTGAACTAGTAAAAACTAGAACCCCCCCAAACGCAGGTATTACGACCCAGTCTCTTAGTAGAAAATCGGTAGTTCAGCGTATAACTCGGGTCGGTTTCATCTTTACTAACTCTTATTTCTGGTCAATCTTAGTTGGCCAGTGCAGCACCCCAAACTAGCTCTCACTCGCCCATAAATGGGGGGTAGCAGTGCCAGAGATAAATTGCCTAAGCTCCCTTCTTAAGAGACTAATGTCGCACGACAAAATAAGTCAACGACCAACCTGTGTCTATGTCTATGCCCCTGTGTCCTGGAAATTCTAGAATTAAGTAAATTGCTGCTCGTTTTATGGGTCTAAGGCGCAACGCCACTCACATATACCCTAGGCGTATTGGACCGCGTACGGCTACCACCAGACGCTTCTTTTGCCGGAGGGACTAGTTCCTCTGCCACGCTTTCGTATAATAGGACTCGGTCTTTCCTCTTTCTTCTGAGCTAGGTCTCGGTTTACCGGCACTGGTAAAACTCTAAGGCCCAGGCCGTGCTCTAAGTTCTTCTCTGAAGATTGAACCAAGTTTCAGAATTGGAACTAGGTCCAGATTTACCGGCGTGGTTCAGACGGACGACGTTAGCCGTGCCTCCAGTTCTTGTCCAAAACCTTTCTTCAAAATTGGGTGGAGTGACTATTATTCTAAGAGTAGCGGCCACATGACAAACCGCTCCTTTTTATATAGAACGTACGCAATTAAGTCCACAATCCGCGGACTACTACCACGTTAGGATACGGTACGTTTCGGACGTTGACATGGAATCCAAATTTACGCGTGAATCCTGGAATGGAGTGGACACGCATCCGTTTTAAGGGCAACAACACCACATGGTGAAATGAAGGCCCGTGTCAGTCATTTAGTTCACATCTGCACTGCAAAACCAGCACAGATGCTATGCAGAGTGGGCCACGAGGAGGCGACTAACGTACTACATTATGCATAGTACTAGATGACGTAACAAAAGAAGTTAAGAATCAGACCCAGCAACTACTAGTGGGCTACAGATACATATATAGAACCAGTTTATATGACAAAGTGTGCATTCGCAAACATAATAATGATTTGTGCTTAAAACGCGGAAGATTTACAAGACAACTTGCAGCTATAGAACAATGCACTACATAAACGCATTCTTATGATAAACATAGATAAGACTAAAGTAATGATATTAAGACGCGCCAATACTCAAGCAAAAATACATTTTAATAATAAAGAGATTAAACAAACAGTTTCAAATATTGGGGCGTCACAATACAGAAAGATGTAATAAACCAACCGGAATAAGTAATAAGATTGAAAGTATCAATCAAGGGTAGTATTTACTAAATAATTTATTTATTAGAGAAAAATAAATAAGCAATAAGACAAAACTAACAGTATACAACACAATTCATCAACCAATATTGACATTTGGTTGCAAAAGCTGTACGGTTACGATAAGCAAGATAGCAGTATAAAAGCATGCGAAATAAAATACCTAAAAGGAATTATAGGAATAACAAAAAAATAGAGTAAAAAAATTAAGTATTACGTACAACACAAAAGGTATAATAAAAAAACCACTACAGAAAAACAACTTAGGCAGAATAGAAAACAACTGTCAAACCGAAAGAATCTGGCAAACTAAATCGGGCATAAAAAGAACAAGAGAAAGACCAAGAAAGAGATAGGACGAAAAATAGCAGAAATCCTAGAAAAGCAGAATAAAAGCTGGCGAGAAACAAAAAATAATGGGCAAAGTTTGTGCAAATAGAGTAATTACACACTAAGGAAAAAAAGAAGCTAACGTTCAAATTATTCAAGCTCGAGACTTGATTTTCATTTTTATTCAACCACCAATGACATCATAAGTTAAATTTCAATATAAGAATTCTTAATTATAAAGAATTTGCTTAGGTTTTTTTTCAAATAAATTCGTTTGGTCGCTTAACAGTATAATATACATCTTGATTGTATTTTATATTTTTGTTATTGAACTACAAATGCATTTCTAAATTTCTCTCAGCGTACAATTAACTATTTCGTGTTTTTTTAACCGATGAAAACATAGTTAAAAAAAACTCAAATAACGTTGGTTGCACTAAGGTTTTAAATAATCTTAGAGGTTAACAATTAATTTAACCAATGACTATTAAGCCATTTGGTCAATGACCCTCCGGAAAAATGAATAAGGAAGATATTTTATTTACTTAAAGTTGCAGAAAATTCGCGTTTAAATCAAATTATCAGAGTTTGAATTTCATGCGTTTAAATTGAGAATTGAGATACGAAAACTTGCGAATCTACCGGAGGTTCACATTTACGTGTGCCCGCGTGCATATATTGAAGGCGAATCGTAAATGATATAGTTATTGTAGTCAACAGTAAGACACAAATAATACAATTTTATGCGAGTTAGAATAGAAGATAAGTAAACGCTTAAATACTTGCTTGCAGTCTTGAGCCCGGAGGTCATTCCGCCTACTCAGTGGCAGTGCAATGCTTACGTGAGTTACGTCAGTCACCATTTTTTTCGCAGCACGTGTGTATAAAACACAGATGCTAGAATGCACATTTCTTATTACTTATGACAAACTTTACAGTTGATTTTCTTAGTTGATTTATAATGATCATTTGTAATAGACCGACTTATCGTTTTTGTTTCATAATGGCGGTGGTACAAGAGATTAAAACATTAATAGATCATTTAAAACGTTTTTAGAATGCCATCTTGTGGTAAAAATACCACATAGGATAATATAGAAAACTATAAATTAGTACGGAGGGTAGAAAAGTTGTCATTGGATTTAATGACAGCGAAAGTCAATGATCTATTGACAAGTGACGCTGTCAAAATCCCAACTATAAAATAGGTTAGAAACAATGTCAGTACAATTGTAAAAAACAACATCAGAACTAGCGGACAGCTGTTTTGTTCTTTAGGAACTCGTCAGCGTCACTTGTCAATAGATCATTGACTTTCGCTGTCATTAAATCCAATGACAACTTTTCTACCCTTCGTACTAATTTATAGTTTTCTATTAATAGATAATATTAGTTTAGACGTTTAGCATTTAAATTTTGTCGTTGTCCTTAGCCTGCAAATTCGTAACCCAGTAAACATAAAAATAAAAAAGTCCATAGTAATTTTGAAAAATTTATGTATGATTTGTCAGATTAAATTTGTGAATTTGAAGTAAATAATAAATTTTATTGTTTTGTACGTTTACTGTTGTTTTGTTATATTTTAGATTTTCTATAAATTGCGGTATTTGTTTTTTTGAGTGGTCCTCGTATACTAACTTAACTTTGTTTTCTTATCTTCATTTTAAATTGTAAGTGAAATTGTGTTTAGTGTGTTCTTGTCAATTTTATGTAATTAACAGTATTTTTAATTTTGTATTTTGAACCTAAAATTTATAAAGAAACTTGTTTATCTTTATATATGTATATGACATAATTTTCCATCAGTTTTGATATTTTTCTTTAAGATTTCGTTCTGTTTTCAAAATTATTTATATTGTTTTGCAATTGTAAATACGCCATTTTTATTTTTCATTTGGATTTCGGGTCTAAACCGAATTAAATTCGGCGACTTTCGTAATCAACGATTGGTAAATTTGATTCGACAGAGTCGTGCGCATTGACGACATTTTCCACAAGGCATTTTCTTTAAAAATTTTGTAAGTTCAGTTATTATGTTGTTTTTTTTATATCCTAGTGCTGTTTGGTAATTATCTCTAATTTAAAACCTTTCGCAACTTTTTATTTCCGTTTTATTTTTTGTTACTTTTGTACTACATTTAAGCACGGCACTGATTTATTTTTGCGGTTTCTGAGACCTTTCAATCCAAGTTTTTTTAAAACATTCTTCTTTTCTTTACATGAGGATTATTAGATGAAAAGTGGTTTTGGCATGTACATGGTTCATCCTTCAAGGCAAATTGAATTGAATTCATGCCTTCTGAATTATTCAGGATTTACGGATCATTGTACAATTATTTCTTACTAATAGTGTGGAAATTAAGATTTAGAGTTAAAAAAAAGTCATTTAATTGAGGATCACTGTGTCGCAAGCACGTGGCTTCTTCTTATCGTATTTTTGGGCTTTACAACGTACCCTCTCGAGGTAGGTCGCAGAACGCTTTAATAATGTTACAACGTATGTCGTCACAAATTTATACTTGTAGAGTCCTTTCCCAGGGCATAAAATTTCGTCCTTAATACTGCTATTTGATGTATTAATCAGCCGCCATTTGGTAATTTTATCAAAGGAAATTTTTCTGAAAATCTACATTAAGGTCAGGCATTTTCTTATTTTTATTTAGGAAAGAGGATTTCGAATATTAATTGGACGCAACCGCCTTATTATCGTTCGTTACTAAAGCAATTTTTTTTTGGTTGATTAGTTGTACCATTTTGCTACTCGACTGCTTTTATTAATTTTATGTTAAAGCACATTGTAAAGTTTAGTTATTAGGTAATTATTCATATAGCACCTAGTATTCCATTCAGATTGTATCAGTTTTTTTATTTATTTTTTTTTAATTGCAATTTGCATTCTTGTTTTGCGTTAGTGGCGCGTAGCTACATTTGATGTGTTACGCAGTTTGCGCCATCGCTGCTTACGTAAGCTACGGTTGTCGCTTTGGATTATTTTTCGTCATTAAATTATAAAATCGTACGCGACTCGTGACCCCGCTCGGGTGTATCTTTACCTAAAGGTGGCAAATTTGCTATTAAGTTCATTTATGTTAGGGTTGTTTTTTTTTGCCTTGGCTAGAATATATTTGTGTGACACCCGTATAGGGGTGGGAAGTGTGTCAAAAAACGCAACGTTTTAGAAGGGTTTGGAACGGGTACTCTTGGCGCCCAGTTATGTTCATTGCTTTATTCAGATTGCCCACCCCGTCTCCACTGCAAAGTTAGCCGCGGCAGTCCAACCTCAACCTTTACGTCCATTCGTTGGTGGTCGTATCACTGATTTCACATGATTCATTATGGTGTAAAAATAATGTTACCAATTTACAGCATTTAAAAGAAAAAGTGAAAAAGCACTCGTTATCGGCGAATCACATAAAAAGTTGTATGAATTATGTTACTAATAATTGCGTTAATGTAATATCGAAGGCTTCCACGGACGGAATCTATACTAAGATTAGAATGTCTTCCGGGTTTGGACCGTGTCATAGTTGCAACCGAAGCTGCCAACGTTTCGCCCACTTTCGTAAGGGGCTTCATCAGGCGTGAGATAAATCGCTTGTTTGAGTTTTGCGATTTATCTCACGCCCTGATGAAGCCCCTTACGAAAGTGGGCAAAACGTTGGCAGCTTCGGTTGCAACTATGACACGGTCCAAACCCAGAAGACATTCTAATCTTAGTATAATTGCGTTAATATTTGCTTACAAATACTACTAGACAGCGCCTGCCGAAAGTCAATTAAAGACCAATGAAAATGTTTGTAAAAATAGATAAATATATTAAATGAAATAACTAATTGACTTTACCTGCGACTACCGTGGAAAATGAGCGATGTTCCTCTACGTAAAAAAAATTAAATCATTTTTACGCAATCGGCAATACTATGGGATAAGAAAGTCTATGAAAATCTTCCATTAAGAACTGTAAATTGTTATCGGTCATTTTGGTAATTGTAGACAAATATCTTAAATCTTAATCTTAAATATAAATCGTGTTAACATAACAAATTATAAATTAATTTTAATTAATTAAATTAACTAAACATTTTTGGCAAAGCTTCTGAATTTCATTTTAATACCGAGTTTTTTGTTAATATTATAATAAATATATGGTTAACTTGTTGTTTACTACTTAGTTTTTACAAACAAATATAAATTATTAATTAGTTTTAACTGTAACAAATTATTTTAAATAGCCTAAATAAATTATAAGTTTGCTTTTCACGACGCGTACGTGGGTGTTTGCTTTGCGGATTAAGGACAAATGGAAGCGTCAAATTAATTAGATTACGTACATATAACAAATTCAAATTTAGTAATATAATTTTAGAAAAAGCGAATAGTTAATATTTACTAGGGAAAATAACGACATTTCCAATTTTCCCAGTGATATAAAACCAATGCTTAAATTGGAACCGAGCACGTGTGTACGTTTACTAGTAGTTATAGGCAAAGCACGTAATATTTTATGAATAAAAATTTTGTTTAATAAAAGATCAACTACAACATACAAATTATTCGGTTGCATTAATTCACAATTTATAAATTTCTAAACGTAATTTTTATTAATTTCCATGCACATACCAAGCCTTTAATCCATTGAAACGGTCAATTAGAAATTCAAGATGGCGGTTATTAGTAATTAACACGAAAGGGTATATGAATTGTATTATGCACACGCATAAGGTTTTCACTTACAAGAATTACATGTACAATCTGACTTTTTACTGTAATACACGAATCTTAAATATAATAAATAAAGAAGTATTTCCTAGGGCGATTTAGAAACATAAAAACAGAGTATTCATAACAAATATTTTATGTTTATTTAAAATTTTTCTTTAATTTGTGTAAAAAATGTTTTAAGGTATTTTTTAGTTATAACTCAAATAAAAAGAAACTTACACATTGATTTACCAGTGCGCGAGAACCTTTCATGCATTCAAAGCAAACTCGGTTTTCACACTTCCGGTATAAAATTTTAATTCCTTTGCTGCAACATTTTTGTATAATTTTAAGCTTTTATTTGGTGTGGTTATTAAATAGTTGCAGTTTTAGGCGATTAGATACATATATGTTATTTTATTTTATTGATAAGTTATTTGAAATTAAATGTTTATTTTTATTACTAGTATAGAAAGTACTGTTTTGTTAATATTTCCAAATTTGTTATGGGTTTTTCAATCTTGTGGACCATACTTTGGTTTAGCTTACTTCGTCAAACAGTTAGTATGGGTAACTGTTGTTACGTGCATTCATTTCTGATGTAATGCCCTGTATATTCATTACCTTCAAGTCAGATTTCTGTTTTTGACGCCCTCTGCCGAGTGTAGTTTTCTTGTATTTCTACTTAAAATCGTGCTTGTGATAAATGATTCTAAATCTTACATTTCGAGTAGGTTATTTATCACAAGATAAGCTTTTTCTGTTAGTTTTTTTTGTAATTTCCTTCTTAATTTGATAGCACGTTCCGCCACGTTTTTGACTACACGTTTTGATGCATTATTGATCGATGAGCAATTAATATCGACAAATACCTTCACGAAACGATTAGTATTCTGGAAGGCCTATGTCTAAACTGAAAACGAAGTCTCGACAAAAATTTGTTTCCGAAATATTACTTTTAATGCGTCAGTCCATTGCGATACCAACCTTTTACTAATTGCGAAAAACAGCATTCGATACATCGGGTTCTTATATCTAATTTCTTTTAGTATTAACAATTTTGTAGATTTCTACTTTCGTGAGTCATTGTGTTGACGCGATTTGCTATTTATAATTATTTTAGGCCTACTCAACGAGGAAAACGTTTTCTTCGGGCAAGTACTGGATTATGGGTAAGTTTTATGTAATTATTTTGCCGTTGTCAAAAAAAGTCACTCGCGGAATTTAGCTTGTTTTAACTTATGCAATCACAATAGTTGTTTTAATACCATTTAGTTATTTTGAGTAATTATTTTTGTGATATCGCATGCTGTGAACCATAGTTATTTATCATGTAATTTTTCTTCGCTTATCGACCACTCTATGTGTATTGTGTGTTGCTGATACTTCCGGTATTGATGTATTTAGAATGTACTACAAAATCTTTAGAATCGTTCTTAATAATTTACGTTATTAAATTATAGTTTTTATGCATATTTTATCTTTCCTTTATGGTAACATATCTTTCTCTTTTTTTGTGGTTACACGAACATCAATGTAACAAGGATTAAAAACCTGAAATTCGTTACAAACTTGAACCTTCTGTCCTGATCAAAACAGAAGTTTTACTTATAAACGATCTGGCGCCCTTTAAATATTATTTATTTTATCCACCCCTATCTCCGACTGTGTGTGTTGGCCGTGCAAGGTTTGTAAGACCTATAAGCTTGTAATTTTGCCGGAAAAAAAACAAATAACGCAACTAAAAAAGGTCTACATCGGTAAACACCTATAAACCACAGTCACATATTATCAATGTAGAAATTTTTAATTTGTGACAAATCTGCAAATTGCAATGTTTTCTCGTCTAAGCCTAGTCCATGCATTGCAAACAAATCACGTATAGCTAAAACAGTATTATAAGTTTCAAACACAATAACATTGAATTAGAATAATTTATACAAAATACAACAGAGAGTAAAAATTTAGTGTGCAAGATGTATACAAGGAAGTCACTCACAAAGTAATTTATTTTATACACAGAATTGAGCATGAAATGCACTTAAAATGAAAAATGATACACTATACTATCGAGTATTATTTGATAAAGTAAATGTTAACCGTATGCAAAACACGGTACTTTACCAACGCTGCTTCTTTTTGAACCGCACTTTTTCTAGCCCCATTTGTGATTGTGTCTTTCCTAAAATTTTTAATTATTTAAGAAACGACTTGAAAATTTAACATTTCGTCTACTACTACTAAAAGTACGGGCGATGTCTTGGAGCAGTTGGCGTGTTGGTGCGGTAGGTTCAGCAAAAACTTCTCGTGTGTAGATCTACTGAATTTTCGATGAACGCAAGTTTGAGTCGATCAGTACTCACATTGACGTTGCGATCATTTATAGACAATTTGAAAAATTTCGAACCTCTTTTTGTGATAGGATAGGGTACTCTGTATGGTTTTGTTAGAGATGTCTTGTCTTTGTCGACACGGACAAATGCATGGCTGTAGCAAGATTTTGGTAACTTGGTGGGTCGAAGTTGGTTTATTAATTCATTCAGTTTTTTTACAAATCTATCTTGTGGGGAAGACAAAGAATACATCCAAACGTTAACTCAGCTGTAGAAACGTTTAAATTCTTTTTCGTAGGCTGTACGTAACCCTATTAACATTAATAGCAGTTTTGATAACCAATCAGATAATTTCTGGGCTATTAAAGCAACTTTTATGGTACGGTGAAAGGGTTTGACGATTCCGTTCGCTTCTGAATGATATCCGGTTGTGTTCTAAGTAGCTTCTTAAGTTGGATGAAGAGTGATAATTCAAACTGGCGTCCTTGATCAGTTGTGATGCGAAGCAAAATGACCTAGCGAAAAATCCAGTTGGTAATTAGTGCGTGGACAACTACTTCAACGGTTTGATCAGGAATTGGCACTGCTTCCGGCCAACAGGTATAGCGGTAAATTATGGTTAAACAGTACCGTTGGTTTTGGCACAATGGAAATTTTATGATGTTGATGTTTATACGTTCAAATCAACAAGCAGGCAGGTAATATTAGCGCCATAATAAATGATTGTCACGTGTCAGTTTTGATGACTGACAAGCGGTACATGACTTCACAAACTTCTTAAGATCTTTGCTAATGTATGGCAACACAAATCGTTTTCGAACAATCTTGTCTGTTGTTTGAATTCCAGGATGTTATAAACAGTACAATTGTCGCAGTATTTTGTTTTGCAGGATAACTGAAACAAAAAGACGAATATTCAGCATCGTTTAGCTTGATTTGCTTAAGATCTAGCGCTGTGTGTAAATGCAACAAAGACTGTAACTTAAAATCATTTTCTTGATTGGTTGGTCACTTGGTAAGTGTCTATTACAGAAATCTTTGACAGCATAATGGCGGTAAAATTCGAAGCGCTAGAAACATGTTGGATATTTTTCAAGAATTGACTAATAAAATCCAGCTAGCGACTGCGTCTTGGATTTTCTTTTCTATCTGATATAATCGTTTTCTTGGGTTGGAAGGCTACACACTAGAAATTTTTGATCGGTGTATATAATGAAGTTTTGGTCTTTTAGCATATAGCGGAATTGTTGAATTGTTTGTAAATTGCAGTTAATTCGCGATCATAAGCGGAATATTTACATTAGGCTTTGGTTAAAGATTTTCTATAAAAACCAAGTGGTTTTAATTGGCAGTCGACATGTTGGTAGAGTATGACATCTGCGCAATAGTCAGAAGCATTGCTATGAACTGATAAATTATTGTCTTTGGCCGGCTAGAAAAGTCTGGCACATCTGACTAGCTGATGTTTACATTCATCAAATGCTTTGATTTTTTCATCATTTTACGTATGGGTGTTTTGTCATTCTTTTTGTTGTTATGGATTAAACATGTTAGTTTGACTTGGAGATGCACACTGTGAGGTAAAAAAACGTTTATAAAATTTTAACAATGGAGGAAACATTTTAGTTCTTTCGTTATTTTCGGCAAACCAACACGGGTAATGGCTTTGAAGATATTGATTTAAATCCATGTGGTGTGATCGTGTGTCCCAAAAATTGATTTCAGGTTTACCAAATTTACATTTTTCAATTTTTAAGACTGAATTATTGTCAGATAACAGTTTAAAAACTATGAAAAAATGTTTAGTGTGTTCATCTAGTAACAAGAAACCGACAAGTATGTCGTCAATATAGAGAAACACAAAATCGAGTCCAAAAAATATAGTATTTACCAGGCGTTACATCGTTTGGGCAGCATTACATAGTCCGAAAAGCATGGTAACGTACTCGAAGAGTCCAAACGATATAATTACTGAAGTTTTTTGTATGTCATCAAGGTCAATTGGAACTTGATGGAATGCACGTTTGAGGCCTATGGATGAAAATATAGTTTCTTGTGTTGAAAATTTGCAAGATCTGAGAAGAATTGCAGTGGATATCTACCTTTTACGGTTTTTGTGTTTAAACATCGGTAATCAAACTCTACTTTGACTACAAAGAGCTCTTCTGCGGATAGTTGACGCGCTTTAACATACACTGGCGGTTTGTATGTTGAGATAAAATGTGTTGCTTTTTGAGTTGGTTTAAGTACGTTATCAATCGGGTTGAAGATATTCGAAAATTTGTCAATCAGTGATGTGTATGGTTCAGAAAGTCGCTGTTCTCTAATTGATAAAACAAATGATTGAGTA
The DNA here is from genome assembly GCA_035610365.1 of Aquatica leii. Taxonomy (NCBI): domain Eukaryota; kingdom Metazoa; phylum Arthropoda; class Insecta; order Coleoptera; family Lampyridae; genus Aquatica; species Aquatica leii. Next base: position 109,911,251 of record CM069436.1, read on the forward strand.
CAGTACCATTAGTCTTAAGTTGAGTACTTCCGTCGATAAATTTTTTACCTTTGACGTCGACGAGTAGATTGTGGAAATTAAAAAAATCTGCTTTTATAATTGCATCGGAAACATCGGCTGCGATGAAAAGTCCAGATAAATTCACACCGTAGGTTAAGTGAAAGACTTAGACGTTGTTTGCCATATGTATGAAGTATTGATCCGTTAACAGCATATACTTATTGCTACGTGACTATTGAACGGTTGTACATAAAATTTGTAGATAACGATTTAAATTCTAGTGTACTTTGACTTCTCGGTATGTTTTTTGCACCCCAATACAAGTTCTTACTGCAGCATATGGAAATCTTCTCATCAATGTCACCGACGTAAAAAATGTCTCGAGCTGGTAAGTTTTCTTCTACTGTTTCATTTTCTTGTTCATTCTCCTTTCAAAGACATATACTGTTTCAAACTCGACCTGTTTTTGAATTTTGCTATATTTTTAACTATGAATTGATCAAGTGAATACGTTCTAAAACATTCTAAAAGCTCCTCGACATAATATATCTTAGTGCAATCATTTGGTTTCTCAGGGTTATAGAAATATAACTTAGAAATTAGCAGCTTATAGCAGTCACCTGATATTGCATTTTTTATTGTAGTGTTACCTATAGCACGCTTTCTCAATAGCAGTTTAAGCTTGACACCATTCTCTTCAAAACTAGAAAACTGAAAACCACTTTCAGACACTTTTTTTGAAACTTGAAGTGGCCTAGTCTGGGTCCTCAATCTCACTATTATGATAGGGATCAGTATCGCTCTCGGGCAAACCAAATCTTTTATCGAGTTACTCGAGCTCTATTTCAATAATTTTTTTGTTCATTGTGAAAAAAAAACATTCTTATGTCTTCTGGGTAGTAATACCTTGATGTAGCAGCATAATATCCCACATCAGCCAATGCGTTTATAGATTTCAAACATTAAAAATAAAATCTGCTTTGGGACGTATTGTCCCATTAGATTCAAAAGGGTTAAGTCTGTTAGATGCCTCAAATTTAAAGAGCTAAAAATTATCATCATTTTAGTGACTTTGACAGGGGTAGAATTGTTGTTTATTAAAATGTTGGCTTATTCTATTACAAAATTAGCCGCCGTGTTAATTGCGTGTGTAGACAGAAGAAGGTTGAGAAACACGAAGAAAACCAACTGGTCAATTGAGGCGTACCTCAAAGCGTCAAAATATGCATTTAAACAACCATCTCTACAAGACCGTTTTACTACTATGCGTCAAATCGCTAACCAATGGTTTGGAGAAAACGTTGGTGCTTTTTTTGACCGCAGACCACCGTCATCAACGTTTGAACTGGTACAGAAAACGGCAGCGTCAAGAAGCAGAACAGCCTAATGTCGTCTTTAGCGACAAATCGCAATTTTGACGCAATGACCGTAGAAACGTAAGACGCCGCTGTGAAAGCGACGTAATATTGGGTTTGCCATTGACAAACATACATATACAAAACATATACAAAAGATTGTTGAAGTAATGGTTAGGAAGGCAACTGCTTACGGTAGCCAATCACCACTTGTTTTTATTTGAGGCAGTATAATAATTGCGCGTTATGTTGATAATGTCCTTTTTAGTAAAAGAACGCACGTCCTCATTTTGTCCGTCGAACTATAGCTTTCCTACAAGAAACAGGCGTTAATGTTTGGCGACCGGATTTAAATCCCATCGAACATTTGTGTCATGGGGAAAAAACCGTCCATTTTGCACTATACTCTACAGACTCTGATACAATTCATTTAAAAGTTGTGTGAAACGTGGTATCACAAGTAGACATCGACTATCTCATTTTTTCCAATTACATGTTATTTAAATTTTATTGTTTCATTTCTGATGTAAGACTGAGACAAAAAAACAAATTGACAAAAGTTTTCCGTTGAACTTTCAACTTCTATCTATTTGCACAAAAACCAATAGTAGCTCATTACAACTAATTTTTGTTACATATACCTAATCGGTAGCATTAAAGAACACTTATAACTAGCAAAATGATGATGATTGAGTAGCACTCAAATCCACGTGTAAAATAAAGTTGTCAGAAACTTCTAATATATCAACACCTAATAAAATTGGCAACGACAATGTTTGTTAGGTAGTAGAGAACAATCAAAAGAGGTCGACAACACAGCACAATTTGAAGTAACAAAAGAAATAAATGCAAAAAAATATCTTTTACATTTGGTGAAAACTTATAATCTTTAAGTAGTCTTGTAGAAAATATTGTAGCGGCACTAGCGTTGGAATGCCTTGACGTAGCTGGCAATGAGTGAGAATGTGTCTAAAGATTATTTTTTGTGCTTCCGTCCGTTTTAACGTATTTTATTGTTCTTAACTGTCATAAATTTTAATTTTTCGCTATTGTAAACCGTCTTTGACAGTTTTGGCACACTTGTCAACATAAACGTCAAATTATTTTTGAAAGATTTTGAGACTTTGTGGGCCTTCTAGTCTCTGTTCGAGCAATAAAATGTTGTATTCAACTCGTTCCTGTTTAAATTGGACGCTTTTTTTCCCTCGAGGACTTTTTAAACCCTCGTTTCACTCGGGTTTAAAAATGTCCTCTTGGGAAAAAAAGCGTCCAATTTACACAGGAACTCGTTAAATAAACTACTATTACAGGCATCATAATCGGCCGGAAATTTTACTTTTCCGGCCTAGGCCGGTAAAGTGTAGTAGAATTTTATAACTAAAAGTTGGCACTAGTAATCATTAATTAATTAAACGTCATCTGTCAATTTGTCAAATTTATTAACATACACCATTATCTGTGTTATTGTTTCGAGTAGCACTAACAAAAATTTTTTAAACAAATATAAAAAATTTGCTTATATCTTAAAATTGCAAAAAACAACAAAGGTTTTATTTTCATATAAGTGAAATTGTAATAGTATTATGTAATTGTCGAATTCATTTTCAAAAACAATTGTATTTCGTCATTACAGGTTTCAGTTTTATCAACATATGTTCTTAAATTTTACTAAAAATAGATACTTAAATAACTGCTTTTAATTAATTTATACTATAAAAGTCAGCACAAAAAATGTTGTGTATCACACGTCCTAAAAGTTATTTGCGAGTATTCGCTTTTTGTAGGCCTCAGCTTCACCTTGGCCTACAAATATGCTCATACTCGCACAAAAAATTTTAAAACTTACATTTTTTAAAAAAATGTAATCTTAACTATTTATGAAAAAATATATTTGAAAATTAGTATTTATTATTGGTGGACTTATAATTTAAATAATAATAATTATTAACCAATAACAATGTATCCCCTTAACAATTTTAGTACTTAATTTAGATTCTTCAATTCTTGATATTTTTAAAATTCCAAACAATTTAAATTTATTTAAATAAAATTACATTAACTTCAATCAGATTAATTTAATTAAATCTATTAAACAAAAAATTATTGATAATAACATAATAATTACTAAAGCAGATTAAGATAATTGTACAGTTATTCTTAAAAGATTAAAATGCATTAATAACACTTTAGATTTTTTAGATTGTGCTGATTTTGAAAATTTAAAAAAAATCTCTTTTAACTAAATATATTAATAGTACTATTCATATTTTACATTTAACTGAAAACACGTTTAATTATTTTAATGTACATTTGCTTCATTTGAAAGTATCCAATCCTTCTATCCCTTTACTTCATTGTTTACCAGAAATTCATAAGCCCAATTTTCCTATTAGACCAGTTCTAAACTTTATTAATTCATCTACCTATAAAATTAGCGAATTTTTAACTAAAATATTTAATTTTCAAATTAATTTTATTTCTACATACTCAATAAAAAATACAAAAGAATTAATAGGTTCTTTAAATAATTTAATTTTTCCTTCTGATACAATCTTAAATTTCAATATTGTTTCTTTTGATGTTAAAAATCTTTTTCCTTCAGTTCCTCCTACAGATGTATTACTTATATAATCTCTAATCTTCTTTCACTTTCTGATTTTCCTGATTTTGTAACAAATGACTTATAATTAATTACTAAAATTTGTTTAAATAACGTTTTTTCCAATTTGATAATCAATTCTTTAAACAAATTCTAGGTCTTTCAATGGGTTCTCTTTTATCACCTATTTTTGCTGAAGTTTTTTTAAACAATTTAAAAAGTAAATATATTTCTAAACACTATATTTTCTTACAAAAAAAACAATGTTTTGGAAAAGATATGTTGATGAAATTTTTTGTATTTTTTAATGGTTCTAATAATGATGTTAATAACTTTTTAGATTTTTAAATCATATTCATAATAGAATAGAATTTACGGTTGACTTTTCAAAAAATAATAAGTTGCCTTTCCTTGATTTATTAATTTCTTTAAATAATAATAACACTTTCGAATTTGAAATTTATAGAAAACCTACAACTACTAACCATTTAATACCGTTTGACTCAAATCACTAAACTAGATTCATTTCATTATTTTTTCAACAGATTTCTTACTATTCTTTTATCAATTAAAAATTATAAAAATGAATTAGATATTATTTTTTATTTAGCTTATACTAATAATTATCTTTTAAATATTATTTACAATGTTTATCACAAACACTTATATAAATATTGTATTAAATCTTACACTAAATTAATACTAATTTTAACAAATTCTACTAAAAAAGATTTGTCTGTTCCTTTTATACGAGATTTTCTTAATTTTTTTAAGAAATTAAGTAAACGTAACGATTTCAAGATTTCTTTTTCTAATGAAATATCTCTTCGGAATCTTTATTCTTGTAATATTCTCAATAATTATAATAATTATTTAAATAAAAGTAGAGTTTACGAATTAATTTGTTCTTGTAACAAATTTTGTATTGGTATGACACAAAGTTCTTTTCAAGCTAGACTTATATATAGATATATAAAAAACGGGTCAAAATACATTAATAATTCCAATTTAGTTAAATCTGCATTTGCACATGTTTTGGATAATCTTCATACTCTTATTTCTTCCAAATTATTTCATTCTTTTAATAACATCAATAACAAAAAAATTCTTGGATTACTAGAGTTGATTTATATTAAAATATAAAATAAAATTTTTTTGTTGAATGATCAAACCAATTTCAATTATGATTTTGAACTTAAATTTTCTTAGATTTGTTTCTAGATTGCACCATCTTTCTTTTTTTAAAATAATGTACATTTAACATTTTGTAAGATTTTTTGAAGATGAGCTTCGTTATTTTAAAGCTCGAAACATATGTAAAAAAATACAATTTGAAAGTTAACGCATTTGTTACTGGTGGACTGGTAATTTTAATAAATTTTAAAATAACGTTTAATAGAATTAAAACTATAATATAATTTTTAAAATATTCGCAACAAAACAAAATTTAATTTAATAACTTTAGCAATTTTTTTTTACGTTTTTAGATGCCGTTGCGAATCGATTGACACTTCAACTAAAATATAATTTTTGAGGAATGCAAATTAGAATTTATTTATACACACCAAATCAATACTTTAAATTTCTGCGATTATTCTTTAGTTTATGAAAAATGTAAAAAGCATTAATAAACGGTTTTAGATCATTACAGAGCAAAAAACCAGAATAAACAAAAATATAATTTTTTATGACCAATTTTGCTCAAACGTATACACTAAAAGCTATTTTAGTCTGTGTAAGTATTTATATTTATAAATGTAGTAGAAACTATAATAATTACAAACTGTTAAAGTCAAACCACCAAACTTTGTAATTGTGAGTTATAACATCAAGCTTAGTAATTGACTAAATTACTTCAGTGTTGTGCAACCAAAAGTTGTACTTTACTTCAACTTGTGTCTTGTTTTTATTTACTCTAACGTAATAACAATTCCACAACAAAAATACTTACATAAAAACGATAAAGTATAAACCATCATAATTTTGGTTTTATATTTAAGTAGTAATTTATTATTTATACTTTTTATAAAAAGTAAAATAAATATGAATTTATTCTTTCAGAAATCAAAAATTAAGGGCATTTTTTCAATTTCTAATTTTAAATAACGATTAAATGATAATATTTTATTTTTCAGGTCGTTGCATTTGTTAAAAGAACGTATAAATAAATATATAAACAGTCTCTTCTAAAATGTTTATTGAATTTATCTTTTTAAATTAAATGCCTGAAAAATGTTAGTGTATGCTTTGTAGAAAAAAAATTCGTTTCGTTTTCACGTTCAATGGAACTACTTTTACTAAAATAGCTTGGCGTTAGTAAAAGCTTCCTAAGTCGTTTAAAGGTGATAAAAGCCAATACTACCCCAATTTTGCTGAAAATAACTATTAACCCAACTCTTTAAATGAATCGACGTAACTTCTTTTTTGGCGTAGATTAAATTTTAATAAAATATTAAAGTTTTTTATAACAAAATTCAAAAAAAGTCAAAGTTTTACAAAAATACAAATAGTGTTAGTGCATCAAAGCTTTATAATAAAAAAAATATTAAAACGAACAAAGGAGGCAGCGTATCAGGTAACTTCCTAGGATTATCAAAAGATTATTGAGCATCTTTAAGTTGATAGGTTCAAGAGTTTTCAAAGCTCGTGTTAAAAGCCAACCCTTTATTTTCTTTTATAGTAAAAATGTATTGATTTTTAATTGGTCAAACTACCATGAACGTATAGTTTTTTTTTTTTAAGAACAGTACCGTAGACAGGCAATTATTAAATGTAATTTACAACTACAAGCTTGCGTGATTTTAAAAATGCTACAAGCAGAAATTTAATAAGCTTTAATTAACAAAATGGATCAATTAGTTGTTGCTTTAAATGTAAATTAGTTCTTCGGGTCGTTATTTTTAATATACCGACATAAATACGAATCTGAGACCTACGATTTTCGTTTTTAATATAATGTTTGAATAATTTTCAAACCTTTAATTTAATTATTTTTTTTTAATTTATACATTAGTAAATTTTGTAAAAATGTATCTTGTAGTGATAAACAAACATATTTTTATATACATATGTATGAGTGACAAAATGTACAATAATTTTAATTAAAAAACTGCAATTTCAATTTTTCCGCAGACAAAAAATTCTCAAACATTTTAAATCTAATAATAATAAAAAAGAAGTTTTTTTAAACACAAAAGCAAAAAATTTATTAAACTTAAGTCAAACAAGTAGCTAAAAATGCATTCCGCATTTTAGAGAGTAGAATTTAAGTGCTATATACAAATATGAATTTTGATAAAATGAAAAAGGTATTATTTTTAAATAAATAATAAAAAAATGTTAAAACATATTATGTTCGGCTGTGCAGTAAAACATTTTTTTCTCTTATAATAAAAATTAAATATGACACATTTGACCAAAGTTTAAAAAGACAGTTACATTATGTAAAAAAAATATTCTAATTTAATTATTATTAAAAATTTTTTTTTTAATTTATTTAATAAATGTATTTAAAATAAAACACAAAGAAAGCAATTTTAGCTTATAAATTTATATAGTGTATATAATCTATTCCTCAACTACTGTTAAGTGTAGAGGTCTAATAACACAGTACTTCTTCCACTTCTTTGTCCGACATCATACTACTTCGTCTGCCCTCTTTTTTTTCCAGAATTCTTTAGATGGTATTTTCATATGTCCCCACCATCGTAGCTGAACTCATTCTGTATATCTCTTTAAATTTTTTCTTCCAAATCTTTCTCTTATATCTTCATTTCTTATTTTGTCCACTATCGTTGCTTTTGCTATTCTTCTCAAAAATTTCATTTGTAGAACCTGGATTTTCTTATGTAGCTTTTTGGTTAGAACTTATGTTTCACATCCGTACAGTTTTACATATCGTCATTTATGTTTTGTTGCTTATATCTTTTTTGTTAATAAATCCTCTATTAATTCCATGAAACAATTTATTTGTTTCCGTGATTTTGTTGTTTATGGATTTTTATATTTATTCTTCTGTCTTTGTTATTTGATATTACTACTACTTTTGTCTTAATGATATTGATTTTTAATCCTGTTTTTTCTAGTCTTTGCACCCATAGTTCACATTAAATTGTAAATTTCTTTCTGTATTTTCCATTATTGTAATATCATCTGCAAATACGCATGCCCCCACTTCAACTGGGTTTAGTTTTTGATACCCTAGTTTTTGCGTAATAATCGTCGTGATTTCGTCCATAAATGTAATAAAAACAGTGGACTAAGGTTTTCTTCTAGTCTAACGCTTTCTGATGTTTTGTTTGGTTTCTCTGTTGTCTTTTCTAACTATATTTTCTGTGTTTTCATATAATGATTTAATAGCTTCTATCAAATTTCTATCAATAGTATTTCTCTCTAGAACGTCCCATATGTTTTATCGCACCACTTTGTTAAATGCCTTTTCCAGGTCAACCAAACATATGATCATTTTTTTATTGTAGAGTAATGATTTATTTATTATAGTTCTGATTGTGAAAATGTGGTCTTGGATGCAGTGTCCTGGTATAAATTCACCTTGTGCTTTATGTAGTAGTTTATGTAGTCTTGCTTCTAGAATTATCTCGTATACTTTACTGTCTGTGCAAAGCAGCATCCCTGATATTTTGCACAATTTATCTTGTACGCGCAATTTGGGTAAAAATAGAACAAACTTGTACATAGGTGAAAGGTCAGTTAAACTGATATAGTTAGGATAGTATTATTGTAGAAATCATAGAATAAATTCGAGTTTTGAATTAAATATCTGCTAATTAACGTACCTTTTACTAATCTAAATAGAAACACATAACATAGATTTTGGTCCATATTCGAGCCGGATTCTTAAGAATAGTTAAAAAGTGCATTTACAAACTAGTGCATCGCATCATTCAAGGTGAGAGTTAAATACCTGGTAGAAAAAAGTTTACAATATTCTTGTATACGCCGGTTTTGAACTAAGAAAATGGAGATCCAATAGTAAATCACTCACATCACATTTATCAAATTTAATTCTAAATTCATCGGACAAACATTTTAAACAAGTTTCTTATAATTATATCACGAAACGAATACTTCTTTCAAATATTGCACAAATATATAACCCATTGGGTTTGTCAGGAGCAAGTACAATAAAACTAAAGATATTAATGCAAGCTTTATGGTCCCAAAAGCTTGAATGGGATGAGACATTACCTGAAACGTTAGTGTCTTAATGGAATCAACTTTCAAAAGAATTGCATGAATTTAATAACTTAACTATTTTTCGTAAAATTACTAGTTTTACCAATCCAACATTTGAACTACATATCTTTTTCGATGCTAGCAAAGCCGTATATGAAGCATGCGCTTACATTAGAAGTTATTTATAAATGGTACTCAGATAGAATCAAATTTATTGTGTTCAAAACATCGAGTAGCTCCTTTAAAACAGCAAACGATTCCCAGATTAGAATTGTGCACAGCTCAACTTGGAGCAAGATTAATGAGAAAAGTACTAAACTCATCATCTATATCATTCCAGAGTTGCACTTTGTGGAGCGACTCACAAATTGTATTGCAATGGATAAAAACTACTCCAAATATTTTAAAGCCATTTGTTGCTCATCGCGTAGAAGAAATTCAATCAATTTCAAAACATTCTACTTGGAAATATGTAAACACAAAGGAAAATTCTGCAGATTTATTAAGTCGTGGAGTTAACTCCACCCAGTTATTAAATTGCAAAATGTGGTGGAACGGACCCGGTTAGTTAATAAGTTCAAAAGAAGTTTGGAATAATCAACAACAAGAAGAAATCGAAATCTCAGAAATAAAAAGAAATGCATTCTGTGCTACTACAACCCAATAACCTGTAAACTATGAAAAGTTTTCTAGTTTAAAGAAGCTTCAAGCAACAATTTCGTACTGGCTTAGATTTAAACACAATGCACTAAACAAAACAAATAGAAAAACAGGTCCAATGTCAAACGAAGAATCACAAGAAGCCGTGAACGGCATAATTAGAAATGTTCAAAATGAGAGTTTCGCTCAAGAATACAAAAATTTAAAATCTAATGTACCAGTTTCCAAGAGCAACCAAATTTTAGTTTTAACTCCATTTGTAGATAACAAGAACATAATTCGTGTAGGGGGGAGATTACGTTTTTCTGATTATAATTTTGAAAAAAAAACATCCTATACTGTTACCAGCCAAACATCATGTAACAAAACTTATTTTTCGTCATTACCACCAACTCATGTTGCATGCTGGACCTCAACAATTAGTTTGCAAAATTAGAGAATTGTATTGGCCTCTCTCAGCAAGGAATACTGCTCGTAAAGTAGTACGAGACTGCATAACTTGTTTTCGTGCAAAACCACGATGTATCAATCCGCTTATGGGAAATTTGCCAAATGTTAGAACACAAGCTAGCCCTGCATGTACATTTACAGGAATCGATTATGGAGGTCCATTTCTAATTCGTGACAAACAAGGAAGGTGCTCAAAGACCACGAAGTGTTACTTATGTTTGTTCGTGTGTCTTACGACAAAGGCGGTACATTTGGAATCAGTTTCTAATCTAACGACAGAAGCATTTCTGCAACGTTTCGTCGTTTTGTTGCAAGACGTGAAAAACCATCACACATTTTTTCCGATAATGGAAGAAATTTAGTAGGAGCAAACAACGAGTTGAAAGAATTAGGAACATTTATTAAAACCAATGAAGAATCTATTTACGAAACGTTAAACAGAGATGGTATTTCATGGAACTTTATACCATCATGCGCGCCACATATAGGAGGAATTTAGGATTCAGGAATTGAGGCAGTACTCAATTCCAATCCTTCAACAGCTTTTTCCACAGATCCTAACGATATGTCACCACTTATCCCAGCACATTTCTTATTGGTCAACATATAACAAGCTTACCAGATCCAGATGTAACTCATATAAAAGAAGGAAGATTAAACATGTATCAACGACTTCAACAATTACAGCAACATTTTTGGACCCGTTGGTCTAAAGAAGTAGTATCTGAGATGCAAACCAAAGCCAAATATAAAAGTCTGTAGACAATATTAAAAAGGGTGCCTGAGTCTTATTAAAAGAATCAACAACATCAATGGTATGGCCCCTAGGAAGAGTTATCGATGTTCATCCCGGAAAAGATAACGTGGTGCGAGTGATAAAAATTCAAGCGTCTAAAGGAATCTACACCAGACCAGTGACTGCAATCTGTCCATTGCCTTTATCCGGTTTAACAGAAGATTAGACAGTGTAGTGAAGTGTAAATATAGCCACTTTAGTGTAGTGATAGTGACACACATTTTTTAGTACCTAGTTAATTTAGTTCTTGTTAGTTACTTATAATCATGTTTAGTTATGTTAACAATTATTAATTTATTTATTGAAAATTTTTTAATGGCGGGGGGCTTATGTACGCGCAATTTGGGTAAAAATAGAACAAACTTGTACATAGGTGAAAGGTCAGTTAAACTGATATAGTTAGGATAGTATTATTGTAGAAATGGTAGAATAAATTCGAGTTTTGAGTTAAACGTATCTGCTAATTAATGTACCTTTTACTTATTTAAGTAGAAACACATAACACATCTTATTTTTCTTTTAAAAAATTGGCACTGTTACAGCTGTTTTCCAATCTTTGAGTACTGTTAAAGTTGCCCATGCTTCACTAATAATTTCATGTAGAATTACTATTTCATCTTTTTTCATACGTTTTAATATTTTTTATTTTAATCCATTTATTCCTGGTGTTATCCCATTTTTTAATTTTCCAATTGCCTTCTTTACTTCTTTAATTTGTATTTTATCTTTTGCTTTATAATATAGTATCCGATTTGTTTTACTATTTTATTTTATTCTTATCCCAAAATTTTCCCATTTCATAGCTTTGTGTATTTTAACATTTTCTTTTGCCATTCGTCTTGTTGTTTTATGATTTTTATGTTTTTTCACTTTTCTGCTTTAAATAAACTTTCCTCGCTGTTTTCTTGCCTTAATAATGGTTTTTAATTCTATGCTCTACGAACTTTTTATTAGATCCTCCTGTTGATAATAACCCTCATGCTTTAGTTCCAGCATTGTTGTTGTTTCTAAATATAATGCATCATCAATATATCTAAAACCTTCTTCTTTAGCCCATTTATAATACTATAAACAGGCAAAATATCTGGGTCAAACCCGTGTGGATAACATTTCATTTATTTCAAAATGCTATTGTTCTTATTATTTTATTAAAATGAATAATGTATCCTTCCTAGTGTCTTAAGCAAATATTAAGTAGGCTGTGCGATTTACTTTAAATTGTTATGTTGACTAAACACTACAGCATTAGAAGAACTTTGTTTTCTTCTTTTTACGCTTTTCATACTACTTAGAAGAAGGGTCTAAACTTAAAAGCAATTGATTAAATATATCCCTGTTGCAATCTTCTCTAGAAAATTTTCGGGCGAAATCTTGACGCTATGATGGAAAATGTTTATTACGCGCTTCTGCGGCTTCTTCTGACAGCTGCCCAATAAGCAATTATGATTGCACCATGTATAAGAATTTTGTGCATTGTTGGAGTCATTAGGTGTCAAGGATACAAATTGTCATATAAATGAGTTGTATCCAATGCGTATTTGTCATATTTTTCTGAATTAATTATATGTCCGCTGGAAATTGTTTCTAGCACAATATTTAACCTGTATATCAGGTCATAATCAATGTCTGTTATTTTAGAAGCCAACTTTGGGTCTTCAAAAAATCTTCGGCTCGTATTGCCGTCATTTGTATTGCTAAAATTTGTCTTAGGCATATCTACGAATAAACCAGTTTTTTACGAAGTCTAGCCTGAATTTCTAACTTTTTTTCTTTTTCAATATTTGTTTCTGTTTCTGTTTTTTTAGCTTTATATTTTTTTACTGGTAATTTATAAGCCAAGTGAAGAATGCTTTCAAATACACGTATTCTGGCATAAGAACTAAAATCCCAAATTCTAAAGCTTCAGGATGAAATTCTGTTTTTGAATTCAATGGGAAATATCGGGGAGAAGAAGGTATTAGATTTTCCCATACAACCTTTTTATCAGCTTTACCACAAAGAAACCGTAGAGGGACGAAACAATTTTAAAAATAAATTTTCGTCTGAATCAGCACCATTTTCAAATTTTTATTTGAATTAAATTTGAGATCCGACTCAACCCCATTTACAAATTATCTTCAGTGGATATCGTTCTTTTTTTTTTCAATGTTATAAGGGCATCTTCTAGAAAAGTTGATAAGCGCATAACGGTTGAATCAATCAAAGACTGTAAATCACTTTCGACGCAGATACTCGATACCCTGCACGACTCTGCTAAGGAGTAACATTTTTTTGCCTTTTGTAGAAGACTATAACAAGAGAAATTTTTTTTGCTAGTAGTTCTAATTATTTCATACTATCGACGAGTCAAATCATCTGTACGAACATTGCCAACGCTTGTAATAGAGTAAGGGAGCAAGTTTCTTCGTTTTTTAATCTAAAAAATGCCTTTTTATATTTTGTTGCAGGTGTCAGAAAACCAGTAATTTCTTTGAGTATATCAGAAGCACTTCGGTATCCAACTTTCCGCAACTCAGTCTATGCTGCACTAACAATTATTGCTTTATCTGAAATAGATCGAAACTTCTCAGTTTTCCTCCTTTTAGATCTTTCACTTAATTCACAGAATGATTTACGTGGCCGCCCAGAATAAGGTTGCTTCACCACGGGTTCGTTAAGGCTATAAGGTCAGTGTAGATGTCTCGTGCACTAATCTTTTAACACAAGTGATTGTTTTTTCTAAATTTTTTGTTTTTTGTTCCATTGACTTTTGGCCATGTAGATCATTGAAATACCTGTATGTGCAGCTGCCGGTGAGGTAATACGCACCGTGTCGCAGAAACGAGCACTCGAGATTATAAAAAGAATTCGACTGAGAAATAATCCTATAGGAGGAAGAATCGACTAAATGGCTTAGTATGTCTTTATGTGACTACTTAAAAAAAACTAAATTCTTTATACAGCTTGAGTCAACATTACCAGCAAACGAAGCTTTACATTTAGCTTATGTGAGATTTGTAACATCATCTTTGTTTGGAAAATTATGACTATAATCGTTTACTACTTAACAGAGAAGTACCTTGGTTTCTAGAAGTGCATGTTTGGATCGTTTCTATTCGCTCTGTGATTAAGTGTTGGAATTTTTAAAGAGTAAAGAGCGTAATTTGCGGCATAATTTAATTATCTTAAAAAATAACATCGTTTATATGACCGATTTTGTTACGGTAAGAATTATGGGTAACTAAATTTAAATGGAGCGATGGCCGCAGTAGCTCGGTTCTTGTAGGCAAAATGGGGTGGGTTAGAAATTGTGAGGGGAATATTTAAATCAAAGATGTCGTGGCAGATAAAATTAGTCAAATAGTGATTAGAAATTGTTAGAAATGGGCGCCACACAATTTGTTTAGTTACTGTCCTGTTAAGTAAATTGTAAAAGTTTAACAGGGCTCTAGTAGTAGCGAAGGGTTGCTGAAAGAAAAACGGGGAAGTTTAAGCAATAAATAGCAATCAGTGAATTTGATGTAAATATAATGAATTTAGAGTAAATGGAAATTTACAAAATAATCACTAAAATATTCAATTTTGAATTATGCAAACAAAACATGCGTGAAGTTGAGTAAAACAATCGAGAATAGATTTCAAATATTACAAAAATACAGGATCTAAATTACCTTGTGTCAAAACAAAAGTAGTAAAACTAATTTAATTACGTTAGGTTCGCAAAACAAACAACAACAAAAAAATTTTAATTTGGGGCAGCGATCGGGATTCGACAAGACAGTAATTACAAATTTGAAATACAAAAAAAAAATCTTACCTTTATTACTTCGCTGATGAAACTCCGTGCACGGTATTTCCAGTCAAAGTTTTCTTAAATAAAATATTTAAAACAAACAATTGGCCGTCGGCAAATAACAGCCGAGAATTAGAGTTACGTTCAAGTTTACTATCTCGTAGATCAGGGGATGCGTAACCAAATTTATGTAGGTTAATAGGTCAGTTACAATTACCTTATAAGTCAACAAATTTCAAGGTAAATCAGATAACAAATTCTTATAGAAACAAAAAGAAATTAAATTAAGTAAATTAAGCCAAAGTTTAAATAACAAAAGTGAATTTTAAATAGCAAAAAAAAATTGTAAAATTTTAAAGTAAGTAAGAAAAAGTTCTTGAATTTCTAAAGTTTAAGCAAGTAGGATTTTGATTAAAAGTTCAAAAAAATCAAATGTTTGAGATTTGCACAAATATGAATTAATTCACAATAGAACGAAGGTTAACGGTTGGTTTTCCACTTAGTCAGTTGCTGCAATCGAAGTTGACTTCTCAGCGTAGCGTTAGTAAAGTTTACAGATGAACGGAGTATTTTGGTAGTTGAAGGAACTCTCACACGTGGAGGAAACAATCCGTTGGAGGAGACGTTTATATGAATTAGAACAATTTCGTCGGAAGAAAAACCGCTATAAAGAAGAAGGCAGAGAAGCGAAGTTAGATCAACTAAATAATGCAAAAACTAAGTACTTTACCTGGGTATAATAATCCAGCGTTAAGACAACTAAGTACACTTCTAAAATTTAAAGTAACTTATAGCCGTAAATATACGATTTTTAGTAATTTTAGGAAAGAAACAAGTTTCGTAGATATACTAAAAATTAGTAAAATCACCGTGTTTAAGTAAACGTTAATACTTCCAAGGTACAGTAAATTTTTGAAGTGATCTCAACAAGAGTTTGTCAAGAACTGATTAAAGAAGGAAACGAAGTACCTAAGGTCATAATGACCTCAGAAGATAACAAAATAAATTCGTCAGCAAACTCGTGAGAACGCTCGAGTAACTGATAGTTTAAACAATAATCTTGATAAGGACTTGCAGAAAAACAGAATTTAACCACGTATTAACCGAAGATAATACGCTCTTAATTACTTATAAATTACAAATTATCAACTTTAAACTGTAACAAAATAAAGCCTGAGATTAGCAACAACAGCAAATTCCCACACGTATAACTTAAATGAATGAAACAGTACCGGATTTAAAAAAATTTGCTCAGGGCGTAACAATTTATTTGCCAGATTAATCGAGACTAATTTGAAACTACAAGGTGACACATTAAATTCAATCAGAGGTAAAAGCGTTTGTTGCAAAAAAATTTTGATTATTGTTTTATAAATAATAATTATTCCTATCTGCTGCTATCAACCGCTGCATAGAAGATAACTTTTTGAAAGCTAGAAAAAATTATTGTATGCATATAAAGTTTTTAAATTACCTGGTACTAAAAAGGCTAACAGAAAAACCTCATTAGCTAGTGTTATTAAACGAAATTAAAACAGTGTAATGATAATTCCGGTCTAAGATGACGCGTTATTTCAAATATTAATGCTGAAGGTGTTGTTTTAAATGATTCGAGATTTTACTCCCTCTATTAATATAGTCATGCTTTCGAAAATAAATATAAATAAAGTGTTATCAGCCATTATAAGTTCTCAAAATGATTCTGCCGTTGGTGTGAATAGTTTTTGACATTTTAAAGAAATACTTAGAAAATATATTGACCTACAACACATAAGCTTAGATGTTCTTTGTGTAAACTTATAAACCTCATATTGCTGGGTGAAAATGATAAATATTTCTGTTACACTATATTTTTTGAAGCTTCTCTAACAAAAAAAAATGGAAATTTACGGAATGACTTTACAATGTTTGATCGCCAAAATTATTTGTAGTCGCGTTCAAAGAAATGTTAGAGAGATTTCCAAACCTTACCAGTTGGGTTTTGGAAGGTCGAGAAATGTTAAAGCTACTCACTGTTATACATTTTCTTGGCATTAACAAAAACTTAAACAAGATTTTGACATTACCAATGTTTTTAACTACATTCGGCGTGATAAATTCCTATCAAGTTGAACTAGTATATTGTATAATGAGTAGTTATTGTCACTGCTCACAAGTATGAAAATGTGCAGCCAAACTGAAAGCGAGGTTACAATTCATACGAGTTGACAATACACATTTTTTTACAAATTATACACCGTATTTTTTTCTACGACTATAGTATATTTAATTATTATTCTAAGTCTAATAAAAATTAATTTTTTTTACAAAAACAATTAACACGGAAAATAAATAACCTAACTTTAAAAATTTGCCTTGGTTATACTAAAAATGACAATTAAAAGATTATATATCAAAACGTAGTCAAATTGTTAGAAAGTAAAAAGTTAGAAATGTAACTATCATTTAACTGTTCATCTAAAACTATTCATCTCTATTTAGTATGATTAAATAAATGCAATTTTAGTTAACCTAAAATTATTTACTAATTTAATACATTAGATTTAAACAAAACTTAATATGAATGAGCTGAATCAGTTTTAAAAATATTAATTATTTACAACATTAAGCTTATGCAGCCGGTAAATGAAAGAAATCTATGTATGCTTAATCTTGAATCATTAACAATGTCTTCAAGTTCTTCCAACAAATACGATGTTGGTATGTTAACGTTATTTTCTCAAAAGCTGCAACAGAATAACATGTTACCGTAAAACAGTTTTTTTTAACTAAATACTATATTTACTGAGTTAGTCGCCACCAATTAACTTACGAATATCCTCGTAACATTTGATTAAAGCACATTATTAATATTCGGTTTTCTATTATTTTTAATTTTAATTTTTTTAAATTTTTTTATTCTAAAGGCACTTAGGGTATTTCTGGTTTATGCCATTGTACATACGTTGAACAAAACTGTTAAAAATTTTATTGTTTATATTGTATACATATAAAATAACGCTTTTAGAGCAAAGATGAATGTTAATAATGTAAAATTTTTATTATGATAATAATACAATATACAGAATTGAGAATGCATCTATTGCTAAAATTTTCGCTATACACACCTAAAAACAATTTTAATATTAAAGTAAATTTAATTAAAATAGGTATAATTAAAAATAAAATTGTTACGAATGAGTTAAAATTTTAGATGACAGACATGGGATTGACGAAGGTAGCACAATAATTGACAATTTTATAATATTATAAAAACCTTTCAACCTTGCATTTTAACGACTAATTATATAATTTTACAATTTAATTAATAAAATTATTGTTTATAATTATTAATATTATTGCATAAAAAAATTGCAGCAGAATCTTAATTTTAAAAAAATATTAAATAAAAGTTGATTAATTATTTATTAAACTTTTTTAGCAGATTTAGGATTGACAAATACCATAAATTTTTTGTCAACATTTTGCCCTAAGCCCGTGTTATTTGAATTATGAATAGATATACAAAGATTGTTGTAACAGGAATTATTAACAGCTTTCAAATAGAATTCTGATATATAAAAGCTGCAACAGAATGCTTATGAGATTACATTGCTATTTGTTACCTTCGTGTTTATACCGTACATTCACTTTCGTTTATACTCTGGTATTTACGCTTAGTTTAATTTAGAATGTTCCTTCATATTCATTAATTGTGTTTCACTACGCAAATTGTTAGTTTATTGAAGCATTTAAGTTCATCGATATTATTTACAATGTTTTGAGTATTTTGTCGTCTTTTAAGATGTTTGATTTGTTTTTTTTGTGATTTATTAGCAGCTTTAATTTCATTTTGTTTTTTTTTTATAGTTGTTAGGATTGAGTTACAATAGTGACATGTTTATTATAAAGTCATTTAGAATATTTTTGTTATGTTTGCTGATTGGTCAGTGAGCGTTTTTGAGCCTACGCTTTTTGACAACTTATTTGTGTCATACTTCTTTTTGTATTTTTGTTTGGTTTATTGTTTTTAGGTTTTATTGTCAGTTCGTGTTTTTTATACACAAGTGTCGTTATTAAAAAGAAGAGAAAAATGAAAAAATCTACGGTTGGATTTTTTTATGCTAATAGCCTAACAGTTCCCAATTAATTTTTAAAAGCTAGCGCCCGTTGTTTTCTTCTTCTTCTTTCGTTCTAACATCTGACTACATAACCTGCAAAGTTCTATTTTAGTTTCAGTTACATCTTTTGTTTTTTTTATGCTTTTTATGTATTTGTTCATCTTATATTAAAAATGTTCTAATCATGACTTTCTATAACTGTCTACGATGTTTAGAACATTTCCATCGATTTGTTGGTAATTGTCCAAATTTGAGCGCCATACGTCAGCACCTGCATGACACATTGTTTAAGTAGACAAGTTGCTAAACGTTACCCATGCTTACTTTTTTTAACGTTTAATTATGTAATTGATGTCTGCTTTTTCTACGCAGTGATACTGTATAAAGCAGGTAAACATAGTTTGATACATTTTTGATTTACGTTTACCGCGTATTAGTACTTTTCTATCTTGTTACTCTAATTGTTTAAATGTATTAAAGAGATATTGTTAATGGTTTGAATCTATTTTTCCATTCGCCAGTAATTTCAATTCAAATCTGGCTTGGTTTACAAGTTGATTACCTAACTCTGTAGTGGTTCCTTGTTAGATTTTCGTGTTCTTTTTCAAGTTTATCGTTTTCTTTCTTACCTTTTCTGAGTTTAGAATCTGGCTTGGTTCACAAGTTGATTACCTAACTTTTGAAAAGTGTTTAGTTAGATTTCGGTTGCTTGTTTGAGTTCTTCGATTTTTCTCACGCCCTGATTTACCCCCTTACAAAAGTGGGCGAAACGTTGGCAACTTTGGTTACAACATTGACACGGTCCAAACCCGGAAGACGTTCTTGTCTTAGTATAGACTCCGTCCGTGGAAACCTTCGCTATTATCTGTAATTACTCTCGTACTGGCTTATAATTTTCTTAATCAGTTGTAACATCACACAAATAATCGGTGCCAAATATAAAACAAAAACATCACAAATAAATTAAATAATGCACCGGGCTAACTCACAAAAATATTTATTTATAACACATTAAACACAAACTACATAAGAGCAATGAGCATTTTTATATTTAATTAATTAGAGTCGTGGGAATTCTTACGTTACTTAAGATTACTAATTTTGAATTGGATAAACAAAAATTTTATAAGTTGGACGCCACAATATTTTTTATATATGAATGGTTAAATATTGAAACCAAAAACGTAACTTAAAACTAATAATTACAGATATCTACATACGTGTTGTTCTTGAAGGTTTAATTTTATTACTTGCGAATCGCGCAGCTTCTATTAAGGTGAGGTCATCATGACTCATTGAATTGGTGCAATATGATGCAATTTCCTTAAATTGTATCTTTCACGAAGATTTGATTGATATCTTGCCTTTGTAATCAATAGAATTGATAATTGTAGATCGTAATTTCCATAATCGTAGACGTATAAAGATCGAAAACGTATTCATAAGACTTTCATACTTAAAAACATCGTATAAGAACGAAACCAAAAATCCGGAACAAAGAAAAAAACTAGAACGTAAATTGCGATGAATTATACAATTCGAATCAAAACAAAAATGACTTACCCCTTCTAATTTACGGGTTTTTATTCTAATTTTCGTAAATACAACAAAATGCAATTGCTACGAACGAATGCGGTGCTACTAACGAATGCGAGCTACAACGAATGCCAGCTTAAATAATTTTCACCATTGGGGCAAAAATTCACAAACACAAATTAAATAAGTGGTAATTCCACTTTTTGCAGCACGCAAAAAAATGTCTACTACTTCACCTCATTTCTAAACGTAAGATGGAGGATAACTTCCTACTTAAGAAGAAGGCTCATACGCATGTCAGTGCGCGAAATTTATTGCGTAAAAGAATTTATATCAACAGTGAATACAAAAATGTTAACGAAAATCAGACGTATTCAAACGTAAAAAATGTAAACGTTACACTCGCTACTCAGTCAAAAATAAAAAAACAACAAAAAAAAACGATTAGTTGTCGAATAAGAATTTGAAATCAGAAACGGATGTATCAATAAGACTACTTCACAGGTATCGGAATCATACGAAACAATCGGAACAAAAAAACTCTCGAATCATACATACAACAAACATTCTCAAACATCAATTCATGGTGCGCACCTTTCAAAGTAAAAAACATACTAAGTGAGTCCTAAAGATACCATAACAAAAGAAAAACATAACAGATGATCGAATACCAACTTTCAAAAATATTTATCGTAAAGAAACTTTCGGAGCGTAACGAATAACAAAATAATTCAGATAAACAAATAACCTTCAATACACGTTTTCTTCTAACACTAGAGCAGAACTGTACAATTAAAAATAACATTAACTTAAGATCACTATAGTCTGACATATTTGATAATAGGCAATTTAAGGAGAGGGAACTTCTGAGCTTCACGGGATCCACTCATAATGTTATACACCCACAACTAAACAACTACCTAAAAATACAAATAGACAAACACAAACAATCGTTAAATCAACTTACTTAATATAAAAAGAACTTATTTACAGTGGACTAATAACTATACAAAATATTTATTGTTCAGAAAAATCACAATAATTTTCCTTCAAATCCTTAACATGGAAGTTTCCAAGGTTGTTACCGTTCATATCTTCCAATTGGTAAACCAACTGAGAGAGAATCTTAATAACTCTACATGGAATGTACTTAGGGGCGAGTTTTTTAGAAAAACCACGAGAAGCGTCGGATAACACAAAGTTACGCTTCCATACAATATCACCAACAGAAAAGTTTATCGGACGTTTACGTAAATTATAATATTTAGCATTATTTTCATATGCTTTATGAAGACGAACTTTCACATCATCATATAATTCAGGTAATTGGGCCAATTCACGGGACCAAAACAACTTTCTAGCGATTTCTAACGGTTCATTGGGGTTCACAGGAGCGTAAAAATCACCAGTGGGAGGAACATGACGTCCGAAAACTAAAAATGCGGGAGAGACTCCAGTAGCATCATGACATGCTAGACGAATAGCTTGAGCAATGTCAAATATATGCTTATCCCATTCACGATGAGAATCTTTCATATAAGACGAAATAGCAGTAACGAGTACACGATTTACTCTTTCCGTAGGGTTTACTTGTGGATGATATCTCGCATTCATCCAAACTTTTTGAACTTTTTGGGAATCCAAAAATGTACGAAATTCTTTCGAAACGAATTGCGAACCATTATCGAACATAACAATTTGCGGAACACCAAATATCGAAAAAACTTGTTCCTTCAAAAACTTAATCATAGGCTTCGTAGTAGCCGTACGTAAAGGTTGAACTAAAACATACTTAGTGAACCAATCTGTAACAACAAAAAGATACTGATTGCCTTTTTTAGATCTAGGCAACGGTCCTAGAAGATCCATGCTAACTAGTTGGAAAGGGAAACTAATTATTTTTTCCTTACCCATCAGACCTGGACGACTAACATTTGTACTCTTTTGACTAGCACAAATTTTACATTTCCTAACGTATTTGCTAATAGTATGACGCATTTTAGGCCAATAATAAAATTCAGAAATTCGTAACAAAGTTTTGTTCACACCAAAATGTGCTGCTGTCGAATCATCATGACAACGTTGCAAAATTTGTTCTCTATTCACCGTAGGAACTACTAATTTCCAATCAGGTATATTAGACTCTAACGGAAATACAGACGGTACGAATTTGTACAAATGATCACCTTCAACTTTAAAATAAGGGTACTCATCAGGGAAATTCTTAACTTTATCAATCATATTCAAATACCACTCATCAGGACTAAATGAGTCTATATCAACAATCGAAACAGAACGGGATAACGCATCCGGAATTACATTCAATTTACCAGGACGATGTTGTACTTTAAAGTCGAATTGAGCGAGACGCATACACCATCTAGCCAAACGACCAGTAGGTTCTTTAATATTATGAAGCCATTTTAATGCAGCGCAATCCGTAATAACAGTAAAAGGCATTCCTTCTACATAACCACGAAAGTGTTCTATACCAAAAATAACACCTAATAACTCTCTTTCAGTAGCAGAATATTTGCGCTCTGCTGTAGTCAAAGTGCGACTAGCGTATGCGACAGGATGTTCGGAACCATCAATGTTTTGAAACAAAACAGCACCTAATGCTACATCACTAGCATCAGTCTGTATGAAAAATGGAGACTTAAAGTCGGGCGAAACAAGAATTGGAGCAGACGTAATACGAAGTTTTATTTCCTGAAAAGCTGTCTCTGCCTCTGACGACCATTGAATAGATTCACCTTTCTTTTTATTCTTAATCAAAGAAGTGATCGGAGCGGATAACTGAGCAAAATCTTTAATGAAACGTCTATAATAACTAATCAAACCAATAACACGTTTAACTTCAGTAGTATTACGGGGTGTCGGAAAATTTACAATTGCGGAAACCTTATCTGGATCGGTACGTAAACCTTTACTATCTATAACAAATCCCAAAAATTTTAAAGAAGATCGGCAAAATTGACATTTATCGAAATTTATCGTAAAACCAGCATTTCGTAGACGATTACACAAATCATTTAAAACGGAAATATGTTCATCGAATGTTTCAGAAGCAATAATAATATCATCGAGATAAACAAAAACTTTTTCATCTAACATAAGCGGACCTAAAATTTGCTCCATGCATTTCTGCATTGTTTGCGGACTATTTGACAAACCAAAGGGCATTACTACGAACTCAAATAAACCTTTGCCGGGAACACAAAAAGCGGTTTTAGCACAAGAGGACTTTTCTAACGGAATCTGCCAGAAAGCTTTTCTAAGATCAATACTACTCAAAAATTGTGCATTACGTAATCGGTTCAAAATCGCATCGGTACGAGGAAGTGGAAACGCATCTTTTCTTGTGACACTATTTAATTTTCGAGCATCATAACATAACCTGAGATCACCAGTTTTCTTTTTAACAAGCAGAACAGGACTACTACATGGACTATTGGATGGACGAATAACACCTAAATCTAACATATTATCAACTTCTTTATGAAGATGTTGCTGCATAGCCGGAGACAAAAGATATTGACGTTGCTTAATAGGGGAAGCATCACCTGTATCAATATTGTGTTCTAATACATGAGTGCGGCCTAGTTTTTCAGAGACTAAATCGGAAAATTTTGACATAGTATTTCTTAAGATATCTTCTTGCTGAGATGACAGCAAATGTCTATCGATTATCGTAGTCGGATTCGTGACAGAATTTAACAAGGAAATATTCGCAGACCAATATCGTCTATCTTTGAAATCTACATTAATTTGAAATATAGATCCAAAATCCATTCCTAAAATAATTGGTTGTTTTATCGAAGGAACTAACAAACATGTCACATAACGGGTTACTCCATTTAAAGTAAGCGGAAGCAAAATTTCACCATTACACGATTGAATAACACCATCAGCTGTAGTTACTTTTACTACACGAGGTTTAATTTCAAAATCGATATTATGTTTTCGAAGAAATTCAAGACCAGTCGAACCAATAATTGTGGAAGATGCACCACTATCTATCAAACATTTAAGAGAATTACCATAAATTTGTATCGTAAGATATAACCTATTGTCAAATGGAACAGACGTACAAAGCGGAGAAACAGACGTAGATGACATAAACAACTTAACTTTATTTAACCAAACATTCCATTCTTCAGTAGACGTATGAATTTTATTTACTGACGGAAATTCTTTTTTTCTTTCGGCTGGTTGTGTTTGCTTTTTGGAGAAAAACTTTGATTGGTTGAACTTTTTGGTATCGCCCCGGATTTGGTATTTACGTAAACGGATCGACTTTGAGTTGGAACGATACCACTCAACTCGTTTTTTGGGTTGCAAGTAGGACAAGTAGTTCGATAATAATCCTTCTTACCACATCCAAAACAAAATATTGATGCCGGTTTTGGGCATTGTCTATGCATATGACCTGGATAACCACAGTTAAAGCATTTCTTAACATTCAAATCAGAATTATTCACAGATGACACAATATCAGACGAATTACGTAAACCAACATAAGCTAAATCTGGTTCTAACAAAACTGAACGTTTCTGTGGAGGCGGATGGTATTTATCAATACGTGACTTGACATCTTGAACTTTACGACATAATTCTTTCAAACGATCCAAAGTGTCGACATCATGTAAACTAACACGTTCGGAAAAATAAGGGTTTAAATTTCTTAAAATTTGATCAATAATTTCGGATTCAGAAGGTTGAGTTTCTAAACGACGATACAAAGCTTCAACTGACATAATGTAAAAGAAAACATCTTCATGCGGACCTTGTGTTCTATTTCGAATTTCATTCAATAAATCGTACTCATAATTTGACGGAAGGAAATCTCTTTTAAGACACTTGACTAAATCAGACCAATTGCTAACTTTATGTTTAATACTACGGTACCATAACAAACCATTATCAGAAAATAAATCGTTAGCAGAAATGAATAATTCTTGTTCAGAAACATGTCGAGATTCACAATAATCTTCAATTTTTTCTAAAAATGACATAACACTCTCTTTTCCTTTATTTCCAGAAAATTTTATACCCCATTTATAAACTGGTACAGACTTAATCATAGATTGTTGTACATAAGAAGTATTCGAAGGCATAGCGGACATATTTAGTTTACTTAAATCATTTTCAATTTGTGATTCGGAATGTTCAATAAGAAGACCTTGCAAAGTTAACAACTGCGTATTAAAATCATTTTTCTTCGAAATTTGTTCTTTACCAGAAGGTTTTAATAGATTAATTCTATTTTCTAAATGCAAAAGACGAGTATTAACACGAGTACAAACCAAAGAAGTAACATTTTCAGAATTAAGTAAATCCCAAAGATCAGTTAAAGATTCTTCTATTTGAGAAACGTTCTTTT
Organism: Aquatica leii; assembly: GCA_035610365.1. Classification (NCBI taxonomy): domain Eukaryota; kingdom Metazoa; phylum Arthropoda; class Insecta; order Coleoptera; family Lampyridae; genus Aquatica; species Aquatica leii. The sequence continues at coordinate 109,937,101 of CM069436.1, forward strand.
CGTAATCATCATAAGGTTGAATAAACGAAACAGAAGGTTCATTACGTTCCTTACGTAATTGTCCACGCAATTGAGCTCTACGTAACATTTGATTATCCTGTGGTTGTAAACCACGACACAAAAGTTCAAAAACAATTTCATTACTCTTCAAATGATTTGGTTCCATTTTCAAAAATTCAAAATATCAAAACAAAATGTTGAATTCGTACACAGAAAACAATTCAAAATCACAAACTCAATCGTACAACAATGTAGAAAACAAAATCAGAAGCAAAGTCAAGATCAATCATATCAAACGTATTAATTCGAATCGTTTCGTAACTTAAGTTGAATCGTATTTTACCTTCATCGAACAAGTGATAAACCTTACATAACACATTAACATAGTTATAATACACAAAATATAAACAAATCATAATACATAAAACACAAAAATACAAACAAATCAAATCAAAATTTCAGTAACGTTAGAATTTTCTCTAGCCTACACGATGGGTCGCCAAAATATGTAACATCACACAAATAATCGGTGCCAAATATAAAACAAAAACATCACAAATAAATTAAATAATGCACCGGGCTAACTCACAAAAATATTTATTTATAACACATTAAACACAAACTACATAAGAGCAATGAGCATTTTTATATTTAATTAATTAGAGTCGTGGGAATTCTTACGTTACTTAAGATTACTAATTTTGAATTGGATAAACAAAAATTTTATAAGTTGGACGCCACAATATTTTTTATATATGAATGGTTAAATATTGAAACCAAAAACGTAACTTAAAACTAATAATTACAGATATCTACATACGTGTTGTTCTTGAAGGTTTAATTTTATTACTTGCGAATCGCGCAGCTTCTATTAAGGTGAGGTCATCATGACTCATTGAATTGGTGCAATATGATGCAATTTCCTTAAATTGTATCTTTCACGAAGATTTGATTGATATCTTGCCTTTGTAATCAATAGAATTGATAATTGTAGATCGTAATTTCCATAATCGTAGACGTATAAAGATCGAAAACGTATTCATAAGACTTTCATACTTAAAAACATCGTATAAGAACGAAACCAAAAATCCGGAACAAAGAAAAAAACTAGAACGTAAATTGCGATGAATTATACAATTGGAATCAAAACAAAAATGACTTACCCCTTCTAATTTACGGGTTTTTATTCTAATTTTCGTAAATACAACAAAATGCAATTGCTACGAACGAATGCGGTGCTACTAACGAATGCGAGCTACAACGAATGCCAGCTTAAATAATTTTCACCATTGGGGCAAAAATTCACAAACACAAATTAAATAAGTGGTAATTCCACTTTTTGCAGCACGCAAAAAAATGTCTACTACTTCACCTCATTTCTAAACGTAAGATGGAGGATAACTTCCTACTTAAGAAGAAGGCTCATACGCATGTCAGTGCGCGAAATTTATTGCGTAAAAGAATTTATATCAACAGTGAATACAAAAATGTTAACGAAAATCAGACGTATTCAAACGTAAAAAATGTAAACGTTACACAGTTATAATCTGCACATTGCAGGCTAATTTGTACTAGTTGCTTTACCCACGTCACTCCCCTACATCAGAGTTGACGCTATCTTTGCTTCATTTTGGATTAATTTTAATGGTAATTGAATCACTTGTTGCAACTTACATTTTACTTAAAATAACACAATCTGTCTTGGGTACTTTTATAAACTCAAATATTTTTTTTAAGATTAATATACCACTTATGATGTGTTGCAGTAAATCATCGATAATTAGAAATGAATAAAACACTAGAAGGTATCAATACTAATAGCAATAAAAATTATCGGCAAAATCTAAAGTTATTCAAGATTTCGAGTTTTAATTAGAATGAGGCAAGCAAAATGATGTTGATATATTAGAAATTTTAAACGTTAAAAAACTTTTTAAACACACAGTAGTTTCGAATTCAACTAGATAACTATTTTTTCAAAAAACATAATTTTTTGTTTTTTTGAACAGATACAAGGTTAGCCTTAAACGCGGCGCTCAAATTTATCTCGAAAACTGTTTGGTCTAGCAATATGGGAAAAAAATTCATAAACTAAATCAGATATAGAGAGTACACTGAAAATATTTTTACTTTTGAAAATCCTTTGAGGGCGGCGCAATAAAAGGGTGATTACAAAAAATCGTAATTTTCTCAATAATTTTAAATGCAAAGATATCAATTAATTTACCTAGTTCGAAAGCTTATCGAATTTGACATTAAAATTGTCTATTACAAAATTTTTAAACTTCCATGCTAAACTGTTAAGCGGAGACATAACCTTTATGAATAAAAACAAATGTATTGTTGATTAGAAATGTTTTATTTCAAATAGTTTGTAACTGTCGCATAGTACGAAAGATTGTACATTAGAAACATCTCATGGCATTTATCTTGAAATTTTCGTGTTAAATTGGTGACGCATTTTAGTGAAGACTCACAGATTATTGTAATTTTTAAAAAAATATTAAATGAAAAAGCATAGTGAGCTTAGTATAGTTGTAAAAAGCATGAATTTGCAAAACTCTCTGTCATTGGAGGAACGGGAAATATGACACAAAATGTCTAAAATGTCTTTTGTGAACCATCAGTCGCAAAAGTGTTCAAATTTTCTCCCGTTGTTTAGAATGCAATCATTAATTCTTGTTTTGGATGGCAGTACAGCAGCTTCTAATTCCTCTTTTGGAATGGACCATAAAGCGTTCTGTATTCTTAAAATCATGTTCTCGCGCGTAGTAGGAGGATCTTGGTAAACTAAATCTTTTACACGTTCTCAGAGAAAAAAATCTATACATGTAAGGTTTGGAGACTTGGGTGCCCAATGAAACGCACTTCCCCTTCTAATCTATCAATCGGGGAATTCATCGTTGAGATGGTTCTGAACTCACCTGCAAAATAAGCAAGGCAACCATTTAATTGCAGCTACATATTTTGACGACTGTTCAAAGGATTGTCATCCAATAAATGTGACAATAAATTTGGTATAAACTCTACCAAAAGCAGCACTATTTAGCAATCCATCAAAAATGTAGGAATTAACAATCGCATCCATTGAGGGTTTTTCTTGACATAACAATGTAGTATGTTGTGCCAATTAATATTTCCGTTATTCTTGAGATTTCAGTTTGCAATTTGCATGGCTTGACTCTGTTGTGTTGCCGTGCTGTACCTGTGTTTTTTTTGTCAATATTGACTCAATGAGCAATCGTGTCAAAACTATTATGAAAAGGCAATAGCAATATATGAAGAAGGTATGAATTGGAGTGTAATTATATAGATGCGGGTAATTTGATCTTTGCTTTTTTTTAGAAAACCATTCTGATGACTTTAGTTTTATGGATTCAGTAGCGGATTTTTATTATTTACCATGTAGTTCCAAAAAAATTTATGTCAAATCTGGGGAAGCCGAGATTTTTTTCTCGGATGACAAAGTTGATCAAACTAATTACGATGATCCGATTCCCACAACAAGTAAATCATTTTCTGGTAAGGTACATCTCATCAAACAGCAAAAAATTCTGCGTGTAAATGGAAGTCGTGAAGCTACAGTGCTTGAAAATGAGAGTAAGATGGACAACAATGACGACGCTGTGAATCTTGGTAGGCAGATATCAACTGATTCTAACTGGTCAGTGCCTCAAGGAAACCGTCAAAACTTCAATTTTGATAGTCCTCATGGAAGCAATCCAGCGTATATTTCTCTTTTATCTGGCCAATCTCTGCATAAATTTTATTGAGTTTTTGTTCCAAATAAAGTATTTGACGAAATGGTAAATCAAACAAACATTTACGACAAACAGACACTTACTAATGAAACTGATACTACAAGAAAACTAAGATTCCATGCCTGAGAACCTGCAAGTCGGAGTGACTTGGGACTTATTAGATATATAGTAAGAATTAATTCTATGAGAAATTACTGGAGTTGACATTCCTTCTACAAAAATGAAGTAGCATCATTCACCATGCCAAGAAATAGGTTTGAAATTTTACTGAAGATGTGGCATTTTTCCAATAATGACAAATGTACTAAAAGTAATAGATTACATAAAATTCAACCTTTAGTTGAACGGTCAGCAATAGGCGGCCAAATATTGTGATGTAATTAATATTTATTAGTTAAAATAATATTTTTAAGCCACTTAGAATCTAACTTAGTACTTATTCTATTTTAAGTTGCCTAGTTAACCTGTTTTACAAGTATTTACAACTGATATGGTCTGATTAGTTTTCTATCTAGCCTGCGTGTGTGTGTTTGTGCGAATTAGTTCTAAATGATGTGATTTAAATATTTATAAAACTTTGTTATGCACACGAAACATCCATAGATTGAACCACATACCTTTTTTATGGAAATATATGCGGAAGCATTTCACAGCGCCCTGCGTGCTTACCCTACTGCGACTGTTTTGTTTTGTTAAAACAAGCGCGAGCTAGTATCAAAATTGGGGATGCGGGCATGTAGGCGGGGGAAACCAGACTGCCAGTCCGTCAGTCGCAGCGCAAACCGCGGAGCAACCGTTTATTTGTTTTGTAATATGTCGCGTTTTCGTTCGTTTAAAAAAAAACTTTTTCTACGTTAATATGGATCCTAAAAAGCGAAAAGTGGACAGTGAAAATAGGTTTCTGGCAGAATGGACTGAACAATATTGTATTACGCTGCCTGATAGGCCTCAAGCGGTTCCAGTGGCAGTAGTCACGGCACTGTTTGAAGAAAAAAAAATGTCGCTGCAAGTCAAAGTATTCCATTGTCAGCGAGAAGTAATACACGAAGAACTGAAATTTTAGCTGCTGATATTAAAAACACTCTTCTCAAACTTCTAGAAAAAGCACCTTGCTACGCCATAGCACTTGATGAATCATGTGACATTGTTGATGAAGAACAAATGTCTACTTTCGTAAGATTTTTTAGGGAAGAGTTGCTAGCAATATTGCCGTTGAAAGGTAACACTCGAGATAAAGATTTATTCAAGGTCTTTGATAAATTTATTATTAAATCTAACATCAGTTACAATAAAGTTTTAACTGACGGGATCCCAGCAATGATTGGCATATAAAAAGGTGTAGTAAAGAGAATCAAAGATAATAATTCAGGTCTAATAATTGCATAATTCACCAGGCTGCCCTTTGTGGAAAACTTAGTGCTACACTGAAAGAAGTGATGGACAGTTTGTTCAAGTTCGTATTCTGACTCCAACACAACAATGTTCGTTGGCTAAGTAAAGGTCAGGTTATTGAACGTTTCTGGCTAATAAAAGAACAAATAACCTCCTTCTTGCAAAACTTAGATACGCAGAGAGCCAGGAAGCACTTTGAGTTTGTAACAAATAAGCGCAATATGCTAGTTTGGGGCTTTTCTAAAAGATATTTTGAAATATATAAATGCGCTTAACACAGAGTTACAAAAAAATGGAAAATTAATATGTGATCTGATACAAAGCGTGTCTGCTAGATATTTTTGAAAAAGATATTGCAAGACAAAAATTTATTCACTTTCCGACAGTTGTTAAATATAAAAAGGAAAACTCTGAAGAAGAAATTGCAGTGTTGGTGAAATTTTTGGCCGATCTTAGGAACAAATTTGCCACAATATTTCAAGACTTTGTAGAGATGGGCAAACTATCTCCTTTTCTTAAATTGCCATTTGAAATTAATGTAGCGGCAGAATGGACAAATGTGGTTGCCAAGTTGTTTAAAGCCATCACTTCAAAAGGAGTCAAATGGAAACAATTGACATGCAGAAAGATGTGTCTTTGCAAATATATAAAACTGTATCCACTGAAGAATTTTGGCCCAAACATGTCCCAGAAAAATATGAAAATTGCAAAAAACTAGTTATCAATTTGGCCACTATGTTTGGCTCGACATATGTATGTGAAACATTTTTCTCAAACATGAATGTTTTAAGAAACAAATATCGTTCGAGATGAACGGACGCCCACCTAGAAGACACACTTTAAATTTGCTGTTCTTCTCGAGAACCAAACTATATAAAACTGGCTCTAGACCTTCGGTGCAGTTTCTCACATTAATTTTAGGTCTTGTGTTTTATAATTCAGAATTTTATTTGAAACCATACAATAAATAGGTAGCATTTAATTATTATCAGTTGTTTTTTTCTGGACCTCGTTAAAATTTTCTTACAGTATTGAGACACCACCTAAAACTACTTGCCAAGCTCTGCTTTGTTAATAGATTGACAAGAAACTATCAAAATATATTTACGCCAGGACAAACTATCTGTATTGACGAAAGTATTGTGCCGTTTCAGGGTAGGCTTGTTATGAAGCAATGTATTCTACAAAAAACTCACAAGTACGGCATAAAAATTTTCAAGTTATGTTGTGAAAATGTGTATACCTGAAATTTGAAGATTTATGTAGATAAAGAACGTGATGCAAGTTGTTCTGTACTCACAAAAGTTGTCACTACACTTGCGAAAGATCTGCTAAATTGTGGGAGAACCATCGCAGTAGATAATTTTTATACAAGTTTAGAATTAACAAAAATATTACTCAATAAAAACACCAAAAAAAATTAGGCAAAGGTGAAGTCGTAGCCAGAGAAAAAGAACGAGAATGTGTGCTAAAATGGCATGATAAAAGAGACGTTCTTAAGCTTCTACAAATTATACTAATGAGATGATTGTAATGCAAAGAAAGACTAGACCTATAGAAAAGCCTCAAGCAATCATAAATTACAATAACGAAAAATTGTCAATTGATTGTCTGGCCATTATCCAGTTTCGTTAATGCCTTACGACGTACTCTCAAGTGGTACAGAAAAATAGCCATTGAACTCTTACTGGAAACAACTTTAGTAAATGCAAATTTCATTTCAAGTCATGTACCAGGTGAAAGGATTATTACCAAAGAGTTTAGAAAGAATGTGTTGAACGGACTGGTGAAGACAGAAGAAGAAATTATGGAAGTAAATAATGCAGTTGATAATAATAACAATAACTCTAGAAAAAAAGAGGGAAGGGCAAAAGATACATGAAAGCTATGTCGAGGGTGTTATAAGAAGAAGCAGAAACATAAAATTAACAAGAATATGCTAAAGAAAGTAACGACATTCTGCGCCGACTGTGTAGATTATCTCCATATGTGTCTGAATTGCTTCAATCGCAAACACTAGAAATAAGTAAAGCCAGAGTCTGTTTTCGGTTTTGCTTTTAGTTTGTCTATCTTTGCTTGTTAGCAAACACTTATATTTTTAGCTTAATACAGTTATATAAATTAAATAAATTTAATTTTTCCAAAATGCGTATTTTCTTAATTCCCCAATAAAAAAAACTTTGTAACTCAAAGGCGAATAAATATTCTATGGGACCATATCGGTCACGCCTTAACGTAAAATGCATTAAAAGAGTGATCACCATAGAATGATCACCACTTAGATCATAAGTTGTGACCTGCGTTTGATGATTCAGCAGTTTTCTTTTTATGACCGGCCCCATAAATAGATTTAGCTGGCTGAATTGGCGTTTTTTTTTTTTTTTGTAGTTTGGTTTTGTTTTCATCGTTTGATACGGTATTGGCATCGAGAACGTTTTGTTTGTTGTTTGTGTGGTTTGAGTTTAATGATATTTCAAGTTGTTTTCAATCATTATTGAAATTTTCTTTTAAATGCATAAAGATCCGTAATTTTGAGTTTAATTTAGTACTTTATTTGGTTATCTTCGTAGAATACCAATTCATTATAATTTACGACTTCCTTTGTGGAATGTAAGTTGATACATTTTTCTTGGTAATTACACTTTGATTAAGCCACCTGCAGTAATGCAAGTCTCAGCGTTCTTGTGTGAACCAAAGTCTACGTGCGGAAATTCACGTGGCTAATTATAATTGCCGTCTTTGTTTTTCTTGTTTGTTCAATGTTCTTTCTTTTACGTAGATGTTACCGCGCAAGCAAAGAGAATTTGGTGGGAACGAGGTGTTAAATATGAGAAGAATCATCAATCGGGGGTTGGTGGCAGTTTTAAATTACCGGTTACCGGTTGGTAAGGGTACGTTTCGTTATGCCCTACCGCGGAAGTTAAAAAGAAAATTGGTACCGTGAAAATGTAGTGTAGTGATGGAAAAGTTTGATTTTTATCTTCTTTTCAATATTCGTAATTTACGGATTAAGCAAATTTCACGGTTTCCATAATTATAACGCAAGTTTCAAGTTGGATATTCAATCGTTGGGTTGTACTGTGTCCAATCTTCGCATTTGTGCGGATTATGTTAAGTGTTAATAAAGAAATTCTTCCGCCGGCATAGAAAGTATTTGGAGTACCTTTTCGTTTGGCCATCCCGGACCACCTAACCATAAGTACGTTCCTGCAGTTACGACGAATTCAAGGTATTTATGTTGCACCATTTATTTAATCGAGAAGATATTATTTACGTTTACGCGATCAAGTGTTAAAAGCTTTGAATTTTCAATTAAAAATTACAAGTGTTTCGAAGTTATCGTTAATGTAACTAATTAATGACCGTATTTTACGGTACTGTTTTATCCCAAGTTTAAAATTTATTAAACGGGACCGAAATATCGATTCAAATTATATGTATATAAATTAGTTTATAAGTTTATTTCATTTTGTTTTTAAGTTATATCGACACACACGGCCGTGATCATAGATGTTTTAAGATTGATTAATTTGTGCTGTTTATTTCTTTAAAATTCTGTATTGTGTATTTTATAATTTTGTTTGTGTATTTTATTCCATTAACTGTAAATTTGTTTTGATCAAACGTGCATTCATGTAATTTTTCTATTATTTTGCTACTGTTTTGTGTGATTAATTTTGTCAATTTCAATTCAATTATTTTATTTTATTTTTTTATTCATTTTGTTTTATTTTGTTCAAATAAATGTTAAATTATTAAATTGTAAAGAGCTTTTAATTCCGTCGGCCTCCGCGTGTGTAACTTTATTAGTTTATTTTAGATTTTAGCAAATGCACCCTCTAAGGTAAGTCCGTTGGGGGTGCATACTACAGAAGCGGACTTATGGTTGGTAAGGGTCATTAGTCCATTAAGCTTTACCCCCTTCCTGGCGCCCTTTGATTTCGACATTATTATTTATCGATTTTGTGTTTTCGACAAGTCAATCCATTTCGATCACGAAACTTTTAAATAAAACCCACCCTTTCTCCATTGAGCTAGTGGCACAACCCCCGTTTATGTTACTACATTGCAGGCAGTGACTTTGTGTTAATTTTGGCATGTAACAAAGTCAGCGGGCGAGCATTATGACCGCCGTGGCTTCTCAATCAGTAACACGAGCGGACATAATGACCTCCATGGCGCTGAACCTGTTAAGTTGTTTAATATTTTTTTTTTAGATAAATTGCTAGTTCTTTAACGCGATTTAAACCATCTTTATATGGTTTAAGTCAATTTCGTTTTCAATTAATTTATTGTTTTGCGTTGTTAAAACATTCATTTGATGCACTTATGCTACATTTGCAGTTCCCTTGTTGGCTGTGTTTATATAATGAAACTGAAAAGAATATTTTCACTAAACTGATATAAACACACCAAAAACCACAATATTCGCGCATGGTCGGTCATATAAGTTTAAAAGTTCGAAGAAACTCATTACTCCTTGATCGACATAATTTCTAGCTTTTCATATACATCAAACTCGTTTTTATTATTAAATTGTTTGATTAAACATATATTGTTTACTTGATGTTCTTATTTAAGCATATAACTGACAACGCTAGACTTATCTACCCTTCTGTATTAAATGTGAACTAAATGCTCTTTAAACCGAAATTTATTCGGTCTCTTGGTTTGTCCTACATATACTTGTTTGCAATTTTGACAGATTATTTTATACATTCCTGATTTATCGTTAACCCCTACTAAATCTTTTAGGTTTTCTACATTATGTTTGTTAAATTAAAGTTATTATATGTTTTGTTCCAACCTGTTGTTACACTGGTCAGGTAACAAAGAATAAACGACGGCTAACACAGTTTTCCCGGAGAAGGAGTCGCAGGCTTTGTGATGCTAAATTATAAAATAAATATAAAAAGGCGCCAAAACGATGGAACAAACTAAATTAGGGAGATATCGTTTAACTCTACCCGCAGCTGAAAAAGAACAAATAACACAACAGAAGTGATAACACAGAATATATATTTATCTTATCACAGACAGTAATTAAAAAAGATGAAGAAGGTACATAAGTATAGCTATATAAACGTTGCAAACATGCCAAGTATAAGTAACGCCCTTTGACTGGGCAACACGTCGCACATCAAAGTGGCCTAATTGATCTAACTTTTACATTTAACGAAGGGATGACTTTACTTTATTAAGTGAAATACAAGAATACAAAAATCAAAAATATAGAGAATCAAAGCGCACCCTATAAGTATGTGACACACAAAAAAAGATTGTGATTACAACCTAGTATGTACGTGTGGCCATTCATATAATCGACATGACCAACAAAGTAAAATAGTAAATGCAATACTTACAGTTGTGTATTATCCAGTAAGGGATTAGCTAATTCCGTACCAGTATGGCCTAAAACGTAATATGCAATTTGACACAAAGCGTACATACGGTGTTAACAGAAGTAATGTGATTTAATGCATACGAATTTTGACGTAGAAGAATGCGCCAAGCTTCCCTCTAATTAACTTGTGTAAGTATTTCTTCTTATTCTTATTCTTCAGCGACCTGACGTCCTGGAAACTTTTCGACAAGCAGGTGTTACTAACGTCACTGATATGGTTACAGGTGGAGGAATCGGACTCACCCAAAATAAGGTTTCACTCAACAATACGCAAAATTCGTCCACATATTTACGTGGAATGGCGCGAAACAATTTAATAATGAAAGTCTTGTTGGGCCTAGAGATACCGCTAAAAACGGTTCGTATTATACAAAACGTTAACGGGAAATAAAATCGTTTGACAGCCGTCTACGAAAAGTATGCGTGTTTAGGACAAATTTTATACTCGAAAAATAACCTATCAACTTTTTAACATAACACGGTTATTCAATAAATTTAATAGTTTGGAGTACCAACATGTGATGTCTGTTTCCAAGTATTCCCATCACTGAGACTTTAAACTATGTAATAGAAATGCTACTGGATAACCACCTGAACAATGTAGATATAAGATAACTATTTAAAACTCACAGGCTTGTAATGTTTATTAACTTTTTTATAAGCAGGTTTGAAAGCAAGTTAGACTATTTTCCTAAAGTGTGGCTACGCTACGTGGATAATATTTTTGCAGCAATAGACATCAAGATATGCAATCTTACAGAGATTCTAGTGGAGCTAAAATTATTATTTTCATTTATGAAATTTATGTATAATTTTGAAATAAAAAATTTACTTTAATAGTGTAGGTTTCCACGGCCGGAGTCTATACTAAGATGAAAACGTCTTCCGGGTTTGGACCGTGTCATTGTTGTAACCGAAGTTGCCAACGTATCGCCCACTTTCGTAAGGGGCTTCATCAGGGCGTAAGAAAAATCAAAGAACTCAAACAAGCAACTGAAATCTTACTTAGAACTTCTCAAAAGTTAGGTAATCAATTTGTGAACCAAGCCAAATTTTAAACTCCATAGAAGTGACTTAAGAAGAAATAGTCGATAAATGAATAATGACGGCGAAAGAGGGGATAGCCCGAAACCATGATCACAATTAAAGTTATTAGGGTGTTTGATAATTTCTATGCTCTTTCAAAATTTCTTGTTGAAAAAGAATGAAGATTTGGCAATCACCGAAACTTTATCAGAATCTATCTTTTGACCTGTAGTAAAATGATATTCAGCAACCGCGGACTTAGAAATATGCATTTTTCTTATACAACAATCATATTCTGAAATGCGAGTAATGACGGAACGACCGGTTTCAGCAATGTAGACTAAACTACATAAACAAGGAGTTTGGTATACACCTTGAGATAAAAGTGTAGAAAATTTGTATTTGGGAGAAGGAAGAATCTGAAAGATTTTGCCTGTCGAGTTGAATATGGGTTTTATATCATTGGTATAAAAACCATATTCAAATATTGGAGAAAGTTGTGTCAAACATTATTTGAAAACAAAAACACAAATTACACGTGGAAAACATTACCACTTCAGAACATAATAAAAAAGATATATAAATATGTCAAATTATTTAATCATTCTGCTGATACAATGAATCTATCTAGAATATTAACAAAATTTGACTAATTTCGAAAGTACAAGAAATTTGCACAGTTACTTAGAAAACTTAAAAGATCCAGTAGACGTTAAGAATAAATTAGAGATATATAAAATAAACTGTTAAAACTGCAAACAAATATATGTAGGACAAATCAAGAGATAAATTACAGTTCAGCTTAAAGATCATTTGGGTCACATTAGATATAAAAAGGTAGATAAGTTTAGCGTTGCCAGGCATATGCTCAAAAAAAGACATAAAGTAAACGATGATGTTGTTTTAGTCGGATGTTTCTGAGTAAAAGTCTAGTCTGTTATAGACACTCGAGTCTTACACAATTGTTATTTAGCTTAAGATGATGAAAACGTTTATATAAGTTTTTGCCGTATCCGGTAGATTGGTCTCCGGTATTTAAATTTTTAATGCCAAATGGTACAAAACTTACATAGAAAAAAATTTGGCATACTTGAGTGTGCAGAAAAAATCTACAGAAGCATTACAACATTACCAGATGAGATTTCCGAATCGTCAAACACCAAATTAATGTACAATATTGTTTCAGATTACACAAACAATTCAGAAACAATGAAGTTACATTATTAAGAAAACAAAAAACATGATGAACAAAGTGAAATGTGATAGCGTACTCAAAAGTATTTCACAAAACAACTTCATACAAAATAATGATTAGGTATCTTACATCTCTATGGAAATAAATGTTCAAAAACATTGCTTTTTTGCTCAATGCATTTTGAACTCGCCCGATAACACTTCTTGTCACTTTGAGAAGAGTTTTTTCATCAATTTTATATAAGGTATTTATAATTGCATCTCCTAACTCGTTCACGTTTTGATCTCGTTGTTTGTAGATCTTGTAGGCATTAATTTCCCCATTTAACCAATCTTGTAACTCTAATAATAACAGAGATAGAATCCTAAGAAAAAAATGTATAGTCACAAATTCTCATATGACCGACCATGCGCATCAAAGCGCACGAAGTTATAGTATAAATATAAATATAATAGTTCTAATGCATTGATGATAGTAACATAGCTATCAAAACGCGTACGGTGTTTGTTTATATTAATATTGTGGTTTTTGTGTTTTTATATTATTTTAGTGGTAGTGCCACAAGATTCCTTCAAGTTTCATTATTAATAAATTGTAAAACTACGCCTAGATTTTCGTAGGTTTAAGTTCAAATTGTAATCGTTTAATTTTTGAACGTATTTGCATGTGAAAAACCCGGTATTTGGATTTGTTTTATGTATTACATTTTATGCTAATTTCATTTTAATAATGTTGCATTAAAATAGCAGTTATTTACGTTTTCAATTTTTTCTTAAATTTAATGTTTTATTTTATTAAACACGTATTTGGTGCATATGCACTTGAGTCATTTTGGTCAATTTTGTTGTCATACGTTTCAAGTACATTTTATGATTTATAGTTTTGACTTTCATTTCTTATTTGTCTTCTGAGATACAAGTAACTTAACATTTTAATAGATTTTTTTGTTTTAAAACCATTAATAGTTTTGTTTATGCTTCGTTATATTGGCTTACGGTTGCAGTACAATGTAAAAAAACCTGTTTAAACTCACGTAATGCTACGTTTTGTTTTAATTTTGCATCTCTGTTGGTTGCACTTGAATCATTAGGATGTCTGTTAAAAAAATCTGTTGACTGTGCGTGTATCGTTTATAAAAAACATGTCTAATTAATAAAGTAATTAAATACAATCTCGGTCTCTCTTTCTCCCTCAAAAAAACAATAAGATGTGGTATTGCCGAGATTTCTCCAAATTTGAGGTAGCAGGTTGCTGTCTTAAAATGTGAAATAGTTCAGTAGGAAGATTAATGCTTTATTTTTGTTTTGTTTAACGGATTTTATTGTTTGCAGCTATTTTTTCTGCAAAAATTTAGATTTTGCATTTTATATAATTAAGGACATTTAGCCAAGTATTAAACTGACAAATAAATGTACTCTCGACTAAATTAAAACAATAAATTGCTTCTCGTTTGTATTTTTTTGGTATTTATAAAATTACGAGTTACATTGCTAATTTGATTTAATTAATTTTACGGAACCAAAATCATTTGAATTTAATTTTACATAGAACATAAATTTTTTGCTTTTTATTTTTTTTATTTTATTTTAAATTCAATTTACGTTTCAATAATTTTTTTATAATTTTTTTTATTGTAACCGTTTATTTTATTTATTTTGTGTATAAAATGATTTTTTTGTTTTTTTTATTTGATTTTTTTGTGGAATAAACGTTAAATTGTTAAGTATAGCTTTTAGTCAATTAACGTGTACGCAAGTCAATTTTATTTCGGTTTTTTTTAGAATTTAGTGATCACACACTAAAAAAGTAGGTAATCAATAGTGTATACATCACCAGACGTGTCTTTTAGTTGCCAAGGTGCAGAAGCCTTTTTAAACTATAAACTTTTCTGACGCTCTTTAGGTTTTGATTTATTTTCACATTTTGAGTTTTCCAAATTATTCGCGAATTTCTAAATTGAACTTACGACCATCTTCACTAAGCATCGACAATTATTTCTTTTATGCTACTTTTATTTAAGAAATTTTCGTTTTAAGAACTTTTACGTGTAACAAAATAAACCAAAAAAATTAATAAAACCAGAAGCAAAAAAAAGTATTAATATTTTACAAACTAAAATATTGTAATTTTTAATATTACTATAACTTAAATGTTGAATTAAACAATGTTTAATAAATTACTGCAATAGTACTGAAAATTATTACTTTGTTACAAAAACTATGTAACAATATTAATAAATATGCGATTAAAGCTGCTTTAAACGTTAACTCTATTTACTTTTAATTTTTAAATAACTAAGTTTAAATTTACTGTAATAAAAAAACTGTTAGTTTAAGTTTAATTACGTAATTTGAAATAGGAACAGAATTTAAACAAAATGTTTGTTTTAATTTATCATTTTATAATTTACATTCACATTAATTTTATTAAGTTTTTCATGTAAATTTTTTTTGGAATAAATTTACAGACTTGCAAAAACATTTGACAAATTAAGGGCAATTTTAAAAGTTTCTGACGCTTTCAAATACTTAAAAGTACTTTGCAATAAACTTTTTATTTATATGATAAATTAATTCTGAAAAGTTTAACAATCATAATTTATTTAGCGTTTATTTAATTAAATAAAGCTGACTACAAAATTACAATATTTTGGATTTTTTATTGTACTTGTTATAACCAATATAATTTTAATGCAAGATTAATAAATTTATAATTAAAATAACACAACAATTAAAAAAATAATAAAAACAGTAATAGTTTTTTAATGCGATGTAGTAATAATTTATAAGAACACCAACGCGCGTGTTTTTCAGTCATAATAACAATTCTTTCATACAGTATCATAAACTATACATTTTTTTAAAACATATAATTTCTTAATACTTTTATATTTATAACAGTTGTCTGTAATATTTTTAAGAAAAGAAAATACTCGTGCGTGATGTCATGTTGTGCTTTTGTATAATATATTATTAATATTAACATAATGCAAATATTTGCGTTTCGTAAAAGTAGTTATTTTACATACTTATTTCATTTTACTGCTTGTTAAGATAGCCTAAGTGTAATTAACAAAAAATGTATGTTGTTATTTATGGTCTAACTGTAGATAACCATTTGTGTAACAATCTTTATTTATTTAATATACCCATAATTACTTATGCAAAATTATGTATTGTTATATAGTTTTTACGATAAAACTGGTTTAAATAGAGTTTTAACGAACGAAGAAACATTGTTAAGCTTCATGTCAATTTCTATTTAAAACTTACGTTCGTTGATACTGTTAATTGTCTATATTCCATTCTTTTTATAGTTAATAATATATTCGTCAATATGATTTTGCAACATCGTACGTAAAACAATATTTTGTTAAAGTTATAATATGAAACACAAATTTATGTGCATAATTACATACAATTATTGGTCTTTCGAGCCGGATATAAATCTACTAAATATACATAAACTGTTGTCTGATACATAACTAATCTTAATTAAAACACAAATGAGTGCGTTTTTAATAATATTGATATATTTTAATATACCGCGCTAAACATTACAAGTTTCGGCGACTTTATTCTCAATTGTAATAAAGAAAACAATATGGAAAACTTGACACAAACACAAACAAAAAGTTGATATTAAGGCATCTGTAAATAAAGTTTTATATGCAACATTTGAAGTTATAAGGGTTTTTTGGTAATTTTTAATCAAAAGTAACATAATAAATTGGGTTTTTGTAATCTTTGAAGGTTTTTTAATATTTGAAATAGTTTTGAAGGTATATCTGCATGGGTTTAACGCTTATAGAGCGTAGGTACACGGGCCGCTTTAAAAGTCAGTAAAACAAAAACATGTTGTTACAAGCTTTATGTCTTACGAACCTTGCACGGCCAACTCACACAGTCGGAGGTAGGGGAGGTTCACAGGAAGTATGCATAAGGGCGCCAGATCTGATCCAAGATAACACTTCTGCCTCGATCACGACAGACGATCCAAACTTGTAACTCAATTTGAGGTTCGTAATCCTTATTACTCTGATGTTCGAGTAGCCAAAATTAGTTAATAGATTTACGATAATCACAGGAGAAAGAAAAATAACAAGAGAGATTAACAATTATAATCACTTTAATGTATTAACGTTGGATAGAAAATTGTATCACACACTAACTCACAAAGAACAGGAAGCTAAAAAAATAGTATTAATAAATCATTAAATGTTATATAAAAACCCGCTGTATCGTATACTGTAGGTAACAATTTAGCACAGGTGGCTGATAACACAATCGACTAGTAGACACGAAATAACATCTCCCACAGAAAGGCTTGTCGAGACCCCGTTTTCGTGGTGAAGAATATGTCTTCCTAAATCGTACTTGTTTGGTAACGGTATTTCTTCATAATAATTAATCTTCAACATTTCTTTATTGAAACGAAACATGTGCTCGAAGCGTGGGAAAACGGCTATCAAATTAAGGAGAAATTACAAACGAATTTTAATAAAACGGCAGTAATTATCTTACCCTGTGACGACTCAAATATTTTACAAACGTAATGCAATTACAATTTGATTCCCATTATTACGGATGTCACTTGAAAAATTACTTTAAAACGTTCAGACCATTTTAGGCAATTGACAGCTTCACGATTCTGTCGTAAAATGACAGCCACGAGAAAAGATCTGTAGAGGGTGTCAAAACCGGAATCTAATTTTAATCCCTATACAGGGTATTCCGTAATGAAAATTTCGTACGTAACAATGTGCTGGAAAATTGACGTACAAGCTAATAAAAGACTGTTACAAGCTTTAGGTATTTTACGAACCTGCACGGCCAACTCGCAATAGTCGGTGAGAGGGGTAGGTTCCTAAGAGATATAAAAAAAAGGTGTTTCAGGGCGCCAGAGCTTATCCCACAGTAACTTCTGTCCCGCTTCAGACAGACGGGTCTCACTTGTAACAATTCGAAGATTCGTAATCCCTTCTACTCGGCTGTTCGAGTAGCCAGTGTTTGTGATTAGATAACGACGATCTAAAGAGAAAGGTATGTTGTCATAAAAGAACAAGTAACCACAATAACAAGTTTAATCTAGAATCGTTGATGATTACACAGAATATATGAATTCTCATTACAGAAAATCAGTAGTATCGGCAACACACAATACTTACGTAAATTTGGTTTACATGAATAGCGAAGAGTAGATGGTAGTAAATATCATTTGTATACAGCATGCGAGATATACGAAATAATGATAATAAGTACGGCCTTAATATTACAATATCATAATAAGTATTGGTGGTACACAGCATGCGTAACCCGAAATGAGAGAAGAAAAAATTACTATATAAATGGTACTTCAATAACGTTCGTAACCACGAAATTAATATGTACAACAGTTTCGTGAGCGACCTTGTTGACAACGAAATAAGATACATATAAAATCACTTACCAAACACAGGAACTTCCACTTGTGTGAAGAAAGTACTTTCCCCAACACGTACTCCTGTAAATAATTTGAATTGCAAATCGTGTCAAACCAATGCCTCACGAAATCAAGATCTACAAAATCATTACTTAAATTTTAAAGCAAACACACATAACACAACCCGGTAGTCGGATGCTTTGTACCGCTTTTCTGTGGTTTAATTATTTCTACTCGTAGGCCTTATAAAAGTTAGCATCGTCCCCTCAAAATATTTATCGATGTTCATGGGCCAGATAATGGTAGGAATGGCCGTTGACGATTCGAATACTCCACACGATCGTAACGAAGTCACCACTTTCCCTGGTGGACGTTAAATTATAACCAGAATGCCCCTAGTTAGGAGGTAGCACCTGGCGCTAACAAAAAGACATAAAAATTACCTCTAATTAACGAAAGAACAAAAACCCACTTACTCTGCGTGAATAAATTAGTGTCCCAACACGTGGATGATTTTAGAAAAGCGATTTTCAGTTCACGCAGACATAGATAATAACAGGCACGATGTTAAAGTCAAAATGCCGGTCTGTCACCGGATGTCGCCTACTCAATACAAAGTGACCAACGAACCCGATAGATGGCGCCGAGAAATATAAAAGTAATTTTTAATTAAACTAATATACAGGGTAATGCATTATTTAAATTTATGCACGTAACAAGACTTAATCGTATATTACGGCTTGGCAATAAAAAGGAATCCTCATTCAGTTGACGAGATAAAAACGTAACCGATGAAAAGCCTTATTAGGAGTAT
The DNA here is from genome assembly GCA_035610365.1 of Aquatica leii. Classification (NCBI taxonomy): domain Eukaryota; kingdom Metazoa; phylum Arthropoda; class Insecta; order Coleoptera; family Lampyridae; genus Aquatica; species Aquatica leii. The sequence goes on from CM069436.1 coordinate 109,956,114, forward strand.
TGTCCCGAAGGTAAAAGTAGTTGGCGCAGTTAGCGCGTAGCGGAAGCTTTCGGTAATCTATACATATACCAACCAATTTGTTAGAACGGTGCAATGACGGAAATACACTACACAAAAGTTTTAACGGCTACGTTTGGTGGCTCGTTCCAAAACACTTACACAACGGCCCAGAAAATCGTTGAACTGGCCACGCTTACTGCGTCTTCAGCTACGCTTATCAAAGTATTCTGAAACTAATGGAATTGCTTGAAGTCGAAATCGGGTTGCAAATGAAGTGTTTCTTTGTGAATAGTGACGCGCGCCTTGTACGCCAATATGACGCGTATTAGAAACGGGCCAAAATGAACGAACTAGAAAAAAAAAGAAAATATATAGCTGTTTTACATTCCAAATAAAAACATAACGGAAACAGACTTACTCTTCGCTTATCAAAAAAAACCTTTATCTATTCCTTGATATCAACGCGAACATTATTTTAAAACTTCAATGTCCACGAGTTACACTTTTGTTATTACAATTTTTTAAGTTGGATAATTTTTATTGTAAGTGTATTATGTTATTAGAAAACTATAAATTAGTGCGAGACGTAGAAAAGTTAACATTGAATTTAATGACAGCAAAAGTCAATGATCTATCGACAAGTAACGCCGCCAAAATCCTATAAATATAATCTATAAAATAAATTATTTTTACCACAGAATGGCATTTCAAAAACATTTCAAAACAAACAACAACCAAAACTAAATAAATTACACATTTCATATAACCAATTTTCAAATATTGTTGCAGATAAAAAAACTCTTTCTATTTGAAATAATATTAATAAAATTAATGACTAGACAAAAAAGAACGGATGAAAAATTTGCGAAAATGTCAAAACGACTTGCAACAAAGTTTACAGATTTTTTAAGAAAAGACAAACGATTTAACTAATGTACTAAACACAATGTAACACGAATTGCGTAGATCTAAGAAATTAATTTGTCGACTCATCCGTTTTAACTAGCTGTAAATTGGAGATGGTCGTAGGTCAAACTGTAAATATTCAAGTTGAATGAAATTGTTACTTAGGCACTTATGTTCAAAATTTAATTATAAGAAATTTTATTGCAAAAGTTACAATTTTAATAAGAATATATAAACGTGCCAACATTCGGCATTGAGGCTTCTTACAATACTAATGCTGTACCCCTTAAGATACAACCTCTTCTTTGCTTTTTAGTAATTTTTATAAGACATACTAATGAAGTCCGTAATTCTTGAACTAAAAGTTGACCAAGAACGCGATCGTTTTGTGGCATTTTGCAATTACTCACAACTCGAAGAATGTAGGCAGTGCATTGCTTTAACTTATTTAAGTTAGAAAACTTAAATATAAACTAATGTGTTTCCTCAATACTAGTTAAAACAAAAATATCTTTGGGTTTGCGTGTTTCCGGCATTTCCTGTGAAGATGCCCAATTATCTGAGTAACTGTAGACATTTTGCAACCAGGTAGGACCATGATATCATAGGTTACAATTAAGAACATCTCTAGGGCTAATACTTCGTGAGACAAGATCTGGAGGATTGTCTTTTGAATCTACATGATGCCACATATCTTGATTAGTTTTGCGCTGAATTTCTGCAAACCGATTTCGGACGAACGTTTTTAGTAGATTTGGTTTCGTATTTATCCACTCTAAGACGATATTGAATTCGCACCAATAACGAGTATTTGTAACCTGCGTTTGAATTATTTTTGTAAAAGACCCCTAAGTAGATTCAACTGGCTGAATTTGCGGTTTTCTGTTTTTTTGTTTCGATTGATTGGTTTGATGTTAGCATCGAAGACGTTTTGCTCGTTATTTTATCACGGGTGATTTAAGTTATTGGTATTTCAAGTTGTTTTACAATTATTACTGGTATTTTTTTTTTGAATGCATTAAGTTCCGTGCTTTTGATTTTGATTTAGTGTTTTACTTGTTTATCTCAGTAAAATAACAATTCTATATAATTTACGACTTCCTTTTGGAATGTAATTTGATTCATTTTTCTTGGTATCTATACTTTGTTTATGTTGAGTTCTTTTATAAAGCGCGATTACGAACCACTTGCAATTCAGCGAACTAAGCATTTTTGGTGAGAAATATTTCTGTCATAGGTCTACGTGATAGAATTCACGTGGCCAATTATAGTTTTCATCTTTGTTAATTTCGTTCGTTTAATGTTCTATCTTTTACAAAGATTTTACGGCGCAAGTACATGAAATTAAGTGGGAATGGGAAGTTTTAAAAGAGGTAAAATTTTGGTTTTGGGGATCAATCGATGATTATTGTTTTCGGTAGCAATTAAGAAATACCGGGTACCGTGATGTAGTTGAGTGGTTAGGGTACTTTTACCCTATCGTAATGTAATACTGCGGAAGTTAGTTGGAACCGTGAAAATTAAGTGTAGTGGTGGAAAAGTTTGATTTTCCAAATTTCGTAATTTACGGTTTAAGTAGACTTCATGGTTTCCAAAATTAAAAACTCACGTTTCAAGTTGGATATGCAATCGTTGGGTTGTGCTACATCCAGTCTTCGCATTTGTGCGGATTTTATTTAAGTGTTAAAAAGAAAATTCTTCCGCCGGCATAGAAATTGTTTGGGGTACCTTTCACCTGGCCACTACGAGCTAACCACAAGTTCTTTCCTGAAGTTACGACGAATTCAAGGTATTTATGTTGCACCATTTATTTAATCGTGAAGATATTATTTACGTGATTTAAGTGTTAAAAGCTTTGAATTTCAAGTAAAAATTACAAGTGTCTCGAATTGAGTTAACGTTAATGTAACTAATTATTGTCCGTATTTAGCGGAACTGTGTTATAATCCCGAGTTAAAAATTTATTAAACGGGACCGAATTTTCGATTCAAATTATATATATTAGTTTTATAAGTTTATTTCATTTTATATTTGAGTAATTTCAACGCGCACACGGCCGTGATTTTAGATGAATTAAGATTTATTAATTTGTGCTGTTTTATTTCTTTAAATTTTGTATTTTGTATTTTATTATTTTGTTTTGTGTATTTATCCAAATAACTTCAAATTTTGTTTTAATCAAACGTTCATCTACGTACCTTTTGTTGTTTTGGTTAATTTTTGTTGATTACTATACTTTATTTTGTGTCATTATTTTTTTTTGTGTTCAAATAAATGTTAAATTGTTAAATGTAAGGAGCTTTTAATTCCGTCGGCCTCCGCGTGTGTAACTTTATTAATTTATTACAGATTTTAGTGTGATACACTCAAACAAGGTAAGTTCGTTTAGAGTGTGTCCTTCAGAAGCGGACTTGTGGTTGGCAAGGGCCAGAAGTCCATTAAGCTTTACTCCTTCCTGGCGCCCTTTGATTTCGACATTTTTTTTTACTTTTCGATTTTGTGTTTTCGTCAAGTTTATCCAATTTAATCACGAAACTTGTAAAATATAACCCACCCCGTCTCCACTGAGCAACCGGCAAAACATCGTTTATGTTACCTCACTTCAGGCAGTGACATTGTATTAACTTTGGCATGTAACATATTATTGATTTTTAAATTTAAATATTTTCGTACTTTGTTTGCAAGACGAGCCAAAAGTAACGCTCCACACAATTCAAC